>CM050933.1:39371491-39971491 GCA_027789145.1 Solanum arcanum
CCTTAGTGTTTTCATTAAAATTTTATATTCCCTCCAACATTTCTAACTTTAAAACTTGTTCTCCCTCCAATTTTTATTAGCCAAAAGAAAAATCATTAAAACTTATTTTTAGTTAAAATAAAAAAACTTCAGCTAAAGTTTCCAATTCCCTCAAATATCATCTAATTTTTTCATTTCCCTCAATCTTCAGTGAAGAACGCGATTCTAGCTAAATTTTTCATTTCCTCAAATTTTAGTGAAGAACGCAATTTTGAAATGAGAACATGAAGAAATCGGCTTTTCTCTCAAGAAGAACTTTATATCAAAATTTAGTTGCAGAACACAACTTTCAGCTGAAGAATTGAAGAAAAATACGATTTTTCTCATGAAGAACTAAAAAACACGATTTTCCTCCCTCGAATTTCTTGTTGAAGAGTGAAGAGTGAAGAACACGATTTGCCTCAAAGATTTCTTGTTAAAGAGCTATTCCATCAGATTTAGGGTTGTCGGAATAGTGTTGATCAGGTAAAAAAATCTATCTTTAACAGTCTAAATTCTAGATTTATTGTTTTGGTATTCTTGTGTATCTTTGAAGGACTAAATATCAACTTAGGGTTTTGATATTCTTATGTTGTTAAGAGAAATTTTGCTGATTATATAAAGTCTAGCTCATAGTTGTATTAGTTCTAGTAGTCTCTCTGTCTTTGAAATTTTAGACTTGTAGTAACTGTTAATCATAGTCTTTTGAAAAGGTATGAGAGTTAATGCTTTCATTTGCACAACCTCCTTTACAGTTCTATGCATGTTTTTTGGGTTAAATACTTTCCTAATTTGATATAGATGATAATCTCTGATAACTAATACCTTAAGCTCACAAAATCTTAAGGTGTTGTTATTATGTGCAAAGTAAGTGTTTAAAAATCTGCACTTAGCTACAAAGTGATCTGAAGCAACATGGTAGGCTTTTTCTGTAAACAAACATTTCTATAAATCTATATCGACTAACATTTCCACAATTTGAAAGATTAAGTTATATTTTAATTATCTTTGAATATGGACACCAAGTACGGGATATGTCTACTGTTGCTCTTGGATATCATAAGTTATGAAAGAAAATAGATTTTTGTATAACATAATTGCAAAGCTTTTGTACATGTGTCAAAAGATGAGAGGTCAAAGTTAGATGCCAAAACAAGGCAGTGCATCTTCATTAGATATGCCAAAAAAAGGCTATATGATCCAATTGAAAAGAAACTTATGAGAAGACGTGATATTACTTTCAGGAAGAATCAAACAATTAAAGATATTGACAAAGCGGAGAAGGTAGAATCTTCAAGTTTTGATGGTATAGTTCATCATGATGAAGTTCCTCACATAAGTGTGCATGATTTTGTTGGGCTTGATAATCATGGTGACGCCTATAATCATGTATCGAGTCAACATGTTGATGTTGATAATAACAATGATATTATTATTGATAATCCTGTTGCTTATGAAGTTGTGGACGAATCAACTATTCCGCCTCGGAGGTCCACAAGACAGCGGTTTCCTTCCTCCCGTTATTCACACAATGAGTATGTTTTACTAACTGACAAGGTAGAACTTGAATGTTATGAGGAGACCATGGAATATGAGCACAAGGATAAATGAATTGAAGCCATGCAAGATGAGATGAAGTCTCTGCATGAGAACCACACTTATGAGTTGGTAAAATTGTCTAAGGGCATGAGAGCTTTGAACAACAAGTGGATGTTTAAAGTTAAAGTTGAAGAACACAACTTGAAGCCAAGATACAAAGCTAGATTGGTTGTTAAGGGATTCGGTCAAAGAAAGGGTATTGAATTTGACATATTTTCTCCTGTTGTGAAAATGTCCTCGATTCGCACAGTTTTAAGTTTGACTGCTAGTCTTAATTTAGAGATTGAGCAGATGTGATCACGGCTTTCCTTCAAGATGACCTAGATGAAAAGATTTATATGGAACAAACCGAGGGCTTCAAAGTAGAAGGTAGAGAAAATTTTGTGTGCAAACTCAAAAAGAGTCTTTATGGCCTAAAACAAGCTCCCACACAGTGGTACAAGAAGTTTGAATCTGTTATGGGGGAGCAAGTCTATAAGAAGACTTCTTCAGATCATTGCGTATTTGTACAAAAAATTTCTGACAATAATTTTATCATCCTTTTGCTTTATGTGGATGATATGCTGATTGTGGGCAAGAATACTTCCAAGATTGACGAGCTGAAGAAAAAGTTGTGTAAGTCTTTTTATATGAAAGACTTGGTGATGCCAAGCAAATTTTGGGCATGAGAATTACTCGTCTCGTAGATGAAAGGAAAATTTATTTGTCCCAGAAGAAGTACATTGAACATGTACTGGAGCGCTTCAATATTAAGAATGTTAAGCCTGTAGTACACCTCATGCTAGTTATATGAAGTTGAGCAAGAAGATGTGTACTACAACTAGGGAGGAAAAAGAGAACATGGACAAATTTCCATATTCCTTTATCGTCGGAAGTCTAATGTATGAAATTGTATGAACTAGACCTGATATTGCTCACGCAGTGGGTGTTGAAAGCAGATTTCTCAAAAATCCAGGAAAAGAGCATTGGGAAGCTGCGAAGTGGATACTCAGGTATCTTAGAGGAAGCTTAGATGAATGCTTGTGTTTTGGACCATCAAATCCAATCTTGAAAGGCTATACAGATTTTGATATGGCAGGTGACCTTGATAACAGAAAATCAACTACTGGATATTTGTTTACTTTCAGGGGGAGCTATGTAACAACCCTAAAAATGGAAATGCTAAGTAATTCTTAATGTGTCTAGAATGCCCACGATTAGATCGGGTTCACACAGATTGATGCACGTACAACCAGACCTCAAAACCCTTGCTACATCCAAGCCAAATAACTTGGGGAGTTATTTGAGCTAGGAAAGGTTGGGTCCAACCATGTAGGGCTCTTGAATACGAAGATTTACTTGAAGGAGTCTTTACCAGACTTAAAACGGGAAAATCATAGGTTTGGAGGGTCTAGGGGTGAAATGGTCTTTTTCCAAGTTAAGGTTAGTATCGTAATTACCCTAAATACATAATTAATTATTTACTTAATAAGGTGGATGGGCATTTTTGGGAGAGAGGGCCAAAAATGGGCTCTTGAAGTGAAGTCTTGCTCCTCCCGGGATCGAACCTAGGTGGAAGCAATGCATTACATTGTTTTTAATTTAAGTTGGTAAATTAATGTAACTAATTTATATTTTTTAGTTATTAGCTGATTTAAAATAAAAGGAAATCAGATTTTTAATAATTAAATAAAACCTTATTTGACTAAGTCCTAAACTAGACTCCTAAGCCTAAGAAAACTCTTCTCTCCCACACTCATCTTTCTCTCTCACGTCTCTATCACTACCATTCACGTTTTCTCAGACAAAATAACTCCAAAAACAGTAGGTAAACCAAATTTCTTCAAACTTTAAGAACTCACACGAAAAAAAATAAGAAAAACAAATGTTAATCAATCACGTTAGGCAAAGAGAGGGTTTTCCGTCAAGTTGGTGTTGAAACTATTGGATTTGGACGTGTGTTTGGAGGGGTTCTTTGGGTATCAAGTCGAGGTTTGAACATCAAAAAGGTATGAATTTACTTATCTCTTGGTCCCTTTCCCAAGAGACCCCTTAAGATTCAGATTATTCATTCGAAAACTAGGATTGTTTCCCCTTTTGCATGCCCCAATCACTAGATCCCAATGAATCGTAGGTTGGGCATGATTGCTGGTAGATTTAGGTGTATGTTATGTTTCGTGATGAATATGATTACATTGTGTACTTGAAATCGTATGATAGGCAATCATGTATTGAAATTTGTGCAAGTGTGTGCATGTTTAAAAGAATGTTACTATGATGTACTTGAATGAGGCCGAATTAAGACATCAAGTTTAGTAGTGTTTTGATTGTCATTTTACGTACATAAATCTATGTAATCGTGATGTTCATTAAAGTGGAAATGGGGTTGATTTGAGTGTCAACGTTTTGGCTAAACTACTCGATGAGATTACCCCCCCCCCCCCAAAAAAAAAATAAAAAATTGTTAAACAATCCATGAATTGTCCTAAGTTTTCAAGTGGAAATATTGATGTAAATAAGTTGAGAAAATGATTAATTTCCATCCAAAAATATAACTTTGGTTTAGGCTAAAGTTTAGTGATGAAATCTGGAAAATTTAGTTAATTTTAAAGGGGTGAGGCCACTAGGATTCGAACCTGTGACCTCACCCGTTTGTAACCTTAATTTCGCAAGAAAAAAGAAAAAGGGTCTGGGGGATTCGAAATGGGGTCTACTGGTTGAGAAAGAAGAGACCAACAAATTAAATAAATAAAATGGGAGGCATGGAAATTGAACCCACAACCTCCAGGCAGCGAATGAAAGAAAAGAAAAATAAAAGAAACAAAGTGTGAGGCGTGGGAATCAAACCCACGACCTCAAGGTTGTAAAGGAGAAAGGGAGAAATAAAAAGAAAATAAAGTGAGGATATGAGGGCTCAATCCCACAACCTCACTGCCAATGCATAGCTAAGTCAAACTTTAAATAAAAAGAAAATAAGGAGGTTGTGGGGGTTTGAACCCACAACCTCATAGTCCCTAACGAATTAAAGAATAATTAAAGAGAGATTGTGGGGGTTTGATCCCACAACCTCACGGTCTATGCAAAATTGGACAAGAAGAATTAAGTTTTAAATGAAAAAAATAAAAGGGGTTGTGGGGGTTCAATCCCATAACCCTTCGGCCAAATAAGAGGATAATCCAAGGAGACAAACAAATATATAATGTTGATGTTGGGGCTGGATCTAGGGTCCCAATGTCATGAAGACTAAAAATAAAGTCAAGAAAAAAAATATAAGTATTGTCCAAGGGGTTCGAACTTGGGTTCCCTTGCCCAAAATTTCATATTGATACATAAATCATACGTGAATTACATGTTCAAGAATAATGTCACCTACTTAGATCAAAATCGAGATCTTGGCATATATACAAGTTACATAAGTCTTGTACTACATAATCTTAGAAAGATATGAGTCACTTAACAAACTATGAATAAAGCCTCATGGCTTGTATATATAGACTTATAAGTCTAGCCTACGATTAAAAACAAGTGAACCTAAGATGTATGTAATGAAATGATGAAACCCTAGACGCGTTAAGTAAGATTGTGAAACACACTAAATGGACAAGTACATTGGCATATGACGAAATGAACAATGAAATGATGAAACCCTAGAAGGGTTAAGTAAAAGTGTGAAACACACCAAATGGCCAAGTGCATTGGCATATGATGAAATAAACATTCACGTAAAAAGGGTGAGTAATTATGAAGAGTAAGTGTGCTAATGTTAATGAATTTAGTGACAACATGATATAAGTCTAATGTAAAGGATGGGAGCATTATCAAATGATCCTAAGTAAATATTACCAAAACGTACTCACCTGTGAGAGTGTAAAGTTACTGAAGAGACCAGTCTATATGAACACTCTAATGAAAGTATTGAGATTAACACACTTAATTATAATGATGAGATGAGAAATCATCTATTGAATTATGATGTCCTCATACTAGAAGCCAACTTCCATGACGTATGAGTTGAATGTAATGGAACTTTATACTGAGCACCGATAGACTAGCTATGAGCGGTGATGCCTTCTTTTGGGAAGGGCGAATGTTCACGTAACTCTCATGATATGACACTGTCCGGCATGTCAGGTATGGGTCTCCTCATATCTCCTAGTCTTCGAACCTATGGCGGGGTTCAATTCCCATGTACGCTAGCATATTTTGGGTCACTTTCGCCGGTGATTCCACCTCTTTTTGGTGTGGGATTTCATGACACTGGATTTCATGATGCTCACATAATCTATGTCGGTTAAAGTTAAAGTTCCCAATGAATGAAGGAGGCCAGCCTCAAATGAAGCACATAATGAAACGAATGGTACCAAAGGTATTAGGATAGGATAATCAAACGGTGAGTTAGATTCAAGTAATGACATTAGGTCATTCTTGGTCATTGCACAACGAACCCGATGAAAGTCTTAAACTACATCCAGGTATATCTGGTGTTTACAATGGCCCATCAATGAAATGAAATGGAGTACATATTAATGAACGAGATAGACTCTGTGTTTGCTAAAGCAGACTCCCTAGTTGAGGTCCCATATGTTGAGCCCTCATTTCTGGAAAGTCTTAATGTTATGTCCATGATATTAAGGTCTCATGGCATATGAATTAATGATATGAAAGATGTTATGTACTACATGTGATATGATATGTGAAATATGTTATGTGTTGTTTGGAAAACGATTAGTTTGATGATGCATGTTACTCTCATGGCATGACTTTCCTAATCCAAAATTTGGAAAGCTCACTGACTTTCCTAATCCAAATTTGTAAAACTCACTCACTTTCCGAATCTCAATTTCGCAAGTTCACTGACTTGACCTTCGAAAATCATGTTGTTAGGAAAGAGCTATTCTTAATCATGCATGTCCTTGGTGTGTACTTGAATATATACATACTTAGTACAAATGTGTACTATTTTTAGGTGCAGGCACAGGTGGACGCTAAAGCTTACAGGTTGACGTTACAACTATCCGGACGTGGGGCTTTCATCCGGACTTGGTAGGCCCTCATGCTTTCAAGGATGTCTACCGTTATTATCTAGCTTAGATGTATGCTTTAGCTAGTGGAGCATGTTCCACTAGTGTTTCTTTCCACTTTCATTTTATACTTTGTATTGGTGCCGTTTTGGCAAAAATACGTTTAGTCAATTTTGAACTGTTTCTTTCATTTCATTACTACTATATTAGATGGTTGATTTGTGAATGCCTATGATGTTAAGTTCAAAATGTTTATCATGAAATAAGAAAATAAAAAGTTCAAATTTTCCGTTAAAAAGTAACCTAGAAGAAGTAAGAATGACGTATGTAGGCTTGTCTACGACCTCTGAGAGGTCAGCGACGTCAGTCTCGTCTAGAGTCTAGATCCAGTCGTGACAAGCTATATCATGACAGTCAAAGTTTCAGAAGTGTATTGCACTGTCTACAACTGAAGCTGAGTATATTGCGACTACTGAAGCCGGCAAAGAGATGATATGGCTAAAGCGATTTCTTCAACAGTTTGGTTTGAATTAGATGGAGTATATTGTCTATTGTGACTGCTAGAGTGCAATAGACTTGAGTAAGAACTCCATGTACCATGCAAGAACAAAACATATTGATGTCAGATACTATTAGATCCGTGAGGAAGTGGAGAGTGAATCATTTAACGTCAAAAAGATCCACACAACTGAAAATCCTATAGATATGCTGACCAAGACGATACCGAAAGACAAGTTTGAGTTATGCAAAGAACTTGTAGGTATGAGCTCTCTCTAAAGAAGATGAAGATACCTCCTTCTAGTGAATGGGACTGGAGGGGCAGATTTGTTGAGTCCATCCTATTTTTTGATCAACTTTTGCTATTCAATTGATACAAGTTATTGTTAAAAAGGAATAATAATTAGAGTAGAAAATAAAACATTTGGTAGTTGGCAAATTGGTAATATTCGCAATCGTTTTTTACTTTGTTATGTTTACCTATGTTATTAGTGACATAAGCACGATTTTATCCTTCTATAAATATAGCATTCTTGCTCATTTGTAGAACACACCAAAACTTGAGAGAAAAACCACTTTGAGAGCAAAGTGAGGTATTCCATAGACTATACAAGAAAAGTGGTCTGTGAAGAAAAATAGAGTGTGAGCGATATATTCGTAAGGTGAAAACCAAAAGAGTGTTGTTCATTTTGAGTGTGTAGTAGTCACTTTGAGTATTGTATTCGTGACTACACTGTGTAAAATTCCTTACTATAGTGGTATTAGTTGCTTCTCTTGGCATGTGATTTTTTCCCTTATTGAGAAGGGTTTCCACGTAAAAATCCCAACAAATACATGTCAATTGTTTAGTCATATTACGAACCCAAATATGAAATACTATACCTAAAAATTAAATTTTATAAACTAGTATAAAAAATACTTACAAATAGATTGCAAGTATTTGTACACATACAAAAAATTAAAATTATACTTACATTATGTCGATTTAATTTGGGTTCCATTTGACTTTTTTTTTTTTAAGTGTACTGTTAAAATCAAATAAAATAAAAAATGGTCAGGATTTTTTCCATCATCAAATAAATCAAACTAAATCACAAGTCCAATTTTTTTGTCTGTTTGACTTGATTCATCGATTTGGTTTGATTTGATGGCTTGACATGCACAATCCTAGTAGGGGAGGTAGAGATAAGTAAAAAGAAAGTATTGGAGAGGAGTGACTAGACAAAAACATGTCATAACTTCATAGTATCGATGACATGATTCGTAAAGAGAGGATGTCATGTATCATAGTAGAAAGTTAGTAGGGGTAGAATGTTGTCTTTCCTTGCTTTTGTTGTCTTATCATCATATGTTGTGTATTTTGTTTCAACTATATATCATACTATTCCCTCTATCTCTAATTAATTGTCCACTTTTGAATTGTCATATTAAGTAAACAATGATTGAATAGTGAGTTTATCATTTTACCCCTTTTAATTATGAAGTGAAAGAATAAAAAATTTAAGAGTTTCTAGAAATTCTATCTTTTTCAAAGTAATTAATTAACTATATAATAGTTAAAGATTTTTTTTTTTCCTTTCTTGATTTTTCAAAATGGACATGTCATTAGGGACAACTAAAAAGGAAAATGTGGACAAACAATTAGAGACAAAGGGAGTATTTTGCTATTCGTGTTGTTTCTTTCTTTTAGGCTTTACATTTTTTTTCTTATTAATTATTTTGCTTTCTTCATTGTATTCTTGTCCTTTACTTGTTGTAGTACTTTAGCCTAATGAACCTTCAAAAGAGACCTCTCTACCTCCAAACAGCAGTGGTAAGGTCTATTTGTGTTGTTTCTTTCATTTAGGCTTTGCATTGTTTTTCTTATTAATTGTTTTGATTTTTCATTGCATTCTTGTCCTTTAGTTGTGTTTGTAATACTTTAGTCTAATGAACTTTCAAAGACGACCTCTCTACCTCCAAACAACAATGGTAAGGTATGTCTACACTCTATCCTCTCAGATCTCACTTGATAAAATTTTACAAGATATATTTTTATTTGTTGTTCTTTATATTGTTATTCTAAGCTTGATTTTACAACATCTCCAAACTAAATATTTTTAAAAGGGGACATTGATAAAGTAATAACAATTTAAAATTGTACAATCTTAAGAGGGAAAATTAGTTCAGATACATTATTTTCATCATTAGACCATCTGCAATGAAACACCAAATTTTATACTAAATTTGGTGTGTGAACTACGTAATGCATTAATAGTGCATTTATGAGAGTACCGTAGTGATCTTGAAAGTTAAATATTTATGTAGATTTTAAAATATTTTTTTTTAAATTATGTATTGTTTATTTAATTGTATTTGATTAATGATTTCACTTTTATTTGCATTATTCATTATTACGTATACTGTATAATATTTGCTAGCACTTTATATCGTTTTAAAAATATAAAATAATTTTATATTAAACAACTATAAATGGTGAATGATTTAGAAAAAAATTATTTTATTATAATAAGAAATAATAATATAATAATGAAAAGAAAAAAAAATATTTCTTTTTGCGTAAAATTATAATTGATTGGAGTTGATTTATATTAAAATATAGTTTATATAAAATTTGATATTTGGGTTGGACATGTTAGTAATGAAATTACCGAGAATAAAATAGTTGTTACCAAAAATAAATAAATAAATAAATTAATAAGACGTTGAATATGACTGTAGTCTAGACAAGATAAAAATTTGAATGCTTGGAAATGATTTCCCACCAAATTGAGTTACACTTCCAACGTTCGAAAACTATTATTCATCTTCTCCAACTTCATATCATTCTCTGTTCATCGAAACAGCCCAATATCTCTCCAATTCACACGTACCATCTTCCATAATTCTCCCATTAGTCCATCAATCTTCGCATGGAACACGATGATGAGAGCATATTCCATAGAAGTAGAGCCTTTGAAGCTCTTTGAAGAGTTTCATGAAATTGTACTAAAGGTTTGTGGGCATTATTTGATCATTGGAACGGGTGGGTCATTGCATTTGATGGCTGTGAAGTCGGGTTTCGGTTCAGGTTTACATGTAAACAGTACCCTTTTAAGGATGTATGCAGTATTTGGGTTGATCAGGTTTGCAAGACAACTGTTTGATGAAATGGTTGAGATGGATATAGTTTCTAGGAGTTCTATGATGGCTGCTTATTTCATTGGTATGTATATCTGTTTGACTTAATTGTAAAATGCATACATTAACTATCACTTTTATGCCAATTTCACACCCAACTATCAATTGTTCTATATATTAAAACACACATCAAAGTTTGTTACACCAACTATTAGTTGTTCCTTTTTCTAGGAAAGGTACAGATCACACTCTTTAAAATGGGAAATTAACAAAGAAGGTAAACTTTCATGACTCACGAAAATGTATTGTTAAGAGTGTGAAACTTTAAAATCTTGGTTGAGTAGCTGTAAATGGTGAGAGTAATGGAGGAAAAGGAAATAACTTCAGTTAGAGTGTGAAACTCATGAAAAAATTATAGCATTATGTGGGAGTTGCTTAAGATGATTATTATAATGGGAGTGAATAGAAGTTCCAAACTCTATGTAGATTTTCGAGCACGAGAAGTTTACTTCTTTGTGGTAACTTGTTTAAGTATCATTCTGTTAGGAACTTCTAAGGGTTAAACTTCTTTTGATAATTCTGACACATAGTAGGTCACAATTTTTATGAATAACGCAAGCTTGTAACCTTGTTTCTTATCCTTCGATATTTGGTGTCATGGTATTTATGGTTCTCTTGAGCAGATATACGTTATCTAGTAATTCTGCTGAAATTTGTAAAATTCGTCCGAGATTTCGATTGTGCATAACTATTTTGTACTATAAGAATAAAACCAGTAATACTATTACTTAGATAAATTAGCTTAAACAAAGAGTTTCAAACTTGTTCACTAGTCTAACTTTTTTGTTTTTCCTTCTTGCTGCGATAGATTGTTAAAAGGTGCCTAGGGTTCATATTTGAAAGGATCAGTATGGTGTGGAGCCTTTAAAATAGTGAAAGGTGCATACACTCCTGAAAGATCAGCGATTATTAATGACATTTTTCGTGGTTGATATTTTCTTCTTTTGAATTGGAAAAGAGGACGTACTCCTGAAAAATAAGGGAGTAAAAATGAAGAAAAATTTCATGGTTGAGATTTCGGTATTTATTTTGGAAAGGTAGCGATTACACTCTTTGAAATGGCGAATTAACAAAGAAGGTAAACTTTTATGGCTGAGATGCGCGCACCACTTTTAGTGTCTTGATTTGAATGTGTTGGTCTCACTGCTGTGTTTGTTAACTTTTGCATAAAAAAGAGCATGCTAGTTTTTGTTGTGTATTCTCTGTCTGCATTCATGTCCAATAAAAACACATCGTCTTGAAACACAATTTCTGCAAACCAATCTTTGGGATTTTTTACCCACAAAACTTATAGAAAGAGGAATGTAGCTCGTGGTGTTGCAAACTGAATTTGCAACTCAGAGAAAATCAATGGAACAGTAACTTAGAGCTAAGAAAAAGAAAGAAAAGAAAGAACTGAATAAAATAGAAATTAGGTTAACTAAATGTATTTCAATTCATAGTTCTCATAATGCATTGGTAGGTACAAATATAGGGCTTGACCAAGCCTCTCCACCATGAATCTAGCTGACACAATCGTAATAACCTAACTGCTCCAAAATAAGGACTAAAATGCAATAAATAAACTACAACTGGACTAAACTATAAAATGTCCTTTCCCTAATTAAGTTCTTCATCAGTTGTTTAGAATCACTTAATCAAACTCAGTTTACAACCACTTCACCATTAACAATGTCAAAATTGTAATATTCCTCCCTCCTTAAAAATCTTTCTTGTCCACAGAGAAGAAAAGTCGGGAACCTGAACTTTATTTTAGTAAAATCTTTCCAAGTAGCTTGTTCAGATGGAATGTCCTTCCATTGCACTAAGATTTCAGCTACAGCTGTATCGCCCCTTTTTATCATCTTTCTGTCTAACAGCTGATCTGGCTCAACACAAATAGGGACTTGCAATGTCTACTAAGGGAGGGTGGTTAAGTACTTGAGAAAACGCATAGCAGGCTTTCAACTTAGAAACATGAAAAGTATTTTGTACGGCCACATGCGTAGGTAGGGAAAACTTGTAAGCCACATTTCCTATCCTTTGTATCACCTGGTAAGGCCCATAATACTTGGTTGAATGTTTGTTGAAAGTCTGATTAGACAAAGTAGTTTGTCTATAGGGCTGAAGTTTGAGGTACACCCAATATCCTTCTTGAAACTGCCTATCATATTAGTATTTGTTAGCCATACATGCATGTCTATCATTCTTTGTTCTGCCTTGTCTAAATGAAACCTTACAACTGAGTTTTAAACTCTCTAGTAATCAAGCTTATATCAACTTCGTCATCCACTTCCTCACCGGACAATTAAGGCAAGTGTGTAGGGGGTTGTTGTCCATAAAGAACCTCATATGGACTAGTATAGCGGAATGAAAAGTGGTGTTGTACCACCACTAGGCAAAATAGAAAATACATGTTCCAATCCTTATGACTATGAGCACATTGGCACCTTAAATAAGTTTTCTATGTTCTGTTGACTACCTCAGTTTGCCCATCATACTGAGCCCCGAGAGTGATAATCTGTTGAACTTGCATAGTAAACAGATCCTGCCACAACCTGTTAATAAAAATAGGTTCCCTGTCACTAATTACATTCTCAGGCATTCCATGCAACTTGAATAACTGCTCCATGAAAGTCTGAGCCACAATTGATGTAGTTTAGGTATATGTTAATGCCATGAAATGAACATATTTGGTTAGCCTATCTACCACCACCAAAATTGTGGTCTTCCCCTGAGACTTAGACAGCCCATCAATAAAGTCCATGCTTATACTTGCACATGTTGTTTGATGGATCTGCAATAGTTGCAACAAACCCTCAGTCATAGGTGATCTGGACATAGCATCAACTGCCTTGTTCTCCCTTCCTTTCTCGTGCTCAATCTTTAAATAATATCGCAGGAGTTTGCCCACCCATTGCATTTTGAACCCAATATGTAGTTTCTGATCCAAAAAGAATTTGAGGGCCTGTAATCAGTCCTTACAATAAAGGGTATCCACAGTTAATATTGTGACCATTTTTGGTAATAGAAATAACCAAGCACAACAACTACTTATAATATACTGACAAAATCGAATGTTTGCCTGATAATACTTTGCTGATGAAAGCTATTGATGACCATCTTGCATCAACACAACTCCTACCCCTAAATCACAAGCTTCAGTTTCAACAATGAATTGGATAAACTAACATGTAACGCTAACACTAGAGTAGAAGGATTAAAATGCAATAAATAAACTATAGTTGGACTAAGAAGTAAAATTCCTTACCTAACTAACTTTTTTATCAGTTGTTAAGCATCACTTCATCATTTCAGTATACAACCACTTCACTATCAGCAGTGTCAAATTGTAACATGTGGCTCCAATGGTCATGTGTATCCTAAAATTAACAATCTAAGGTGGATTATGACCAGTAGCTTGGTTTAATAGTCGAACACAACAACAGTTATAGTTGTCCGAATTGCATATAGGTGGATTCCCAAGTCATATTTTATTTGCAGTTTTGACCTGAAAAATAAAGAGAAATCCAAAAATTAAGTTTCTTTGGAGATAAACTGTCACACCCCGATTCTAGACTTAGATGAGACCACCGTTGTCAACCTCTCAAAGGTCGTAGATAAGCCTCTTCTTAGCTTTCATCACAATCATACAGTTAAATTTAGTGAAAAATTTAAAACTTTTTAACTTTACTGAAGTGTACTTAGATTTCATGTAATTTCTGCATAAGAGTGATATACTAATAACTCAACATAAACAACCATCTATTAATAGATTGAACAAATGAAACGAAGAATTCATGATATTATTCATAGTTGCCAAACCGGCCTCAATATAAAAAAAATAATTGAAAGAAAACACTAGGGACAACATCCACTAGCTATGTCTAATCTACTAAAGCTAGAACATAAAACGTAGGCATCCTCAAACTCAAGAGGACCAACCAAAGTCTGGAGGTACTAGTCCAAACAGCTTTAAACGAATCTTCAATCTTCTTCAAAGACCTGCACCTATAAAAATAGTAATTGTATATGGTTAGTACACACTTGTACTAAGTATGGGTGTATGCACATAAACACATAAGGACTATGCAAGATCAAGGAAAGCTCTTTCTATAGCAACATGTCATTTTTGGAAAGTGAAGTCACTTTACTTTCCTAATTCATTATTTATGAATCAGCTATGAATATGACATATTTTCATGCATTTAAAACACACAACTCATTTTCTATATGAACATAAGACCTTGGAATCATGAACATAATTTTAGAACAACTCGAGCAAAAATTTATATTTTTGCTCCCTTAGGCTGAGAGCAGACTTAGTTTATTTTTTAGTCTTTTTCTTCTTTTTGTTGTGTAGTTCAATGATCTCCTTTGATCATATGTTGTACATACGAGTGCAATGATTCGTTGTAGTCTCATTTCTACAATGAATTGAGTAAGTAATCCAAAAGACTAAGAAAATGATTTGGCTACTCTACTCAGAAGTTATTTCTTCCATTCTTGTTAAATTGGACATGAAGTCTTTATAAGTCAATCTTTATTGGCTATGCCCATTATTTGATCGTTTGCATAATATAAAGATGCTGGGGCATATATTCATTATATTGGCTATGCCCATTATTTTATCATTTTGGATAATATAAAGTTGCTGGGAACATATATTCATATTATTGGCTATGCCCATTATTTGATCATTTTGCGTAATATGAAGATGCTGGAGCATATATTCATATATTTGGCTATGCCCATTATTTGATCATTATGCTTACTTAGTTCACTTGTGAACTTACTTTTCTTCTTCTTTGATCTCATTTACACTTTGAACATAATTTTCTTTCTTTCTTACTTACTTTCTTAAAGAAATCCTTACCATTTAACTGACTTAGGTCATGTGAGCTAACATGAAATCCAGTGTCTTCCCCACACTGAAAAGAGGTGGTTCATCAGTTAAAGTGAACCTAGATCATGTGAGTTAACATGAAATACAGTGTGTTCCCCACACTGAAAAGAGGTGGTTCACTGGCTAAAGTGAAACCGAATCTGGAGCATTTAATTGACATAGATCATGTGAGCTAAACATGAAAGTTAGTGTCTTCCCCACACTGAAAAGAGGTGGTTCACCGGCAAAAGTGAAACCGAATACTGATGTGAGGCCAAAATACACATTTTTTATCATTATTTACCTCACATTTATTATTTATATTTGTCAGTTTTAAGCATAAATTTTATGTGCTAAATTGTGTATTTTATTTGTAGGATTAAATTGGTGGAAAATGAAGAAATTTAAAGCTAAAACAAATTAAAAATGGAAGGTTGAAGAAGGAAATGAAGCAGGTAGCTTAATAGAAAAAGTGAATAAAATAATATATTTATATTCAAGTGCATATTACTGCTCCGAATTGCAAAACAATTCACAAAAAAGTTGCAGCCTGCCACGTGGCATTCTCTGAATGCACTGGTCAATCCATTCACGCAGCACTACACGCGGAAAGAAAAAAAGGAAAAAAGCACTTCAATTCTTTTTGGTTTTGGATTCCTAATTTGTTTGGACTCAATTATTTTATTTAGGGTTTTCTATATCTATAAATATGGCATGAAAAATTATTATTGAGGAAGCCAAGAAATAAGATACAAGACATAATATAAATTTTCTTCTATCTTTGGAGTTTTGTAAGAGCCGTCGTGAAGACTGTAGGATTGTGATTTATTCTTTCTTCTCCTTTATTATTTATTTTTATTCGTGATTAATAAAAATATAGTTTAGCGATTGTTCTTAACTTTTTATGATTAATACAAACATATTTATTTTAATAAATTTTAATTGTGTTTTTGAGATAATGAGTAGCTAAGCTTAACAACTAGGTTTGTGGGAACCATGAGTGATTAACAATGTATGAATAGTAATTAAGCAATTCTCAAATAGGTTATTGCATGTATTGATAATTCTTTCGATTAGAAGTCTTTTTAACGGTGACCAACGTTAGAACTCTCATTGTTGCTACTTGCCGGACCAAGGAGGTAGTTAATAAGAAAAAAATTATCAACATAGATATAGTATATTCTATCTAATAGGCTAGTTTCGATTCGTGCGAAGTTGTAAGTCAGCCATACATTGAATATGATGCTTAATATGAAGTAAATGTAAGATTTAGTAAATTATACACACGTAGTCGGACCAAGGTACGGGGTGAAATTCTCTAGATGCCGGACCAAGGATTTAGAGATACATAACTTATCACTTTGCATGCATAACAGTAGAAAAGAATTGCTATTATTAGGATTAATACGTTATGAGCTTATGGAGAACGCACGCATTCCTAGTTACTTTTATTAATTTGGATATAAATAAATACTTAGTTCAAAGATATTTTTATTTCTTTTATTTTTATTTTAAATTAAAATCCCCCATTTTTACATAACGACTATCAAGTTAAATATTTGCTATTGATAATATTCTTCGATATTTTTTGTGGGATCGTCCCTGACTCATAGTTGGGTAAATATATTGCATACGATCGTTTATATTTCTTTTCTAGAAGTATATTTGAACGTTATCAGATAATGGCACTGCTGATATACCGAGGTTTCACAGTATTTTTAATGCTTTTCCTTAAGTTTAGTGTGTGTCCAAAAGCCTTTTTGTATTGATTTTTATCTAAGTTTCCCTTTATTTGCAGGAAATCTGTCTAAAGATGAACATAGAAGTTTTTCAGCGAGAAATGCAGAAAAGTTACCACCTACGGAGCTTGTGACGGTCCGTCGTGCCTGTGACGGTCTGTAGGTGGCATCGTAGTGAAGCTGCTGATGAAAGATGGGGAAGTCTGACCAAGTGTGGGGTTACGAAGTGCATGACGGACCGTCATAGCCACAACGGTCCGTCCTGCTGGTTCGTCGTGATGATCAGAGAAGTAGTCCTAGTACCCGAATTTCAAGAGTTTAAGTATTATGGAACAGAGACCCTCGACGAACCGTTGTGCCTGTGACGATCCGTCATACCTGACGTCGAGAGAAATGAAGAGAGCAGAGAATTTGCAAAGTATGGAATGACGGGGTCCATGACGGCCCGTCGCGATCACGATGACCCGTCGCGAGGTCCGTCGACCCAACCGCGTTTTGACAAATTTTTTGCAATTAGAGTCCTTCTCTTGTTATATTTTTGTTTTTTTTATATAAATAGTTGTAAAAACTCGTTTTTGGGGTTAGACTCTTGGTTATTAGACACTTTTATGTTAGATTCTTTGTTAGTAGATTATTTTGGATATTAGACTTTGGATTGTTACACTTTTCTCTAGAGTTGATTGTTGGTGATTTTTTTTATTAATCAAGTAAATTTCTGCATTTTATTCTTTCTCATTGAAGTAAGTGCATGAATTCTTATATTATATATATGAATATTGTGATTATGACAATGGGTAACTTAACTCTATAACTAGGGTTGTGGGAACCATGGGTGAATAATGAGGTGAAATCTAGCTAAAATAACAATTCTAGAATAGTGTCTTGCATGTATTGATAATTCTTTCGCTTAGAAGTGTTTTTAATGGAGGGACAACGTTAGAACTTGCCTTAATGCTACTTGGCGGACCAAGGAGGTAGATAATAGGAAAAGAATTATCAACATAGATTTAGTGTATACTATCTAATAGGCTAGTATTGATTGGTACGAGGTAATAACTTCGTCAAATATCGAATAGAATGCTTAATATGAGGTAAATGTTAGGGTTAGTATAGCAACACACGTAGCCGGACCAAGGTGCGGAGTGAAATTTTCTAGATGCCGGACCAAGGATTTAGAAATACATAACTTATCACTTTGCATGCAAGATACTAGGAAAGAATGTTATAGTTAGAATTATCAAGTTAGGAACCTCTGCGAAACACGTAAACCCTAGTTACTTTTATTAATTGATTAAACTCCAACATTTGAATCTGTTAGGTGTCTTCTTTAATTTAGTTAGTTATTTTTACTCATTTAGAAATAAAAAAACCCCCTTTTATTGTCTTTGTTTTCTAAGAAAATAATTGACTAAATAATAGTAATAGTAGATTGAAGTTAAGTCTGAACTCTTTTCCTCGTGGGAACGATCCCAACCTCATTAGTTGGGTTCTTTACTTGATACGACAACTTTACTTCTTATTTGAGAGGTAAGTTTGAGTGTATCAGCCGCTGCTGGGGAATATGACTTAGAAATTTTCTTTAGTATTTATTTTAACTTGTATTTTTTTTTGTTTTTTTCTTAGGATTTTTTTTATTATTACTATCATCGAGTCATCTGAGCCTATAGAATAGTGTATAGAGAAAGAAAATTGTGTCTATATTCTTGAATTTATTGTTCCAACATCGAAAAATTACATTCCTCACTTAAGATCCAATAAGTGCATAATGCGATATCTGTTGTTTGGGCCCTTTCTTTTTTTACCACCACCCCTTGAGCGTAATAGAAAAATTGATTCAAAATTGGGGGTGCAATTCATATCTTCAAAGTGGAAGAAAAAATAGTAAAATTGATAGTGTCGTATCGCGACCCAATTAGTAGTGTAACTTTTTTTTTTAATTAGTATCACTTTTTTTATCTTGTTTTTTATAAGGGGAAGCCTGACTAACCAACAAAAAAAAGAGAGCATGTTTGAGCTTAAGTGTGGGGTGACGACCCTTGATATAAATTTAGAGAACGTGCTATTAGCTAGGCTTAAAGGCCTCACGGAGTTTTCCTAACCCTTGTTTTATATTTTATTTAATGCTTTCGGACATAACAACTTTTTAAGTGTGGAGTGGAGGAATGAATTCCTAGTTTGTACTGTTTCATTGAGTCCTTTTTTTTAGGATGAGTTCCTTGACTTTTGTTTTCGGTTCTTTTCATGAGGATAGTCCCTTTTGAACCGAGTGTCTTTTATTTATTTATTTTGGGATTTTTTTTATTTTGGAGAGAAAAAAAGAGACCCTTTTGAGTTATATGACACTTACTATTTTGGCCTAATTTTAAGTAATATTTTCTTGTGAATGCTTTATTACTAGTGAAATTGCAAACCTTTTGACATCTAGGCTCATGGTTGTGACTTTGTATATAGCTTATTTATTTTGTAGTTTGTTATGATCCTGTCTCTGTTAGAAGTAGAATTGATCCATCTTGATTGATACTTGTGCCATGTGTGGTGAGATTTTGTTTATTCCATGTTTTGCATCTTAATCTAGAACTCGCCCTGCATGTTATTGAAGCGAAATAAAAATGTGTTGCCTTGTTTAGGAGATGATAATACACTTTCTTTGATTTTTCTTATAAATTTTAGCCTTTTCATATAATTTCTCACTAGTTACCTCTTTTGAGCTTGTAGCCTTTTATTGGTACCCATATTTTTCCCTTGAATATTTTTGTTGAATCCCTAGTTTTTGCACCTTGCTTCCTTGAGCATCATAGCATAGACTAATTTAATTATCAATTCTGAGAAAAAGAGAAGGATGATTGAAATGGTAATCAATGATAGCTATAAAGTTCTTAAAAGCCCTCTTTGAAAGAATGTGAAAAAATATATATAATTGGAATGTGACATAAAAAAAATTACCTTGATGATGGCCCTGGTCCTTCCAAGGACATCATGCACCTTAACTTATGTAAAATACGCAAGTCGAGGTGCTATTATGAAGGAAATAAAAAATAGTATAATTATAACTTAAACATTCTTGTGATGATGAGAATTATTTGTGAAATAATTGTTGAAGAGTGGGCTGAAAATAAAGAGAAGAAAATATGGCTGATGAAGTCTAAAATTGCAAAGTACTTAAGGAAGTGAAAGTCACTATTATATTTTTTCTACCCGTCCCCTAGCCTACATTACAACCTGTTAAAGGCCTATTTGATTCTATTGAAGCATGCTTAATTAGTGGAGATACAAATAATGCGCAAGCATATGGTTCTTTGTGCATACATGTGAATTTTATTTGTGAGTGTGAGAGTTGTTCTTCATATGAAGTCCTTAATATATATTCAATCTTTTGAATTGAGTGTGTGGACTATTTTATTTTGTGAGGGAACTTGTTTTATGATAGATATGTGATGTTATTAACTTTCTTTGATGAGAGTAGGTGAACGAACACAAGTCTTATAGTTCAAAGTCCTTCAAGTTAGGAGGTAAGATGTTTGTTGTTTAGTGAGATGTCTTGCATAATGATTGCGAAGTCTACTTGATATTTTAAAATGGGTATATGGCCTAATTATTTTTATTAGTCAAAGTTATGACATTGCTAGTATAATTTTTTTAGATGAGCTTTAATGCTTGCTCGAGGACGAACAAAAGTTTAAGTGTGGGGTGTTGATGTGAAGCTAAAATATACATTTTTTTAACGGAAAAGGGTCTAAAATACTCTCGAAGTATTGAAAATGGTACAAAATTACCCTTTATCCACCTATTGGCTCCAAAATGCCCTTCTCATCTACCTATTGGCTCCAAAATACCCTTGTCATCCACCTTTAAGTTCAAAATTGACCACTTATTTAACTATTTTAAAATTAAACTATTTAAATATTTTTTGAAATACTTGGCGCTCAACTATTGGTTATAATTTAATTTATTAATATAATTTATAAACCAACCCACTACCGACTCATTATTAACTAAACCGCACCGAATAAATAAACCAATTATAATATCAAAATTGTCATAAACACTACTAAAACACGACGAAATTATAGATTCATGAAAATGACATCCAAAATTATTCAACTTTGAGTCAAAGCCCCAATTAAATTTATGTTGAGCCCTTATTTAGGAGGACACTTTCAATAGGATTCTATTTCAAGCTTGAAATCAAAATCTATGATTAAAGTTAAAGAAGTAGTACATCCCAATTAATTCATGCACTTTTTTTAAATATAATTTTATAAATATTTATGGGTTTTTTTAAAACTTTAATATATTATTTTTAAAAAAAATTTTATCTATGAAGTAACATCACATAATTGAGACGAACGAATAATTAAGATGAACATAATCAGACTTTTAAGTTTATCGTTAATTTTTATTCAGACACTTGATGTATGATAATTTACTTCTATAGATATTTTTGCCTCAAATTTTCAAAAACTCTCATTGGAAGTAGCTTTCTTGTTGTTGCATTAGTAACGTGACGGGTTTATTATTTTGGTGGGATTTAATTAGTATTAATTAGTAATGGGTGGGTAGTGGATTGATTTATAAATTATATTAATAAGTTAAATTATAACAAATAGTTGAGTGTAACGTATTTAAAAAAATATTTAAATAGTTTAAATCTAAAACCGTTAAATAAGTGGTCAATTTTGAATCCAAAGGTGGATGACAAGGGTATTTTGGAACCAATAGGTTGGTGGGGAGGGTATTTTGGAGCCAATAGGTGGATGGAGGGTAATTTTGTACCATTTTCAATACTTTGAGGGTATTTTAGGCCCTTTTCCATTTTTAATCATTATTTATCTCACATTTATTTTTTGTATTTATCCGTTTTGAGCATAAATTTTATGGATTGTGCTAAATTATGTATTTTATTTATAGGATTAAATTGGTGGAAAAATGAAAATATTTGAAGCTAAAACAAATTAAAAATGGAAGGTTGAAGAAGGAAATCAAGCAGACACCTAAATGGAAAAAGTGAATAAAATAATATATTTATATATAAGTGCATACTGATGCTGCGAAATGCAAAACAATTCACAAAAAGTTGCAGCCTCCCACGTGGCATCCTCTCAATGCACTGACCAATCCATTCACGGGGCACTACACGCGGAAAGAAAAAAATGAAAGAAACACTTCAATTCTTTTTGGCTTTAGTTTCCTAATTTGTTTGGACTCAATTATTTTATTTAGAGTTTTCTACATATATAAATAAGTCATGGAAAATTATTACTAAGGAAGCCAACAAACAAGATACAAGACATAATATAAATTTTCTTCTAGCTTTGGAGCTTTGTAAGAGACGCCGTGAAGTTCGGAGAATTGTGGTTTATTCTTTCTTCTCCTTTGTTATTTAATTTTATTGGTTATTAATAAAATATACTTTAGCTATTGTTCTTAACTTTTAATGTTTAACACAAAGATATTCATTTTAATAAATTTTGATTGTGTTTTTGAGATAATGAGTAGCTAAGCTTCACAACTAGGTTTGTGGGAACCATGAGCGATTAACAAAGTATGAATAGTAATTAAGCAATTCTTAAATAGGTTATTGCATGTCTTGATAATTATTTTGCTTAGAAGTCTTTTATCGGTGGCCAACGTTAGAACTCGCATTGTTGCTACTTGCCGGACAATGGAGGTAGTTAATAAGAAAACAATTATCAACATAGATTTAGTATATTCTATCTAATAGGCTAGTTTCGATTAGTGCGAAGTTGTAAGTCAGCCATACATTGAATATGACGCTTAATATGAAGTAAAGGTAAGATTTAGTAAATTATACACACGTAGTTGGACCAAGGTACGGGGTGAAATTCTCTAGATGTCGGACCAAGGATTTAGAGATACATAATTTATCACTTTGCATGCATAATACTAGAGAAGAATTGCTATTATTCGGATTACGGCGCTATGAGCTTATGGAGAACGCATTCCTAGTTATTTTAATTAATTTGGAAATACTTAGTTCAAAGATATTTTTATTTCTTTTATTTTTATTTTAAATTAAAATCCCCCATTTTTATATAATGACTATCAAGTTAAATATTTGCTATTGATAATATTCTTTCATATTTTTTGTGGGATCGATCCCGACTCATAGTTAGGTAAATATATTGCATACGATCGTTTATATTTCTTTTCAACAAGTATGTTTGAGCGTCATCACATACTACCTAGCACTCTTAGGTGGAATGCACTGGCTAGTACCTATGCTAGTAACATAGTTCAAAGACTAGGAGATATTTGAGACCCTTATCCACCTTGGCGGTAGTCTCACCCAATGAGGTTTACATGTGCTTGCACAAGCTCATTGCTAGTCTATCGGTGCTTTGATCAATTTATCATACTTTGCAACTTTTATAGTTGACTCTTTCATTATGGAAGCTTGCTTCTAGTATGAGGTATACTTAGCTCAATGGATGACTTGTCATCCCTTTCTTTACTTGAGGAATGTGAACTTAAGTCTTACATTATCATTATGGTGTGAATGAGACTTGTCTCACGATTTCTAACACCCTCTTGTATCACTTCCTTTAACACCCCATTCTATGTCAATTTCATAAGTAATAAGATTTTAGTTATGTTATTACTCACCTTATCTTGTTCAAAGTTCTTTGGTAGTCTTGTACCATTCTTTATGAAAGTTGTAAGGACTTACTCAATGTGCTATTATGTTCACAAGTTCATTTAGATAGGGTATATTGGGACTTGTCCTAATCATTGGCATACCCTGGGTTATGAGTTCATTGAATTACATCTCAAGTCAATCTTTAACATATATTTGGCCTCACAAAAAAATACATAATTTACAATGGACATATAGGATTGGTTTGACCTTATATTGCCAAATTCAATTACATATTTTGGAAATAATATTGTTGGCCAATTATTGGCATAAGCCAAACTTTCACACATTATAGTAATCTAAACCTTAATTTTAAGCAAGCCAACTTTTAACAATTTCATCTTCTCAAACACAATTGGGCATTACAACATTCTTATCTCATGTAAATGATACTCTAATCATACGGATCTAATCTATAAATCTCATTCGACATTATTAAATCATAGAAACCTACATATAATGATCAGTTAGCACCACATACCAATAACATGCTCGAGATTTGCATTATACATACTACTAGAATCAGAAATAGGGAGAACTAGGGAGATGAACATTCGATCTATTAGGAACAACCCTAGTTTTGATTTTCTTGAATTCAAAAACGTTTGAAAAGCCTCTAGGGTAAAGGAATCCAATAGAGAAAACCCATACCTTACTGTAGAATTGAATCTACTAAGATAACCTTGTACTTTGCATGAAAACCTTGAAGAATCACCTTGAAATCGCCTAAGCAGAACCTTTCTGATTTTTAGTCGTTTGTTTAGTGTTTTGCAGTTGAGAGTTTTCTACGGATAAGCGTTAGTATAGGTCTTAGGAACAGAATATTGACTACTTAAACTTAGGCTAATTAACTTAATTACATAAATCAATTAGAAAATTATGAAAATGCCCCTCCTAAATTGACTAAAAATAGGAGAACATTTGACTTAGCCAAATCTGAAATTTTCGTAAGGGTTTCGGCTTTGACCTTGAATTTTGATTAATTAATGAAATTGCTAATTTAATTAATTAAGTGACCTAGGGTAATTACTAAAGTACCCATAAGTCATTAGGACCATAATCAACCCCTTTGGATCATCCTAGGTTAGGTACAAGGATGTTTCTTTAGTTAGTTACCCGGCTAGTGTCACCCGTTAGGTTTTAGGATTTCGAGGATGAAAAACAGTACTGAGCTTCACCTGTGTACCCAAGCTATTTTGGAAATATCTCCTAAACTAAGAAGTGAACTGGGCTCCCCTATATGAAATGATAGATAAAGTGATCCCATGCCACCTCAATATCTCATCAATATACAACTTGGCATAATCTTCGGCTTTGAAAGTAGACTTCACAAGAATGAAGTGAGCAGACTTAGTCATCCTGTCAACAATGACCTTAATGGAATCATGCAGTTTCCTGGTCCTGGGCAGACCATCCACAAAGTCCATATCAATAGCCTCCCACTTCCATGTTGGGATCTCAATCGACAGGGTAAGACCTCCAGGCCTAAGATGTTCGGCTTTAACCTGTTGGCAATTGAGACACTCCTTGACAAACTTAGAAATATCTTGCTTCATACCTTCCTACCAATAGATCTCCTTGATATCATGATACATTTTGGTGGAACTTGGATGAATTGTTTACCTGGAGTCATGAGCCTGTATCCAAAATGATAGATAAAGGGATCCCATTCCACCTCACTATCTCATCAAGATACAACTTGGCATAATCTTTGGCTTTGTAAGTAGACTTCACAAGAATGAAGTAAGCAGACTTAGTCATCCTATCAACAATAACCCTAATGGAATCATGCAGTTTCATGGTCGTAGGCAGACCAACCACAAAGTCCATATCAATAGCTTCCCACTTCCATGTTGGGATCTTAATCGACTGGGTAAGACCTCCAGGCCTTAGATGTTCGGCTTTAACCTGTTGGAAATTGAGACACTCCTCGACAAACTTAGAAATATCTTGCTTCATACCTTCCCACCAGTAGATCTCCCTGAGATCATGATACATTTTGGTTGAACTTGGATGAATAGAATACCTGGAGTCATGAGCCTCTGCAATAATATTAGTTCTCAGATTATCAATATTGAGCACACAAAACTTACCCTGGTATCTAAGTCTCCTAGGGAGAATGATTCATTCAGATTACTCAACACTGAGTCTTTCAACTCAATGAGCACTGGGTCGAGATGCTGCTTATCTTTAACATCTGTAAAAAAAGGAAGATTCAAATCTTGAATGAACTGAAACACCCCGAATTGGTATATATACCAGCCGTACACCTAATCTAGCCAATTGGTGTACCTCTTTGACCAGCTCCTTCTCATCATCAATATGAGACACACTGCTCATGATCAATCGGCTCAAAGCATTTCTCTGACGAAGATTCAATTCTCTCTGTTTAAAAACACACTGAAGACTTTTATGGTCAGTAAATAATTTACATGTACACCATATAAGTAATGTCTCCAAACTTTTAACGAAAATACCACAAAAGCTAACTCAAGATCATGGGTAGGATAATTCTTCTCGTGGATTTTCAACTATCTTGATGCATATGCAATCACCTTGCCATCCTACATAAGAAGACAACCCACACCTACTCGAAGCATCACAGGATACAACATACCCTAAACCACTCCTCGGCATGTGAGAATTGGGGCTGAAGTAAGTCGGTCTTTGAGGTCTTGGAAGATCTTTTCACAAATTTCAGACCACTCAAACTTTGCCTTCTTCTTTGTTAAAGATGTCAGGGGAGCAACAATTGTGGAAAATCCCTCAACAAACCTACGATAGTAGTTAGACAAACCCAAGAAACTCTAGATGTCAGTAGGAGTGAGTGGTCTCAGCCAATTCTTTACTGCCTTAATATTTTTTGGATCAACCTCTACACCCTGGTCGGACAGAACATGACCAGGGAAGGTCACTAATCTCAGCAAAAACTCACATTTGCTGAATTTTGCATACAACTGATGTTCCCTGAGTACTTGCAATATTATCAAATGTTGTTCATGCTCTTCTATGGTCTTAGAGTATATGAGGATGTCATCTATGAATACTATGACAAAAGAATCAAGGTATTCATGGAAGACCCTATTCATAAGGTCCATAAATGTGGCTAGTGCGTTTGTGAGACCAAATGACATGACAAGAAACTCGTAATGACCATACCTAGTCGGAAGGCAATCTTAGGAATGTCCTCTTGTCTCACTCTAAGTTCGTGATACCCTGACCGGAAATCTATTTTAGAAAAGAAACTTGAACCTTGGAGCTGATCAAATAGATAATCAATTCTTGGAAAAAGGTATCTGTTCATTATAGTGACTTTGTTGAGTTGCCGATAATCGATACACATTCTAAGGGTTCCATCATTTTTCTTAATTAACAACACTGGAGCACCCCATGGGGATATGCTCGGATGGATGAAGCCCTTATCAAGTAGATATTTTAACTGTAACTTCAACTCTTTGAGTTCAGCTGGAGCCATTCTATAGGGAGGAATTGAAATTGGTTTGGTTTTGGTATCTAAGTCAACACCAAAGTCAATGTCGCGTTCAGGAGTGATTCCTAGTAAATCCTCCGGAAAGACATCTCGAAACTCATTCACTATGGACATAGAGTCTATGGAAGGAACTTCATGTTCTAAGTCACTGACTCTGACTAAGTGGTGTAAATACCCCTTAGATAACATCTTAATGGCTTTAAGATGGGAAACTATTTGGCCTGTTGGATTTGAACTACGTCCTTCCCATTCCAGCTCTAACTCATTAGAAAACTGAAAACTTACTACCATATTTCGACAGTCTATGGTAGCATAGCATTTATGGAGCCAATCCATACCCAAGAATATATCAATGTCAAGCATGGTAAATTCTATTAGGTCAGCATAGGTAACTCTATGAAGAACAGTTATTGGGAAATCTCTATATACCCTTCAGCTCTAATGTTGTCTCCTATGGGAGTTCTAACTAGAAAAGGTTCATGCAAGATCTCAGGAAGCAAGTCAAATTTACTATATACTAAAGGAGTAACAAAGACATGGTGGATCCTGGATGTAACAATGCATATACACGAAATGAAAAGACATGTAAGGTACTATTGACCACATCAGCTGACTTCTCCTGCTCCTCTCTACCTTTCAAAACATAGAACCTTTTCCTCTTAATTAACACCCACAGCACAGAGAATCTTGTGGTCCTCATCCACAAACTCCTGGGGATCCTCATTGGTTCTGGACTTGAAGTAGACTAGAGGATTCATCCTGGTGAAATCTCTTAGTCTTTTAGATATGGTGCTAGCATGCGCGTTCTCCCTGGGAGCACACTCTCTAGTGGCCTTGGCTGTGATAGCCTGTGCTTGAGCAGTGATGGCTTGGGCCATCTGAACCAGTGCTGCTCTCACTTTTCCATCCGTCAATGCACCTAGGTTGACAGACACTTGCCCTCCAGCAGCTAGGGCTTGAGGAGGAGATAAGTTTCCCCCAACAGTTGCTTCTCCAACTATCCTGCCTGAGTTTCTTCTTATGTTTATTTTACGCACACACAAGAAGGAAGTTAGATGCTAGAATGACACAAAATGTAAAAGCTCTACACAGAACGATAAAGAGTAGAAGAAGAGAAGATTCTTAACATCACTAAGTCTCTAAGTCATGGTTGTGGTACACTTCAAAACCATAATCTAGAAACTACACTACGTGGTATTTTTGAGCCTTAGTTCCTAGGTAATTAAACCTCATGCTGTGATATCAAGTTTGTCACACCCGCGTTCTAGACCCTAGATGAGACCGGTGTCGTTAACCTCTCAGAGGTCGAAGACAAGCCTTTTCTTAACTTTCATCACAATCATAAAGTTAAATTTAGTGGACAATTTAAAACTTTTAACTTTACTGAAGTGAATTTAAACTTCATATAATTTCTGCATAAGAGTTATATACTAATAGCTCAACATAAACAACCATCTATTAATAGATTGAACAAATAAAATGAACAATTTATAATATTATTAATAGTTTCCAAACCGGCCTTAATATAAAAGCTAGAACAAATATTTGAAAGGAAACTCTAGGGACAACATCCACTATCTATGCCTAATCTAATAAAGATAGAATATAAAGCGTAGGTATCCTCAAACTCAAGAGGACTTACCAAAGTCTGGAGGTACTAGTCCAAACCGCTTCAAACGAATCTTCAATCTTTTTTAAGGACCTACATCTATAAAAATAGTAATTGTATATGGGTTAGTACACACTGTACTAAGTATGGGTGTATGCACATAAACACATAAGAACTATGCACGAACAAGGAAAACTCTTCCTATAGCAACATGTCATTTTTGAAAAGTGAAGTCACATTTCTTTCCTAATTCATTATTTATGAATTATGCTATGAATATGACATATTTTCATGCATTTAAAACACACAACTCATTTTCTATATGAACATAAGACCTTGGAATCATGAACATAATTTTAGAACAACTCTAGCAAAAAATTATATTTTTGCTCCCTTAGGCTGAGAGCTCCATTTCCAGACTTAATTTATTTTTTAGTCTTTTTATTCTTTTTGTTGTGTAGTTCAATGATCTCCTGTGATCTTATGTTTTACTTACGAGTGCAATGATTCATTTTAGTCCCATTTCTACAATGAATCGAGTAGGTAATCCAAAAGACTAATGAAATGATTTGTCTACTCTACTCACAAATTATTTCTTCCATTCTTGTTAAATTGGGCATGAAGTATTTATAAGCCAATCTTTATTGGCTATGCCCATTATTTAATCGTTTGCTTAATATAAAGATGTTGGGCATATATTCATTTTATTGGCTATGCCCATTATTTGATCATTTTGGATAATATAAAGTTGGTGGGGCACATATATTCATATTGTTGCTTATGCCCATTATTTGTTCATTTGCATAATATGAAGATGTTGGGGCATATATTCATATATTTGGCCATGCCAATTATTTGATCATAATGCTTACTTAGTTCACTTGTGAACTTACTTTTCTTCTTCTTTGATCTCACGTTCACTTTGAACATAATTTTCTTTCGTTCTTTCTTACTTTCTTGAAGAAATATTTAGCATTTACCTGACTTAGATCATGTGATCTAACATGAAATCCAGTGTCTTCACACACTAAAAAGAGGTGGTTCACCGGCCAAAGTGAAACCGAATACTACCTAGCACTCTTAGGTGGAATCCACTTGCTAGTATCTATGCTATCAACATAGTTTAAAAATTAGGAGATATTGGAGACCCTTATCACCTTGGTGGTAGTCTTATCTCATGAGGCTTACATGTGCTTGCACAAGATCATTGCTAGTATATCGATGCTTTGCTCAATTTATCATACTTTACAACTTTTATAGTTGACTCATTCATTTTGGAAGCTTGTTTCTAGTATGAGGTATACATAGCTCAACGGTTGACATGTCATCCCTTTCTTTACTTGATGAATGTGAACTTAAGTCTTACATTATCATTATGGTGTGAATGAGACTTGTCTCACGAATTCTAACGCCCTCTTATGTGAGTAACTTTAACATAATTGTTTAGGTGCAAGTGAGACTTGTATCACTTCCTTTAACACCCCATTCTATGTCAATTTCATAACTCATAAGCTTATAGTTATGTAATTATTCATCTTATCTTGTTGAACGTTCTTTGGTAGTCTTGTACCATTCTTTATGAAAATTGTAAGGACTTACTCAATATGCTATTATGTTCACAAGTTCATTTACATAGGGTATGTTGGGACTTGTCCCAATCATTGGCATAACCTGAGTTATAGGTTCATTGAGTTACATCTCAAGTCAATCTTTAACATATATTTGGCCTCCCAAAAGACATCATAATTTACATTGGCCATATAGGATTGGTTTGACTTAATATTGGCCAATTTATTTACATATTTTGGAAATAATATTGTTGTTCCAATTTATTGGCATAAACCAAACTTTCACACATTATAGTAGTCTAAACCTTCATTTTAAGCAAGTCAACTTTTAACAATTTCATCTTCTTAAACACAATCGGGCATTACAACATTTTTATCTCATGTAAATGATACTCTAATCATACAGATCTAACCTATAAGTCTCATTCGACATTAATAAATCATAGAAACCTACACATAATGATCATTTAGCACCACATACCAACAACATTCTCGAGATTTGCATAATACATACTACTAGAATCGTAAATAAGGAGAACTAGGGAGATGAACATTCGATTCATAGGGAACAACCCTAGTTTCGATTTTCATGAATTCAAAAACGTTTGAAAAGCCTCTAAGGGAAAGGAATCCAATAGAGAAAACCCATACCTTACTGTAGAATTGAATCTACGAAGATCACCTTGTACTTTGCACGAAAACCTTGAAGAATCACCTTGAAATCAGTGGTTGTTTAGTTAACGTTTAGTTATTGTATCCTAAAGTTTAATGTATATTTTCAGCATTGTATTAAGTATATAAGTTCAGCATTATGTTTCATTACATATTCAAATTTTAGGTGGTTTGATGTATTCATTATCAAATCAAAACAGATTTGTATACACATTTAATTTTTATTTATTTAGGCGTCATGATCGAGACCAATATAAAAAGAGCAAAATAAATATTCCGGTGCCATTTACTTTTGGTGTTGATTTTGTAGACAATAAAAAATGGTTCTACGATTTGTCTTCCAAAGGACAATTGTTGAATGATTCGATATGTATTCATTGTAGTTTTTTCATTAATAGTTATTCTTGTTAGTTAGTGATTATTTATTATTTTTTTTGTACATCCTATTATTGTTACTTTTTATTATTTGAGAAATAAAATCAAGTATCATGTTGACAACAAACATAGACACACAATCGTGGATTGTGTATTTACGTCCAAAATTTCATCAATTTGAAAAAAGTAAGCATATATATATATATATATATATATATATATATATATATATATATATATATATATATATATATATACATACTTACATACATACATATACATATTGAAGTTTGCTGTGTTGATGAAGATCAAGTTATAGCTGAATACATTAGAGGGTCTAAAGTGCATTCCGATATTTCGTGACATTTGATGGATCACATCTTTATTCCCGTAAATGTAAAGGACAAATTTCGTTGGGCATTAACAGTAGTTTCTCTTAAAGATAAAAGTATTGACGTTTATGACTCTTACAGAGGTACATGTCATGATGCAGCGATCAAGATTGATGTTAACAAGTTGGCTCAGTACATTCTACTTAAGTTGAAAATGAATAATTATTACAAGAATAAAGTTTAGATACATCTTTTAGTCAGGAAGAGAACGAGTTCTTTGAGATAATTTTCATTGAAAATGTCCCTCAACAGGTACATGGGAGAATGTAAGTTGGTGCATTATTTTGAATTGTATTATTTATATATGCATTGGAATTCTAGTTTTCTATTCTCTTATTGTACATAGGGATTATATGCTAGCTTATGCCGAGTGGTTGTCTTACGGTCAACCGGGTAACTTTAATGTAATGTTTTAAAGGTCAAGATATGTTGCACTTCTTTGAAACTGTGGCCAACAGAAGCTTGATGTCGGAGCCATTAGTGATAGTAAGGCACCTGTTGGGTTATGGGTCTTTTTTCCCTTCCTATGTGGATAAATAAAAGCCCAATTTGGACCAATCCATTTTTGCCCATAGGCCCATTCTTATGAGGAAAATATAAGCCTATTTAGGTCTTATTTTCAAATACACAGAGAGTTTTTTTAGCAGCCAAAAGAGAGAAAAAGAGCAGTTTTTTCGCAGTCAAAATTCAACTCTAACAGCCAACTTCAAATTGCGATTCCCGCTTTGTTTCTTGTCCGATTGAGCTGATTTTTGGACAGCATATTATTTTCATCTCAATCTTTGATTAAGAACTGACAGAGTTGGATTTGGTGGCCTGCAGCTTCAGTTTTGCTGTCGTGAATAGTAGCTGCAAAATTGGTGATTTTGCTCCTTTAATTCTCTAGATTTGGTGCAATCTTATTTTGTTGTTGCTCGTTGTTTGGCACTTGTTTTGTGGCCAATTTTGGAGAACAATATTGTAACTCTTGGTTATTATAGTGGAGATTTTGGTCCCGTGGTTTTTTACTCTTCACATCGAAGGGTTTTCCACGTAAATCTTGGTGTCTTGTGTGATTGGTTTATTATTGTCTTGTTATATTTGTTTGGTTGAATTACTTGATGCCTTACTATCATATTGCTTGTGGTTGTTTGTCTTCTCTTGATTCAAATCGAGAAGGGAAAGTATCGACTTGGGTATTCTTCCGCTTTTATCCTGTCAGGCATCCTTTGTTAGTGCCTTGTCTTTCCCAACAAAGTGGTATCAGAGCATTGGTTATTGTTGATTGTCGTTTTGAATGATGGAGGCAAATATGAGAAAAATGGTGCGTTTAAATGGTAGTAACTATCGTATTTGGAAAGGCAAGATGAAAGATCTTCTATTTGTCAAGAAGATGCATTTACCTGTGTTTGCTTCTAATAAGCCTCAGTCTTTGAATGATGAAGAATGGGAATTTGAGCATCTGCAGGTTTGTAGCTATATTAGACAATGGGTTGAAGATAATGTTATAAATCATATTGTGAATGAGACACATGCCAAAAGTTTGTGGGACAAGCTCGAGACACTTTATGCTTCGAAGACTGGCAACAACAAGTTGTTCCTATTGAAACAATTAATGAATATCAGGTATAAAGAGGGCACTCCTATTTCTGATCATATTAATGATTTTCAGGATGTTCTTGACCAGCTGTCCGGAATGGGTGTAAAGTTTGATGATGAGATACAGGGACTTTGGCTTCTTAATACTCTGCCAGACTCTTGGGAAACTCTTCGTGTTTCTTTGACTAATTCTGCTCCCAGTGGTGTTGTAACCATGGAATATACTAAGAGTGGTGTCTTGAATGAAGAAATGAGAAGAAGATCTCAAGCCTCATCTTCTTCAGCTTCACACTCCGATGTTTTGGTTACTGAAGATAGGGGGAGAAACATGTCCAGAGGTCAGAATGATAGAGGTAAAAGTAGAAGCAAGTCAAAGTCTAAATACAAGAATATTACATGTGACTATTGCCACAAGAATGGGCATATCATGAAATATTGTTACAAGCACAAGAGAGATATGAGACAACAAAAGAGAGAAGGCGATAATGAAAATCGTGTTGCTGTTGTTGCTAATGATAATATTCTTGTTTCTTGTGATGCAAATGCCATTAATCTTGTTCGTGATGAGTCTAGCTGGTTTGTGGATTCTGGTGCTACTTCTCATGTCACGCCAAAGAAGGAATTATTTTCTTCTTATAGTCCAGGTAATTTTGGAACGTTGAAAATGGGCAATAATCATGAAGTTGAAGTTATTGGCATTGGCACAATTTGTTTGGAAAGTAACAATGGTTCCAAACTACTTCTTAATAATGTCAAGCATGCTCCAGATGTTCGCTTGAACTTGATTTCTGTGGGATATCTTGATGATGAGGGTTATGTTAATACACTTGGTGTTGGCCAGTGGAAGCTTACTAGAGGTTTGATGGTTGTGGCCCGTGGTGACAAGTTGTCTAACTTGTATGTATTTCAGGGCTCCATGTCCAGAGACTCAGTAAATTTGGTGGAGAATGATACTTCATCAGAGTTATGGCATAGAAGGCTGAGTCATATGAGCGAGAAGGGGATTGATAGTTTGGCTAAGAAAAATTTGCTTTCTGGAGTGAAACAAGCAAAGTTGAAGAAATGTGTTCATTGCTTAGCCGGTAAACAGAAAAGAGTTTCTTTTCAGAGTCATCCGCCTTCAAGAAAGCTCGATTTGCTGGAGTTGGTACATTCTGATTTGTGTGGTCCTTTTAAGGTAAGATCTCATGGTGGTGCACTTTACTTTGTGACTTTTATTGATGATCATTCTCGCAAACTCTGGGTATTTCCTTTGAAGTCCAAGGATCAAGTACTTGATGTGTTCAAGGGTTTTCAGGCCTTGGTTGAAAGACAAACAGGGAAGACATTGAAATGCATCCGCTCAGATAATGGTGGTGAGTATATTGGTCCTTTTGATAGATATTGCAGAGAGCAGGGTATTAGGCATCAGAAAACTCCTCCAAAGACTCCTCAGTTAAATGGTTTAGCAGAGAGGATGAACAGAACTCTAGTTGAGAGGGTTAGATGTATGCTTTCAGATGCTAAGCTGTCAGATTCCTTTTGGGCAGAAGCACTTAATACTGCTGCTTATGTTATCAATTTATCTCTTGCTGTTGCTTTAGATGGTGATGTCCCTGACAAAGTTTGGACTAGTAAGAATGTTTCTTATGATCATCTTAGAGTCTTTGGGTGTAAAGCCTTTGTACATGTTCCTAAGGATGAAAGGTCAAAGTTGGATGTTAAAACTAGGCAGTGTATCTTCATTGGTTATGGTCAAGATGAATTTGGCTATCGTTTCTATGATCCTGTTGAGAAGAAACTTGTTAGAAGCCGTGATGTTGTGTTCTTTGAAGACCAAACAATTGAAGATTTTGACAAAGCTGACAAGGCTGATTTTCAGACTAGTGAGAGCTTAGTTGATGTTGATCCAGTTCCTTTGACTATTGCACCGGAAGAAAATCTTCATAATGATGAAAATCAAGTTGATAATGAAGATGGTGATCATGTTCAGAATGACCGGCAATGATGTTGTTGATGCTCCAGTGCAAGATGATGTGGTTGTCCAACAACCCATTATAGATGCTCCAGAGAGTTCTCTCAGACGATCTAGTAGAGAGAGAATTCCTTCATCTCGTTATTCTTCCAATGAGTATGTACTCTTGACTGACGGGGGAGAACCTGAGAGTCTTGATGAGGCCATGGAAAGTGAAGAAAAAGAAAGGTGGTTTGATGCTATGGAAGATGAGATTAAATCCTTGCATGATAATCATACCTTTGATTTGGTTAAGTTACCTAAAGACAGAAAAGCTTTGAAAAACAGGTGGGTTTTTCGGGTGAAACATGAAGATGGTAATCCAGTTCCACGGTACAAAGCTAGATTAGTTGTCAAGGGATTTAATCAGAAAAAGGGAGTTGATTTTGATGAGATATTCTCTCCAGTTGTGAAGATGTCATCCATTCGTGTGGTTCTAGGCTTGACTGCAAGTCTAGATTTAGAGGTTGAGCAAATGGATGTTAAAACTGCTTTCCTTCATGGTGACTTAGATGAAGAAATTTATATGGAACAACCGGAAGGTTTTGAAGTCAAGGGTAAAGAGAATTATGTTTGCAAATTGAAGAAGAGCTTGTATGGTTTGAAACAAGCTCCCAGGCAGGGGTACAGGAAGTTTGGTTCTTTTATGAGTCAGCAGGGCTTCAAGAAGACTTCTTCAGACCATTGTGTTTTTTTGCAAAAGTTCTCTGATGGTGACTTTATTATTGTGTTGCTTTATGTTGATGACATGCTTGTTGTTGGTCATAATACTTGCAGGATTTAGAAGTTGAAGCAAGAGTTGAGTAAGTCTTTTGGTATGAAAGACTTAGGACCAGCAAGGCAGATTCTTGGCATGCAGATTTTCCCTGATAGAAAGGCCAAGAAATTGGTATTATCACAAGAGAAGTACATTCAGAAAGTACTTCGCAGATTCAGCATGGACAAAGCTAAGGTTGTCAGTACACCTTTAGCTATGCACTTCAAATTGAGCACGAAACAGTGTCCTTCTAGTGATGATGAGAAGGAAGATATGAAGAAAGTTCCTTATGCTTCAGTTGTTGGTAGTTTGATGTATGCGATGGTTTGTACAAGACCGGATATTGCTCACGCTGTTGGAGTTGTTAGCCGTTTTCTTTCTAATCCGGGAAGAGAACATTGGAATGCTGTGAGGTGGGTTATGAGATATCTCTGTGGCACTTATAGTCTGAGTTTGTGTTTTGGTACAGGGAAGCCTATTCTCTGTGGTTATACTGATTCAGACATGGCTGGTGATGTTGATACTCGCAAGTCTACTTCAGGGTACTTGGTTACTTTTGCAGGGGAGATGTGTCTTGGCAGTCTAGGTTGCAAAAATGTGTTGCTCTATCTACTACAGAAGCTGAGCTTATTGCTGTCGTTGAAGCTTGTAAAGAATTGCTTTGGATGAAGAGATTCTTGGGGGAACTTGGTTGTGCTCAAGAGAGGTATGTGCTTTATTGTGACAGTCAAAGTGCTATACATCTTGGCAAGAATTCTACGTTCCATGGTCGGTCTAAACACATTGATGTGAGATACCATTGGATTCGAGATGTGTTGGATTCTAAGTTGCTTGAGCTTGAAAAGATTCATACAAATGAAAATGGTTCCGATATGATGACTAAAGCTTTGCCAAGAGGGAAGTTTGAATATTGTTGCATGGTCGCCGGGATGGCGGTCTCCTCCACATAGTCGTGAGGGGGAGAATTGTTGGGTTATGGGTCTTTTTTTTCCTTCCTATGTGGATAAATAAAAGCCCAATTTGGACCAATCCATTTTTGCCCATAGGCCCATTATTATGAGGAAAATATAAGCCTATTTAGGTCTTATTTTAAAATACACAGAGAGTTTTTTTAGCAGCCAAAAGAGAGAAAAAGAGCAGTTTTTTCGCAGTCAAAATTCAGCCCTAACAGCCAACTTCAAATTGCGATTCCCGCTTCGTTTCTTGTCCGATTGAGCTGATTTTTGGACAGCATATTATCTTCATCTAAATCTTTTATTAGGAACTGACAGAGTTGGATTTCGTGGACTGCAGCTTCAGTTTTGCTGTCGTGAATAGTAGCTACGAAATTGGTGATTTTGCTCCTTTAATTCTCTAGATTTGGTGCAATCTTATTTTGTTGTTGCTCGTTGTTTGGCACTTGTTTTGTGGACAATTTTGGAGAACAATATTTTAACTCTTGGTGATTATAGTGGAGCTTTTGGTCCCGTGGTTTTTTACTCTTCACATCGAAGGTTTTCCACGTAAATCTTGGTGTCTTGTGTGATTGGTTTATTATTGTCTTGTTATATTTGTTTGGTTGAATTACTTGCTGCCTTACTATCATATTTCTTGTGGTTTTTTGTCTTCTCTTGGTTCAAATCGAGAAGGGAATGTTTGGTATGTAGCAAGAATTGATGGGAAATAGAGGGAAGGAGAGGAATTTGAAAGGTTTAGAACTTGAAAGGTTGGGAACTTGAAAGGTTGGGAACTTGAAAAGTCCTCTAATGCTTTATTGAAAAAGGCAATAGTCCCTCATCGGTAATGGAAAGGAAAATAGGAGAGTTTAAATAAATAAACACTCCTATTAATTATTAAAAGGGTTGGAAAGAGGGACCCCCCTCGCGCCGTCGTCGTCGTCGCTCGCTCGCTTCGGCTTTGGCAAATGATCGAGAGATAATTTTTTTGGACAAAATTTATTTTAATTATTTATTAATTAATTTAAATGGCCAAAAATTATTTTCAATAAATTAGTTGATAACCGAAATGTTTTCAATTTTTTAGTTAAAACCCGACCCGACTCGGATCCGCGCGAGTGGCCCGTTTTAAATTCCGTTATATTCAAAATTTCCCGCCATGAGTCAATACCATTTGAAAGTTTGCAACCTTTCATTAATGGTCGTGTTAATTCTGAAAGGGTTGCAACCTTTCAGAATATATTCTTCTTGCCTATAAATACCATTCAGTCTTCAGAATATTAACTACGAATTTTTCTGATCTTCCTTCTTCTTAAAATCACATATTTCTTCGTGTACTTTCCTGTTGTGGATTGATTCGCTGACAGTAGAGTTTCTGGTATCTATACTCTACTGATTAAAATCATTTTACCCTGGGAGGTTATATTCCAAATCAAACCTCGGATACTAGAGGGGAATAATTTCCTTAAGGGGACACTGTGAATTCAGTGGACTTGATTTTCTTTCTAAATTTTCAATAAGAGGATTCCAGATTCTGGTACGTTTTTACAAATTAAATTATTTTTTACAAATAAATTTCTGTTCATCTTATTTACTGGTTATAAAAATTCTCAATTACTTCGTGTTTCTGAATAATTTATTAGAACCAGTAATTTCTTATTTTACAACACAGATTGGAAACAATCTTAAGGAAATTACTAAATCTGTGTTTCTGGTGGAGACAAAAATCTTTGTGATTTTATACTCTTTTAAGTCTGCAATTATATTTTTATTGCTTACTTATATTGTATCAATTTTGTTTACCAGAAATGGAAAACACTGGTGTTACAGTAGCTGTTGCTGCACCAACCCGACCTCTTGTATCACAAGCAGAGAAACCGGGTAAATTCACAGGTGTTAATTTTAACGGATGGCAGCAACGAGTATTTTTCTGGCTTACCACTCTTGGTCTGCAGAAATTTACAAGTGAAGATACTCCAGTTCCTGCTGATGATATGCCAGACAGGGAAAAATTTATGATTGTTGAAGCATGGAAACAGTCAGACTTCCTATGTAAAGGTTACATTTTGAGTGCTTTAGAGGATGACTTATATAATGTCTATAGTGCAATAACAACTTCAAAAGAGTTGTGGAATGCACTTGACAAGAAATATAAGACAGAAGATGCATGCTTGAAAAAGTTTGTGGTCGCAAAGTTTTTAGACTATAAAATGACAGATAGTAAAACTGTTGGATCACAAGTGCAGGAACTTCAACTTATTCTCCATGATCTGATTGCTGAAGATATGGTAGTAAAAGAATCTTTTCAAGTGGCTGCAATGATCGAGAAGTTGCCTCCTTCGTGGAATGATTTCAAGAATTATCTAAAGCACAAGCGTAAAGAAATGAAGCTTGAAGATCTTGTGATTTGGCTCAAGATTGAGGAAGATAACAGAAATGCCGAAAAGAAGTCGCGTAAGAGTTCAACAATCATTGGAGTTAATATTGTTGAAGAAGCTCCTACCAAAGACAAAAAGAGAAAGAAGTCCAACGGGCAGAAGTCAGAACAGGCCAAGAAGAAATTCAAAGGCAACTGTTATAATTGTGGCAAGGCTGGTCATAGATCTTCTGATTGTCATGCTCCAAGAAAGGACAAAAACAAAGGCAAAGGCAAAAATCAAGCAAACATCGTGGAAAAAATGGAAGATGCAGATGACTTGTGTGCAATGATATCGGAGTGTAACTTAGTTGGAAATCCCAAGGAGTGGTTTCTCGACTCAGGTGCCACTAGACATATTTGCTCTGCAAAAGAAGTCTTTGCAACATACACTCCTGCTGAGTACGATGAAGATTTATTCATGGGAAGCACAAAGAATGTGACAAGGATTGCGAGAACCGGCAAAGTAATGTTGAAAATGACATCCGGCAAAGTGTTGACTTTAAACAATGTTCTGCATGTCCCTACTATTAGGAAGAATTTAGTTTCTGTTGCACTACTCGTTAAGAACGGGTTTAAGTGTGTCCTAGTTAGTGATAAAGTTGTAATAAGTAAGAATGAAATGTTCATAGTAAAGGGCTACCTCAATGAGGGTCTTTTCAAACTAAATGTAATGGTTATTGATGATCAATAAAGTGCCTTACATTTACTTATTGGAGTTAAGTGATTTATGGCATGCCCGTTTGGGACATGTTAATTACAAAGCCTTGCGAAAATTGGTTAATTTAGAAGTATTGCCTGATTTTAAATGCGATAAGTCGAAATGTGAAATTTGTGTGGAAAGTAAGTTTGTTAAACATCCTTACAAGTCTGTTGAAAGAAATTCTAAAACTTTAGACTTAATTCACACAGATATATGCGATATGAAGTCAACACCATCTCGTGGTGGAAAAAAGTACTTTATAACTTTTATTGATGACTGCACTCGATTTTGTTATGTATACTTGCTTAATAGTAAGGATGAAGCAATTGATGCATTTAAGCAATACAAAAATGAAGTGGAAAACCAATTGAATCTAAAGATAAAAATGATTCGGAGTGATAGGGGTGGAGAATATGAATCTCCTTTTGCAGAGATATGTTTGGAATATGGTATTATTCATCAAACTACTGCACCTTATACACCACAGTCAAATGGTTTGGCAGAACGGAAGAACAGAACATTAAAGGAAATGATGAATGCCTTAATGATCAATTCTGGTTCACCGCGAAATCTTTGGGGGGAAGCCATTCTTACAGCTAATAAAATACTCAATAGAGTACCCCATTGAAAAACACAATCAATTCCATATGAGTTGTGGAAAGGAAGAAAACTCAACTTGAAATATTTTAAAGTGTGGGGGTGTTTAGCCAAGGTAGAGGTTCCTTTACCTAAGAGGGTTAAAATTGGATCCAAAACAATAGATTGTGTCTTTATTGGATATGCTGTGAATAGTAAAGCCTGTCGATTTTTGGTTCACAAATCTGATAATCCTGAGATTCATGTTAATACGATAATTGAATCAGATAATGCAGAGTTTTTTGAAAACATTTATCCGTATAAAACTGAAAGTGAGTCAACAAGTGAAAGATCTAAACGACCACGAGAAGAATCAATTTGGAAAATATTCTAACTAGTGAGGAACCTAGGCGAAGTACTCGACAACGAAAATCTGTTTCTTTCGGACCAGATTTTGTAGCACTATTGCTTGAAAATGAGCCTCAAACATTTAAAGCAGCTATGTCTTTGTCAGAGTCAACTTATTGGAAAGAAGCAGTCAATAGTGAGATTGAATCAATTTTAAGCAATCACACTTGGGAATTGACTGATCTTCCTCCAGGAAATAAACCTTTAGGATCAAAATGAATCTTTAAAAGGAAAATGAAACCTGATGGGACTATTGACAAATACAAGGCTAGACTGGTAGTCAAAGGGCATGCATAAAAGGAAGGTGCGGACTACTTTGACACATATTCTCCAAGATAACAAGGATAACATCAATTAGGATGTTAAAAGCACTTGCAGCAGGTGCATGATCTTAAAATCCACCAAATGGATGTAAAGACAGCCTTCTTAAATGGAGAGTTAGAGGAAGAAATTTACATGGAACAACTTTGAAGGGTTTATAGTTCTGGTAAAGAAAAGAAAGTGTGCAGACTTGTGAAGTCACTTTATGGACTCAAGCAAGCACCCAAACAATGGCATGCTAAATTTGATCAAGTAATGTTGGCAAATGGATTCAAGATTAACGAATGTGATAAATGTGTTTACATCAAAAATGTTATGAATCATGAAGTCATTGTTTGTTTGTATGTTGATGACATGTTAATAATGAGTAAAGAAATTGATGATATAAATGCTACTAAGTGCATGTTGTCCAATAAGTTCGATATGAAAGACTTAGGAGTTGCTGATTTGATCTTAGGGGTCAGGATTATCAAAACTCCCCAGGGACTAGCATTATCTCAATCTCATTATATTGAAAAAGTCTTGGATAAGTTCAATTACTTGAATTTCAATGTAGTCAAAACTCCAATTGATTTAAGTTGTACATTTAAAAAGAATGAAGGTCAAAGTGACTCTCAATTGGAATATGCCAGAGTGTTGGGAAGTTTGATGTATATTATGAATTGCACACGACAAGATATAGCATGTGCTATTAGTAAACTGAGTTGGTACACTAGTAATCCGAATCAAAGTCACTGGATGGCTATGAAACGTGTGTTGGGTTATCTAAAATGGACACAACATTATGCTTTGCATTATAATAAATATCCTGCTGTGATTGAAGGATATAGTGATGCAAATTGGATCACCGGGTCAAATGATGTAAAATCCACGAGTGGTTATGTATTCATACTTGGTGGAGGAGCTGTCTCTTGGAAATCTTCCAAACAGACATGTATTGCTCGCTCCACAATGGAATCTGAATTCATTGCTTTGGATAAGGCTGGTGAAGAAGCAGAATGGCTCCGGAATTTCCTAGAGGATATTCCATTCTGGCCCAAACCTGTCGGACCAATTTGCATACATTGCGATAGTCAAGCAGCAATAGGTAGGGCAGGGAGCGTTATGTACAACGGAAAGTCTCGTCATATACGACGTAGACATAACACCATAAGACAACTGCTCTCTAGTGGAATTATCACAATTGACTATGTAAAGTCAAGCGATAATGTGTCAGATCCACTAACGAAAGGCCTAGTGAGAGAGGCAGTTGAAAGATCATCTAAGGGAATGGGTTTACGGCTTAGGACAAGTCAGCATGACGGTAACTCTATCTAGCAGACTGGAGATCCCAAGATCTAGATTCAAGGACAAAAACAAAGTTGTGGCTGACGGTTCGACATTGTCAAATAACTCAATCCATTCTCACGATGAAGACAATGTTCAGGAAAAGGTTAAGACTTTAAGGCTTGTTAATGAGGTAATAAAGCTTAAAGTTTTTAATGATTTACTAAGTTTGGTAGATTTGACCAAATAGTGTATCTACGAGATGACACGGTTAGAAATCACCTATGTGAGTGTGAAGTGGAAGCCGCTTCAAAAAGTATTTATGTCAAAAGCCTATTCTCTATACACTCATGAAACCAGGAGGTGTTCATGGCTGAAACGAACACAACCGTAAGAATCATAAACAGTAAAGGGTTAATTGTGTGACATATGGTTGTCTAGGTATACACCAAAGTTCGACGGTTCAAAGATATCACATCTACCGATTGACCGAGTATATCCGACATATGTTCACTACGGAAAGTCCAAGGGGAAACCTACTTATCCAGATGCAATTAATCCTTGCTTGTAAAGTACACAATTGTCCGTGCATTCCTATGTTATAACTATTCCCCATCAATGTGGGGGATTGTTGGGTATGTAGCAAGAATTGATGGGAAATAGAGGGAAGGAGAGGAATTTGAAAGGTTTAGAACTTGTAAGGTTGGGAACTTGAAAAGTCCTCTAATACTTTATTGAAAAAGGCAATAGTCCCTCATCGGTAATGGAAAGAAAAATAGGAGAGTTTAAATAAATAAACACTCCTATTAATTGTTAAAAGGGTTGGAAAGAGGGACCCCCCTCGCGCCGTCGTCGTCGTCGCTCGCTTCGGCTTCGGCTTCGGCTTTGGCAAATGATCGATCGAGAGATAATTTTTTGGACAAAATTTATTTTAATTAATTATTAATTAATTTAAATGGCCAATAAATTAGTTGATAACCGAAATGTTTTCAATTTTTTAGTTAAAACCCGTTTCCCGCCATGACTGTTCTGAAAGGTTGCAACTTTCAGGAACAGTCAATACCATTTGAAAGTTTGCAACCTTTCATTAATGGTTGTGTTAATTCTGAAAGGGTTGCAACCTTTCAGAATATATTCTTCTTGCCTATAAATACCATTCAGTCTTCAGAATATTAACTACGAATTTTTCTGATCTTCCTTCTTCTTAAAATCACATATTTCTTCGTGTACTTTCCTGTTGTGGATTGATTCATTGTGATGAGAGTTTTTGGTATCTATACTCTACTGATTAAAATCATTTTACCCTGGGAGGTTATATTCCAAATCAAACCTCGGATACTAGAGGAGAATAATTTCCTTAAGGGGACACTGTGAATTCAGTGGACTTGATTTTCTTCCTAAATTTTCAATAAGAGAGTTCCAGATTAAGTGCGTTTTACAGATTAAATTATTTTTTACAAATAAATTTCTGTTCATCTTATTTACTGGTTATAAAAATTCTCAGTTACTTCGTGTTTCTGAATAATTTATTAGAACGAGTAATTTCTGATTTTATAACACAGATTGGAAACAGAGAAAGTATAGACTTGGGTATTCTTCCGGTGTTATCCTGTTAGACATTCTTTGTTAGTGCCTTGTCTTTCCCAACAGCACCTCCAAGACACAACATGCCTCATATAGTTTGTGATGGTTGTAAAACAATTGAAATGTCGTAGTCGTGTATTTGTACTAGATGGTTAATCTAACTTTATTCTAAACTATTTCGTCTATGTGATAATTCCTATTATGTGGCAGTTTATATTGCATACTTGTCATTTTGATCAATTTTTGTATTTGGAATCATTCTTTTAAGAGGGTTGTATTCAGGAAAATAAAAATACATATTAACATTTAAATTCCTTTATATCAAACAGTGATGTTATATCAAATTGTATTCATTACCTATTTTTTTTATTGCTTTGTATTCGTTACGACACATTAGTTGTAGTTGTGTTGTGTGCATTATAATTTCATTTATTTTCATGTGTAGGTATTCATTATGGCATATCTTTTATCTCTCCATAGAGTATTGAATACAAATGGTTATGATTTAAAGTACAGTAATATAGGTCAAATTATTTTATGATCTTTCAAATACATATACAATCTGTATTGCCATAAGTATTCATATACAATGTGATAGGTCAAAATATTTAGTAATCTTTCGAATACAAATACAAAATGACATATGAATACCAAATTGTTTTTTGTAATTGTTAATTCTATCAATCTGTATCATTATAATTGTTCCACAACAATTTCTTTTGTATTTTAATTTCGGTATAAGAACTACTTTATCTTATTTTAGTTTAGTTTTTGTATCCATTTTACTTATACATAATATGAACATTGTAGTACTATATTACAACGAATACATAATAGGATACAAATAATAAAATTACATATGAATACATTTTGAAATATAATATTCATGAAAGATGATCAAAACATCAATTACATAAATTTGAGGACAAATGGTATTTACAAACACTTTCAAATTACTTTTTTGTTAAAAAAATAAAATCAATCTTATCTAACTATTCAGTTCATGGTCCATTTCTGCATGACCACCTATTATGCCTCTTGTGTCCACAAGTACAACACGAATTCTTATTCTTCTTTCCATATAGCTTGTTGTAAGATTTATCAGGAAATTTTTTTGGAGGCCAAACAGGTAGTTTTTTGAACTTTGGTGGCCTCACTACTTCATTCTCTATGTAGGTACATTCAATCAATTTAATTACGTAATGGATTAATTGGATTGTTATACGTAATAAGTAATGTATTTAATTTGTAAAAGTTAAAACAATATGATTCAGGATCAAGAAGTCTCTTCTTTAAAACAGCCCAAGCATGCGAACATGATATTTCTCCATTTGAAATCTCGTGCATGTGTAAATTTTCCTTTCAAAGCAAACAATAAATGTTGTCCCTTCATGATGAACACCATACACGTAATTACTGGCTGTCACTATCTGTTAAACAAAAATAAAATCAAGTTAAATCATACCAATTTTGCAGGAACATAGATTAATTTATACAAATAACAACACTTTCAAGGAAACAACGACATACCGTAATACATACTGACCGTTCTTCATTTTCAGCAAGCATAGTACTTGTACCATATTTTAAACTTAACTGTATTTTTCATTTTCAAATATATGCACGAACAATATCAATATTATAGCATAATAATATTATATTTCCAGATCATATTATGTGTCCTACTAAATTGTATTTTTCAAGAACTAAACTACATTTTTCTCATATATCATATTACGTATCCTACACATATAGAACTTATATTCAGATCAACTACTTACATATTTTCATTCCTTTTATCATATAATTTTCGATTAGGGATACAGTTTATTTCGCAAAAAGTAAAATAACTAATCAAACAAACAAACAACATACCTTACAATTTGTGGTCGAAAATTGTACATCCTATAATTTGTATTCCGTTAGGAATACATTTTTCTCACAAAAATTACATCAAACAACCAATAAAAAGAGTGTCGTTTTACAACCACTCATTATTTTCGTATTCGACTAGCAAATAAACTCAACTGATTCGGCAAAAGTAATGATTCAATACCTTGTTCATAATATATACAATTTAAAATTATCTTAAAAAAACTTATATAAAATTATAATCAATTACAACGAGATTGTGACGAAGCAAATAATCAATACCTGATTTAAATTATATTCCGCCAATTCTTTTGACTTTCTTTCTCCAAACTTGATTTTCAGTTGAAGTTTTTCAAGTGATACTTCAACAACGATGATGAGCAATTTTCCTTAATCTTTTTTGTTATTTGTAACTGATGAGACTTTTAAGCGTTTATTTTTTTAAAAAAATATTTTTCTCTCTTGAATTTCTCCAATTTGTTATATAAATATTGTATTCTTTAAACTAAAATAAATTATAAAAATATAAATAAGATACATAACAAACTAATTTTTTTGACATACTAAATATTGAAAGTGTTGCTAATGAATCCGATTAAATGTTAAAATAATCGCATTTTGAAAAATTTCCCTTATTATTAAGCTATTCATATATAATAAGGATAACTTTGACTGAATGTCATCTTTTACGTAAAGGATAATAATAATTGTATACCAAACTATTAATAATAACTATAATTTTAATTAAGAATACTGTCACTTTTTGAAAAATGATAATTATAATTTTAAACCAAACTATCAATGATAAAGGATAATTTTGACAATCTTTGTCATTCTTTTGGGAAATGATGATAACAATTTTTGACTTAACTATTAATGATATGGATAATTTTGACTAGTATTGTAATTCCTTTTGAAAAACGTTACGAAAAATTGAAAACTGATTCTTGACCATTTTCTTCTAGTGCTCATTCGTTCCTATAAAGTCCACAGCACCTTTATCAATTTTTGTGATCATTTTGATACAATTTGATAAGTAAACTTCTTGAGATACTGATTAGGAATCATGAAGAACTTCTCCAATGTAGTTGTCATTGCTTTTTTCCTCTTCATTTTTCTTGGTAAGTTATATTTTATTTAATTAGTAAAGTGTTTAGGAAAATTCGTGAATCAATTGCATTTAATATTTCCAACGTAGTAGTGTGTACATATGATTATAATTTGATTTAGAATCTTTTGTGTAGTGAGGACTTGAATATTTGCTTATTGATTATTGAAATTTAGGCAAATGATAAAGACATGAAATCCATGAATCATCTTATGTATAAAATATAAAGTTAAATAGTATTGTTTTTTGTAAGACTACTTGTATAAACAAAACAACATATCAATACAAAAGTTGAACACTTGAATTCAAAGAGATAGGATGCTTAAGAAATAGTACTTCAAGAACATCTGTTATTTTGTTACAATTTATTTTACTTCTTTAAATGAAACACTTTCACCAATTTGAACTTATAAGAATCAACCTTACTTTATCTTAAGGTGAATCATGTTATTGTCATTTATCTCAAAATGTCTTAATTTTGAAAAAAAAAATTATTGAAAAAATTAAACCAATTATACCTATAATTTTTTTTTTTTGACTTTACAAGTGTTTTATCTTTGTGTTTCTCTTCCCAATGTCTTCTATTGCATGTCTCAACTTGATGTACTAACATCATATTAATTAAAAAATTAATTGTTTTTAAATCTTATTCTCTCTTTTTTTGTGTCCAAAACAAATGTAGTTACTACAACAAAAGGAGCTAAAGTATGTCTATTTCCCTTTGAAGTCCCCCAACCTTGTGACTCAAATAAGTGCGATACCCAATGCAAGCAACAATTTGGACAAAAGCCACCAGGTGCTATCAAAGGGCCACTTCTTGGAGGAAGTTGCATTGGTGAAAATTGTTTTTGCTCTTTTTGTTGCAAAGAGAAATGTGTTGATGTACATCGATGAATTCTCTTACTTGCTATTACTTTAAACGTTCATATGGACTTTTTAATGAAATATATAAAAATTTAAATCAAAAGTTTAGTTGAATTTGATTGTTGGAGAGTTATATGTTGATTGCTCAAGTCTATGTAACATGAAATGAATGAATTTATTTTGTGGGTTCAAAGGCACAAAACAATTATTTTGGAAATTATTTCAAGCAAATGTGCATTCCGTCCTTATTATCAATAGAATAACCCCATGATATGCTTTATATTATAGCTAAGAGATGATGTAATATACGTTTGAATGAAAATACAATAATTCAATAAGATTGGGACGAAATTCAATAGAGAAAAATCAAGAAAAGCTACCGATCGGATTAATACTTGACTAAAAGTCTAATTTCTATCCCCTAACGATAGAGAAATTGTGTGTGAATTAATAAATCAAATTGCTAGTTGAATTAATTGTATAACTATTACGATTAAAGAACTAGGGTTGGGTCCCCTTTTACGGAATACATCATTTTAGGTTTCCATGAAACTGTAGCTAATTTGATTTTCTAGATATATACTAGATCCATATACCATCACACAATCTCTGTCAAGAATAGAACGATTGCTCTCAATTTGTTTTATCCAAATCTGTACGAGTTATTTAAAAAGAACAGTCGATATATACCAAGTAAATAAAATATAGTTTTACAAAACCTATCAAACAAGATTTAACACTGGAGTTCTTGCTAATTATTAGAGCCGTCAATATGGGCTACGTCCGTTGGCCCGACCTGGCCTAACCCGATAGGGGTTGGACTAAGAATTTTGAAGCCTATTTAAGAAAAAAAATTTAGCCCATCATGAATAAGTCTATTAATTTGAGGGGCTTGAGATATGTTGGTAGGGCCGGTCCGTGGGCCAATAAAAATTTATTAAAAAATGATATATGTATACAAAAGAGAACCCTATGTCCGCCTACGTAGTGTCACCACAAGCAAAAATTTCCTTTTAAATTTATTTATTTCCAAAACTAGCCTTCATTTTTTATGAAAAGCTGTGACTTCTATGAAAAATTGCGAGTTTAATGAAGAGTAGTGACTTTTATCAAAAGTTGTAACTTTTATGAAAAAATGTCACTTTACTGAAGAGTTGCGACTTTTATCAAAAGTTGTTACTTTTACGAAAGTTTACAACTTTAGTGAAGAGTTTCGACTTTATGAAAAGTTGTGACTTTTATGAAAGGTTGTGAACTTCATAAAGGATTGTAACTTTTCCAAATATTTGTAACCTTGTTGATAAGACACAATAAAAACTTGTTCACACTACCCTTTGTTGCCTATAAATAGTGGCATTTTCTGTCATTTAAAACAACAAAAATTATGATCTTCATCTTCTAGTTTCGCAAAATTAAATATTCGCGTACTTTGATTTTGTTGAGTGACTTACTAACACCAATTTCTTTTATCAATATAAGTTGGTGAATAAAATAGTTTCATCATGAGAGGATGTAATTTTTTAAACCTCTTGTATTGGAGCGGAATAGTTTTCTTAAAGTGACATTGTGCATTAAGTGGCTCGATTTTTCCATTCTATTTCATTATATTTTTAACATATCCTAGTATGTTTATTTACATTCATTAATTTATGCTTATGATATAAATTATTGTTTTTGAGTACATGTTTTAAACTCTGTTGTTTGTGTTTCTGCAAAGTTATTATCTCCGGTTTATTGAACATATACACATATAGTATGCATATTCATTGTGCAGAAAAAAATTTATTGTACTCAGTTCCAAGAAGTCATATTTTGATATTCTATGTTAAATTCTATAACTTAAAAGTACTATATGTAAGCTTATATATTATCTAGTTTTACATAGATATGAAATTTCTCACTTATCAATTGAAGAAATATGCAAGTTCAAAAGTTATAATTGCTTTCATCTTCAAGCATAATTTATTTTTGAATATTTTTTTAAAAAATGAACTTTCTCCTAAGACATCACAATTGTATAATCTATGCAACTAAATGTTTCTTTCTATTAGTGTCTTTGTATATATATTCTTCTTGATTTTTCTTTTAATGTTAATTAAAGAACCAATGATTTTTTATTTCGTGAGAAATTCATTCATTAGAGGTTCTCGAGTTATGTGATAATGACAAATAATGAAATTTATGTTGGAATGTTGCTAATATTTTTTATCAACCTATTTTTCTATTATTTTTAATGTATGGATATCATACGAATACAATTTTCATTCTCAATGCAATTATTATTTATGACCTCGCGAAATGCAGACAAATTACCTAGTATAATATAATATTTGTCACGACCCAAATCCGGGTGCGACTGGCACCCACACTTACCCTCCTATGTGAGCGAACCAACCAATCTAAACCTTAACATTTCAATATAATATCAACAGAAAGTAATGCGGAAGACTTAAACTCATTAATAAAATCAATAACTATTATTATCCCCAAAATCTGGAAGTCATCACCACAAGAACACCTATGATCAAATTACTAAACTAAGAGTATTCTAAGAAGCTAAAACAAATAAAAGCTAGTCCATGCCGGAACTTCAAGGCATCAAGACATGAGGAAGAAGATACAGTCCAAGCTAGAAACATCAGCTCACCCTGAAGATCCGATGTGATGAAGACTGGCTAGAATTGCGGTTGAGTTGAAGATGACGGTACGTTTGCTGCACTCCGCAAATAAACAAGAAGAAAACATAAAAGTAGGGGTCAGTACAAAACACGGGTACTGAGTAGATATCATCGGCCAACTCAAAATAGAAAACAGTATATATTAAGCAATATCATAAAATCAACTAATATCCTTAGCATGCAGCATTTACAGTTATCATAACTCTTGGTTACAACACCAAGCACATCAATGAGGACTCACGCCTCCTCATCATACTCATTTGGGAATTAGGTTCATTAGATTTGAATATATTATCATCTTTCAAGATTCATTATCTTTATTCCCCTCGTGTCGGTACGTGACAATCCGCTCCTCATATACTATCCTGGTGTCGGAACGTGACACTCCGATCCTTATTCTATCCTGGTGTCGGAACGTGACACTCGATCCATAATCTATCCTGGTACCGGAACGTGGCACCCGATCCATATAATATCCTGGTGTCGGAACGTGACACTCCGATCCTCATATTCTATCCTGGTACCGGAATGTGGCACCCGATCCATATACTATCCTGGTGTCGGAACGTTACACTCCGATCCTCATATACTATCCTGGTACCGGAACGTGGCACCCGATCCATATACTATCCTGGTGTCGAAACGTGACACTCCAATCCTCATATACTATCCTGGTACCGGAACGTGGCACCCGATCCCCTAATCTCACTACTTTCGTTCATCAAGCCTTCTTTTATACCAAGGCATCATCATTAACAAAGTAGATTAGGGTTTCTTTTCAAGATTTAGGATTCAATAGCTTCATCATGCTTATTATATCACAATTACATAATCACATTCATGCAAGCATACAATTAAGCATATAGAAGGGTTTACAATACTACCAATACATATCATTCGCTATTAAGAGTTTACTACGAATAGCATAAAAATAACCATAACCTACTTCCACCGAAGATTAGTGATCAAGCAAGCAATTTCCCAAGCTTTGTTTCTCTTCGTTTCTCCTCTTTCTCGTTCGACTTTCTCTCTCTTTCTCTTGTTCTTTCTATTTTCTTTATTCAAACCCTCTTTCTTTTACCCTGATTAGTATATAATTAAGAATAAAAGATGACAATAATAACCCACTAATTTAACTTAAGGTTACCTCTTTTAACCCCCAAGTAATTAGACTTATTAACATTAAACCTCTAACTTTATAATTAAAGCAGGAATAGCCAAAAACGTCCCTTAAAACGTATAAAGAAATCCGACCCGGACTGGGATTGCGCAGCCTGCGACGACTGTCAAGCCAGGACCCGTCGCTACCGCGACGGTCCGTCCCCGCCGCCGTCACATCGTTCAGAGACTCAATTTCTCTGAAGAGTTCAGGACGGTCCGTCACACTGCGGACGGTCCGCCCCCGCCATTCTCTACGGGTTCGAGAGTCGATTTCGATGCAAATTCTCAGATTTTCTAAGTGTTTTGAAACGAGACCCTGCGACGGTCCGTCGTGCCCATGACGGTCCGTCGTGGGGTCCGTCGCCTCAGCCTTTTTTTCCAGAAATAAAATCTGCTGCTCGAAACGACTAAACAGGTCGTTACAATAGATACCAATTTACCCATCGTTCGTCCCCGAACGATCACAAGAAGGAAAACAAGGGCGAAAAGGAGTACCTGAATCTGTAAACAGATGTGGGTATCTTTCTCGCGTATCTGCCTCCTTCTCCCAAGTGGCTTCTTCAACGGGTCGATTCTTCCATTGAACTTTGATGGATGCAATCTCCCTTGATCTCAACTTGCGAATTTCTCTATCTAGAATGGCAACAGGTTCCTCCTCATAAGACAAATTCTCATCAAGCAAAACTGAATCCCAACGGATAATGTAGTTTCCATCCCCATGGTATCTTTTCAACATCGACACATGGAATACCGGATGCACTCCGGACAGCCCTGGAGGCAAGGCTAACTCATAAGCCACCTCCCCTACTCGCTTAAGTACTTCAAATGGACCAATATACCTTGGGCTAAGTTTACCTCGCTTACCAAACCGCATCACCCCTTTTATTGGCGAAACCTTCAACAAGACTTGTTCACCCTCCATGAACTCCAAGTCTCTAACCTTTCGATCTGCGTACTCCTTCTGTCTACTTTGCGCTGCTAGAAGCTTTTCTTGAATAGATTTCACTTTATCTAACGATTCCCTCAGAAGGTCAGTACCCCAAGGTCTAACTTCAAATGCATCAAATCACCCAATGGGAGACCTACATCTTCTCCCATATAGTGCCTCAAATGGGGCCATATCAATGCTTGAGTGATAGCTATTGTTGTAGGAGAACTCAGCTAAGGGTAAGAAGCTATCCCAATGGCCACCAAACTCTATCACACATGTACGAAGCATATCCTCCAACACTTGAATCGTTCGCTCAGACTGACCATCGGTCTGAGGATGGAACGCAGTACTAAGGTCCAACCTAGTACCCAATTCCGCATGCAATGTTTTCCAAAACTTAGTAGTAAACTGCGTACCTCTATCTGATATAATGGAGAGTGGAATCCCATGCAATCGCACCACTTCCGAGATGTAAAGTTTGGCTAACTTCTCTGCATTGTAAGTCACCTTGACCGGAATGAAGTGAGCAGACTTAGTTAACCTATCAACAATTACCCAAATAGAGTCATACTTACTCATTATCTTTGGAATACCAACCACAAAATCCATTGCAATTCTCTCCCACTTCCATTCAGGAATGGGTATTCTCTGAAGTGTTCCTCCGGGCCTCTGGTTTTCATACTTTACTTGCTGACAGTTTGGACATTTGGCAATAAACTCAACAATATCACGTTTCATTCTACTCCACCAAAAGTGTTGCTTTAGGTCACGATACATCTTGGTTGCACCCGGATGTATCGAATACCTTGAACTATGAGCCTCTGTCAGAATAGTGTTGATCAAATCATCGACGCGGGGTACACATACCCTTCCCTTAATCCTCAAAACACCTTCCTCATTGATTATCGCTTCTTTAGCCTCTCCTTGCAACACTTTATCTCGGATCCGAATCAATTTTTCATCATTAAACTGCTTTCCCTTAATCTTGTCAAGGAAGGAAGATCTTGCCTCTACACAAGCTAAAAATCCTCCCTTCTCATTTACTTCTAGTCTCATAAGGTCGTTAGCCAGAATCTGAACTTCTCTAGCCAATGGGCGTCTAGAAGCTTGTAAGTGAGCTAGACTTCCGATGCTTCCCACCTTTCTACTTAAAGCATCCGCTACAACATTCGCCTTTCCCGGATGATAAAAAATAGTGATGTCGTAGTCCTTCAGTAGTTCCATCCATCTCCTCTGTCTCAAGTTCAAATCTTTCTGAGTAAAGACATACTGAAGGCTACGATGATCCGTGTAGACCTCACACTTAACCCCATATAGATAGTGTCTCCATTGCTTTAATGCAAACACTACCGCGGCCAATTCCAAATCATGAGTTGGATAGTTACGTTCATGCACTTTTAATTGTCTTGAAGCATAAGCAATCACATTCTTCTCTTGCATTAGCTTGCACTCCAAACGCGAATAGGATGCATCACAATAGACAATGAAATTCTTACCTTCCACTGGCAAGGTGAGAATTGGTGCAGTAGTCAACAGAGTCTTGAGCTTCTGAAAGCTTTCCTCACACTCATCTGACCATACAAATGGAACATTCTGCTTAGTCAAGTTCGTCAATTGGGAAGCAATAGAAGAGAATCCCTTGACAAATCGGCGGTAGTAGCTAGCTAACCCAACAAAGCTCCTTATTTCTGACACATTAGTAGGTCTTACCCAATTCTTCACTGTCTCAATCTTAGAAGGATCCCCCATCACTCCATCCTTAGAAACCACGTGCCCCAAGAAGGACACTGCATCTAGCTAAAACTCACACTTAGAGAACTTGGCATAAAGCTTTTTCTCCCTCAACATTTCCAATACCATTCTCAAATGCTCCTCATGTTCCTCCTTACTTTTAGAGTATATCAGTATATCATCAATAAATACGATCACAAAGAGATCCAAATATGGCTTAAAAATCCCGTTCATCAAACTCATGAACGCAGCAGGGGCATTTGTAAGACCAAAAGACATCACTACGAATTCGTAATGCCCATACCTCGTTCGAAAAGCAGTCTTTGGCACATCCGTTGCCCGTATTTTCAATTGATGATAACCGGATCTCAAGTCAATCTTAGAGAAGACACAAGCACCTTGTAACTGATCGAACAAGTCATCAATGCGAGGAAGAGGATACTTGTTCTTTATAGTTACCTTGTTCAACTGTCGGTAGTCTATGCACATCCGAAAACTCCCATCCTTCTTCTTCACAAACAAAACCGGAGCACCCCAAGGAGATGCACTTGGTCTAATGAAGCCTTTGCTCAACAACTCTTGAAGTTGGGCTTTTAACTCTCTTAACTCCGCGGGAGCCATTCTATAAGGGGGTATAGAAATGGGGCGAGTATCCGGTTCAAGATCAATACAGAAGTCAATGTCCCTATCTGGTGGCATACCAGGAAGATCTGCAGGGAACACATCCAGAAACTCACTGACCACCGAAACCGACTCAATCGAAGGAACTTGGGTAGTGTCATCCTTGAGATGTGCCAAGAAAGCTAAACACCCTTTACTAACCATTTTCTTAGCACGAAGAAAGGAGATGATACGCACCGGATTGGAAGTGTAGTCACCCTCCCACACTAACGGATCTGTCCCAGGCTTGGCTAACGTCACCGTTTTAGCATTACAATCCAAGATCGCAAATTGCGGAGAAAGCCAAGTCATACCTGAATTACATCAAAATCAACCATTTCTAAGATAACCAAATCTACATAAGTGTTTCTCCCCACAAAGTTCACCAAACAAGACCTATATACCTTTTCAACTACCACAGACTCACCCACCGGAGTAGAAACACGAATAGGCATGTCAAGTAATTCACAACGTAAATTTAGACCATTAGCAAATGAGGAAGATACATAAGAAAATGTGGATCCAGGATCAAACAATACAGAAGCCATGCAATCACAAATCAAAAGATTACCTGTGATGACAGCATCTGATGTCTCCGCTTCAGATCTCCCAGGAAAAGCGTAGCAATGGGCCCCATTACTTGTCTGTCCGTTGCCCCTACCATGTTGTGATGTAGTGGCTCCAGTTTGCCCATCACCCCGGCCGTTTTGGTGACCACCATTACCTCGACCACCGCGTCCTCCACAATGACGGCCTCTTCTATAACCACCTCTACCTCTAGCTATTGGGGGTCGGTAACTCTATTTTGGACAATATCTCTTAATATGTCCAACCTCCCCACATCCATAGCACTCTCTAGGTTCATGCATAGGTCTCTCAGGGAAGTGTTGACCGGTCTGAGGTGGACCCCCAACTACAGTCTGTAGTGAAGACTGAATCGGTCGGACTGAGTAACCTCCGGAACCTTGTCCTCTAGAGTAAGAGCCATTAAAATCACCTCCCTTTCGAAGCCTTTTTGATGTTGATGCCATGGTGAATTCATCTGGCTTCACTCCTTCCACCTCTACCACAAAATCTACCACTTCTTGGAAGGATTTTGCCGTAGCCGCTACCTGTAAGGCTGAAATCCGCAACTCTGACCTCAACCCCTTCACAAAACGACGAATCCGCTCTTCTGGACTAAAACAAAGTTGGGTGGCATATCTGGATAGTGCACGAAACTTAGCCTCATATGCAGTAACCTACATCCTACCTTGCTCTAGACTTAAGAATTCATCTCTTTTCCTATCCCTCAAAGTCCGCGGGATATACTTCTCCATAAACAAACTAGAGAATGATGCCCAAGTCATAGGTGTTGCCTCTGTCGGTTGACACTCAACATGTGATCGCCACCACATTTTGGCGTACCCTTGAAACTGATAACTCACGAACTCAACACCAAACCGTTCTACTATACTCATCTTGTGTAGTAGCTCATGACAGTCAACCAGAAAATCGTAAGCATCCTAAGATTCAGCACCCTTGAAGACTGGAGGTTTCAATTTCAAGAACTTACTGAAAAGTTCATGCTGATCATTTGTCATTATAGGCCCGGTAGTCAGACGTGGAAACGTGCCTATGTCCAATGAGGCATCCATACGAGGAGCCATAGTGCTGCATGTTGTACCTCCGGACCCTGAGGTGCTGGTGCAGATAACACTGGAGGTGTTTGACCTTGATCAGATAACCCACTAAGATAAGCGAGAACCTGATTGATCATCTCTGGGGTAGGTTGGGGTAGCAATTCCTCATTTTGCACTTTTTCATTCTCCCCTTCATCACCCTCTCTTACCACTTCCTCAGTCGGTGGAGGAGTCACCGCCCTAGTATCAGATGGGCTAGGTGCTCGTCCTCTTCCTCTAGAGGACGTCCTCCCACGACCTCTACCACGGCCTCTTGCCGCTACTTTTCCTCGAGCTACAGCCCCAGTGGCTGGCTCAGACGCTTCTTGTCTTGCCGGTGTTGGTGTTCGCGCAGTCGTTTCTCTAGTTCTAACCATCTGCGAAATAGAGTGAAGATGGTCAGATACCAATTTGTATCACCTAGATACCAATTGGATCCAAGTAATAGCACGAAGAAAGAATGAAAGAATGAAATTTTCCTAAAGTCTTATAGCCCCTCAAAGAAAAGTAAAGGCGTCCCCCTACCGTTCCTTAAGACTCTACTACACTCGTTCTTGTGTGATGAGACCAACGAACCTAATGCTCTGATACCAAGTTTGTCACGACCCAAATCCGGGTGCGACTGGCACCCACACTTACCCTCCTATGTGAGCGAACCAACCAATCTAAACCTTAACATTTCAATATATTATCAACAGAAAGTAATGCGGAAGACTTAAACTCATTAATAAAATCAATAACTATTATTATCCCCAAAATCTGGAAGTCATCACCACAAGAACATCTATGATCAAATTACTAAACTAAGAGTATTCTAAGAAGCTAAAACAAATAAAAGCTAGTCCATGCCGGAACTTCAAGGCATCAAGACATGAGGAAGAAGATCCAGTCCAAGCTAGAAACATCAGCTCACCCTGAAGATCCGATGTGACGAAGACTGGCTAGAATTGCGGTTGAGTTGAAGATGACGGTACGTTTGCTGCACTCCGCAAATAATCAAGAAGAAAACATAAAAGTAGGGGTCAGTACAAAACACGGGTACTGAGTAGATATCATCGACCAACTCAAAATAGAAAACAGTATATATTAAGCAATATCATAAAATCAACTAATATCCTTAGCATGCAGCATTTACAGTTATCATAACCCTTGGTTACAACACCAAGCACATCAATGAGGACTCACGCCTCCTCATCATACTCATTTGGGAATTAGGTTCATTAGATTTGAATATATTATCATCTTTCAAGATTCATTATCTTTATTCCCCTCGTGTCGGTACGTGACACTCTGCTTCTCATATACTATCCTGGTGTCGGAATGTGACACTCCGATCCTCATTCTATCCTGGTGTCGGAACGTGACACCCGATCCATATTCTATCTTGGTACCAGAATGTGGCACCCGATCCATATACTATCCTGGTGTTGGAACGTGACACTCCGATCCTCATATTCTATCCTGGTACTGGAACGTGGCACCCGATCCATATACTATCCTGGTGTCGGAATGTGACACTCCGATCCTCATATACTATCCTGGTACCGGAACGTGGCACCCGATCCATATACTATCCTGGTGTCGGAACGTGACACTCCGATCCTCATATACTATCCTGGTACCGGAACGTGGCACCCGATCCCCTAATCTCACTACTTTCGTTCATCAAGCCTTCTTTTATACCAAGGCATCATCATTAACAAAGTAGATTAGGGTTTCTTTTCAAGATTTAGGATTCAATAGCTTCATCATGCTTATTATATCACAATTACATAATCACATTCATGCAAGCATACAATTAAGCATATAGAAGGGTTTACAATACTACCAATACATATCATTCGCTATTAAGAGTTTACTACGAATAGCATAAAAATAACCATAACCTACCTCCACCGAAGATTAGTGATCAAGCAAGCAATTTCCCAAGCTTTGTTTCTCTTCTTTTCTCCTCTTTCTCGTTCGACTTTCTCTCTCTTTCTCTTGTTCTTTCTATTTTCTTTATTCAAACCCTTTTTCTTTTACCCTAATTAGTATATTATTAAGAATAAAAGATGACAATAATAACCCACTAATTAACTTAAGGTTACCTCTTTTAACCCCCAAGTAATTAGACTTATTAACATTAACCCTCTAACTTTATAATTAAAGCAGGAATAGTCAAAAACGTCCCTTAAAACGTATAAAGAAATCCGACCCGGACTGGGATTGCGCAGCCTGCGACGACCCGTCGCGCCTGTGACGGCCCGTCGCGCCTGCGACGGTCCGTCCTGCTGCTCCGTCACAGACTTCAGAGACTCAATTTCTCTGAAGAGTCTGTGACGGTCCGTCACACCTGTGACGGTCCGTCCTGCCATTCCGTTACGAAGTTCAGAGAGTCGATTTCAGTACCAAATTCTCAGATTTTCTAAGTGTTTTGAAACGAGACCCTGCGACGGTCCGTCGTGCCCATGACGGTCCGTCGTGGGGTCCGTCGCCTCCGCCTGTTTTTCCAGAAATAAAATTTGCTGCTCAAAACGACTAAATAGGTCGTGACAATATTAAAATTTAAAATTCAAAAGAGTGCAAGTTCAAAACAATTAAGTTAATATTTCAATTTGATATTTATACTTTTACCTGAAAAAATACTTAATAAATATTATAAAGATAATTTTATTTGTGTATTTGATTTAGAAGTAGTAAAATTAACATCATGTGATAATATTTTAAATTAGGAATCGTACAAGGATCGATATATTTCAAAGAATTCAATTAGGAAATTACATATATATACCAGTTCATTATAGCAATGAGTGGATGATTAAACCAAGTTAAATTAAAGTGTTTTGGAATCAATTATTGCAATTCTCTAAAACAAGAATTTAAACAAGTAAAAGATGATCTAGGGGCGTGAGAGTTGGTAAAAGCACCAGATAAGGGTACAACTGCTTGCTCAATAATACTAGGCAAACATGGATAGACTGGGTAATCATCAACGACATATATACTCTTCTAATTTCAATGCATCATATTATAGAATCTCTTTTTGGTCTCACCCATTTGAAAGCACATCAACACGATACCTTACTGAAATCTCTATTTCAAGCAAATTGGACTAGTAGAATTGAACTACAATTTCTGTTCCGAGCAAACTACAATAATCAAACCCAATTTGCAAGTATTAAGATATTTATCAAATTCAATTAATCTTTTTCAAGAATCAATGGAAGATCCATGCAAAAATTAAGTTTGCAACCTTAACACATAAAGTGAGATCATGCTAAATAACTCAAATTCATGAATAAATAATAGAATTACATAGCAAGACACTAGACTCACTAAATTAAATCAACACTCAACTCCATTGTAACGACCAAGTTCTGCCGTGATAGAAAAACCAACGAGAAAAGAATTGGAGACAAAAAATTATTGGTATTAACTATGAATCCTAGCCTAGTCAATATTTGGAAAAAATCTGAGTTAGTAAGGTCTGGGAAAATCTAGTAAGGAATGAGAATTAAGAATTTGTTTACATTAATGGATAGATAATAATATAAGGAACCCATACGACTTTACGAAATTAAATTCGGGCGAGTACAACTCTAAAAAATGATTTTAGCATGAATGGGTAACATTCTGTCTTAGTCAATCCGCCAGAGCGGGATTAGGGCAACAGAGCAGGGCCGAAAGAGCGGGATGAGATCCGCCTTAGCGGACAGACATGAATTAATGTAGTAATAAACCCCAAAAATCTGCATTATTTGACTTTGAGAACTAAGGAACGATACTAGGGGTTTCGTTGATGGTTTTCCACCTTTGTTGAGGCTTAAATTAAGATTTTAACTCCCCGAATCAATTATTCGATTTGTAAAACCTATTTTATTGGGTTATTATCAATGGGGCAGTGTTTTGATGTAAGGATTATGGTGGAAAATCCCTTATTTAGGTAGGGGTACCAAGGGTTTGGTCTAGAGTTACTAGGTTTGTTATAATTTGGATAAATGGATCTTTGATTGTTGATTCTTGCATATATTAATTGTTTGTAGCCTAGAAAAAGAGGAAAGAATATGGAAAGAAAATATTCAAGTGCCTTAGGGGATACAAGCTTAGATTCGAGGTACTGATGGTTGTTATTTTCATGATTTTGTGATATAGTTTGTTGTTGCTTCATTATGATGCATGTATGTATGCAAATGTTTCTGTATTTTTTTGGTAACGTTTATGTATTGATCACGCAATTTTAATGACATAGACGAATACTTATATGTCATGACTCACTCTTGATTGTATTTGAAGGTATACTTGTGTTTGTGATAGTGTTGTGTTGATGGATCAGATTGACACTTTCTGACATAATTAACTTGGATTAGATTACCACATTCCATCATAACTAACTTGGATCGAATTTCCACATTTCTACTTACAAGATAAGATCGGATTGCCACGTTTCGTCATATCTATGAGATAGGATACCACGTTCCGGTGCACTAACAGTGTGTGTTTGTGTTTCATTAGAGCCATTCAATTTGGTTCCATGAGAGGAGAAATTACTTGTAATGAACGTGTATTCTTCACCCATGTTATAATCAATGTTGTTGATATTCAGTATGTTACATGGTTATATTATTGTAATTACTTATATATGTTTAACTTAGTGGGATAGCTGCGTGATCCTACCAGTACAGTGTTGTTGTGTACTGATACTTCAATGAATCTCTCTTGTGTAAGTCCACTCTCTTCGGACTCAGATTATTTGTTTAAAATGGTTGTTTAGTTTCGTTGTTGTACCCCTTGTTCATAAACTTGTCGTTAGTAGATTTTTGCTACATTGACTTTCAGGTTTTAGGGGTATGCCCTCATTTTTTATTAGTTGTTAGATGTTTGTTAAACCTTTTGGAGTTTATTGGGACTTCATGTTTAATATATTGTCATTTAAACACGCTTCCGTATATTTAAATGCCTAGTTTTTTCATAATCTTCTTAGTTGGGTTGTAGTGATGATTCTCTCACAGAGGGTTACTACGGGTTCCACTCACGACGATTTGGATCGTGAAAAGTTGGCATCAGAGCACTAGATTTTTTGATATCATTGTACTAAAACGAGTCTAGTAGAGTTTAGTGGAACGATACGATGTCGTCTGTACTTTTCTTCGAGTGGCTATAAGACTTTACGAAAAACACACTTCTTTCTACTCCTTCATGCTATGACTTGAATCCAGTTGGAATCTGGGTGATATAAATTTGTATCTTTCCTCCTTCATTCTATGTCTGCACTAGAGCCACAGAGTTGGTAACACCTGCACTACCAAGAGAGAATGTATATATATTATTTATAGATGTATATATATTATTTATAGTAGTAATCTTTTTAACTAATTGCAAGGTGCATCGATTTTCTCTAAGCTTGATTTAAGAACTAGTTACCATCAGTTAAAGATTTAAGCGGTTAAGAATTGGGTTCGACCATGTTTTGTGATTGAAATTAGCAGTTTTATGGGGATCACTAGATATAATTCTCTCCTGTGGTATGAGTTGAGTCCAATTGGTATCTCATGATTCCAATTGTAATCTCAATGAAGTGAACTAGATGTATAGTCCAGGCTGGAGGGACAGAAGAAATTTGATTGGAAGTGAGAATGTTCCAATTAATTGGTCCTAGGGGGTCATATAAGACATAAGTTAACATTAATAGTCGTCTATGGAATGAACTAATTAAATAAATTGGTCTGGTTTGCGAATTTTAACTTGGACAGGTGATGTTAAGGTGTATCATTTGCCTGTTTTGATATGATTATGTGCACACTATTACTTTTTTGAATGTTGATATGTGAAATATGCTGGCCTAAATGTTAAAATTGTTTAAGGTGTAACTACTTGAGTGTCGTGAAACTTGTTGTTAAAAGTAAAGTCAAAACGAGATTCGCTAAATAACAATGAGGTTCATAAAAGAGAAATGTTGACCTGTGTTGCGACCAAGTGATAACCACGTGACAGTCAAGGTGTATCCTAGGGATATGCATGTGGTAGTGTCAAAACAATGTAAAGGCATTTTAAAATGTGTAGTTCATTAGGTTGACCGAGGGGAAGACAATTATTATCCTAACTAAGGGAACTACTCTAATACTGCATGTGCTATATCTTGAAATCGTTGGGGAATTTAGAAAAGAAAAGAACCTCATAAATTTTCACTACACTAACTCTCTAGTGGGAGAAGCATTACTATAACCCAACTAACAATGTAAAGCTATATAAGCAAGTTTAATGGACTAAATTATTTATAAATGAATTATCATAAAGTCCAAAAGTTTAATAAAACAAATGAACTAGAACGAACACAAAAATACAACCCCTAGAACCTGAAAGTCAATGCACCAAAACTCTAACAACGAAAAGTCTAAGAACAAGGGGTACAACCCCGAAATTAAATAACAACCTTAACTAAATAGTCCGAGTCTGAAGAGAGTGAACTCAAACAAGGGAGGTCCCTGAAATACAGAAATAACGGACTCACCCTTGAACTCGATCACGCTCAATAGTCACCTAGTTGAGGTCTATCAATAGCCGTCAGAAGCTGTCACGTACTCAACAAAAATAAGAGTATGTGAAGTATCAATACACAACCACAATGTAAAAGTATGATCACACGGCTATCCCACTAAGTGAAACATATATAAGTAATTACAACAATATAACCATGTAACGTTGATTAACACAATCTACATAGCATAAGGGAACAAAACCACAACCACTATTAAAATCCACTTGTGCAATGCATGAATGAAGTCTAATTCCCCACTCACACTAAGTAGAACTTTTTTGTGATTTCACAAGTTATAGTCTATGTTCATGTTTATAGCAATAATCCAATATACAACATGTCAATGGTAATCTCATGGAACCCAATTCAATGGTCCTCTCATGGAACCCAAACCTTAATTGTTAGTGCAATGAAACATTCTACCCGATCCCATAGTTTTTTCGAAACATGGAAATAAAATCCCATCTTTTATGCCGGAACATGACAATCTGATCTAAGTTAGTTACGCTGGAACGTGGAAATCTGATCCAAGTTAGATATGTCGGATGTGGGAATCTATGCAAGTTAAGTATACCGGAAGGTGACAATCCTATCCATCAATACACGAAAATCACAAACACAAGTGTACTTTAAAGTCATACAATCAAGAGTGATTCTTGACATATCATCCTCCAAAAGGCAAAGAGTCTCATCACCTGACTCTGAGCTTCTTACTGAATCAATGGTGCATTGGATGTCAATCCTCATTACTTGCATCTGCATCATAATACGATGTAGGCCAACTTGCATCAGTACATTGAATGTACGAGTAAGCGAGTTGGAATGCTAAACGAAAACTGTGTGAAAGAGATTATAAAAGTAATACTTAAATTGGCTCTTTTAAACTCATAAATAATTATCTGAACCTATTTCAATATAAAGCAGTTTAAAACAAGTGCAATATAATGGAAAGTTGTTTGAAAATATGATATCAACTCTGTGTTTTATACAAGGAGACAACATCACTTTGAAATGTATTTAAAAATACAATAATCTGATGTATATAAAAAATACAATAACTTCTATGGGAGTTTCTCTAACAGAAAACCAACACATAAGAGCAATAGTGATGATACAAAGATCTACCTCATGCTTCCAACGCATCTTACACCCGGCCAAAGGTATAAGACTTGAACTGCCAAATGGCGATTTGCTGAATAGAGATTTTTCACCCTTGGTTCCATAAAGTGAATCCTGAATGAAGTGGATTCAAAAGGCGATGAAAAAGAGATGTTGACGCTTCGCCAAATAGTTCCATGAAGCAGATTTATTCCACCAAAAGTTACAACATGCATGGATGATGAAGGTAAAGCACAAACGGCGGCGAACTAGAAAGGTGAATCGCTAAATCACTTGGTGCTCATTATTAAATTCGCAGAACGAATTCTCTAGCATTTAATTTGAAGTCTATAATACAAAAATATTTATTATTTATTAGGGGGTCAGAACATTATTACTATTTTTGTCTTTTAGAACTTTAGTTTTTATTTTTCTCTCTCAAGTTTGGAGAGGGTTTTGTGGGAGACTTGAAAAAAGAGGTTCTTCTTCCTCAAATTGGAAGTGGTTCTTCTGCATTCTGATTCCTTTGCTCATATAAAGGTTTAATTTCTTATAGCCATTTAATTTTTTTTATTATTTTAGGTGTATTTGGTTATTTCTTGATGTGTGACTTAAAGACCTATTCTTGTGGTGTGATTTTACAAATATGTGTTGATATTATTGTTGGGTCTTTCTTGCTGATAGGATTAGATGCATTTAATGGTGATTTCACCTATTGACTGTGACTTAAGTTAATTAATTTGTAGTTACAAATACAAAACCACATATGTGTTTCTGGGGAGAGAGGTCTCTAAACCAAGACATCTAGATTGATATTCTACGGAGTGAGGTTGCAAGAGGCTCATCCCGAGATGGTGAGCCGCTAGATTCATATCCAAGCACCTTTCATCGAAAGAGCAGGTGTTGATAAGACGTAGGATGGATAGATTAGATGAGTGGATGTCTGTGAGGAACCCATTTGATATAGGGTAAGTTGCCCGAGAGGAGATTTATTCTAGTTACCATTGTTCTGCTAGTTTTCCAATCACAAGCATTTACCCATTAGTTTATATCAACATATATTGTAGTCACAACCAAAGAACATTCCCCGTACTTATTTTTCCTCTATTTTACTTGTTTTTTCTACTTGTGAAAAAACCCCTTCGAGATTTGACACTTTGGTGTCACACCTTTCACTTACGTTGTTTTATTCGAGAATTTATTATGCTATTACTATATAGAATGAAATTCTACATAGCTACTATTTTCACTACCACTCCTTTGAGACATTACCTCAACCCTTGGTTGGGTTACTTGTAACACCCCTAAAATTGTCACGCCCTGAGCTACCCCGAGACGCGGACACGGAACATAGTACCACAAGTGATCCCAAGCTAACCCTGCTGGCATGATCATGAGCATACTAAAGATAATAAACTGATGTGGAAGATAACTCATAATTAAATCTGAAAAGATGGAGAATACCCATATTTGATAACAGAGATATTTGAAAACAATGAGTTTAATACTAAGGAAATATCTTCAATACTAAGCTGAATCTAACTATATCTGAAATAAGCCTCTAAACTAGACTAGAAATACTGTGACAAGCCCCCAGCTAAATCTAGCAAACACTGAAACTAAATGACTAAAAATTGAAATGACACTTATGACTGTTGTCCTCATGCGAATGAGGAATCACCACTAAATATGTTGAACTGGAGATTGGAAATCGATCTATACGTAATCTTGATGCTGAGAACCTAAACCTACATCACGAGAAGATGTAGCGCACGTATGCGTCAGTAGTTGAACAGTATTGAGCATGTAGGATAGAGTAAAGCTGAAATGAAACATAACTGAACAAGCATAAAAGCAAGTATAATAATCTGACATGATAAACTGAATTCTGAGCTAATTGGATGCAATGACCAATTTATAACATGCTGAAACTAAATAGTGAATATAATGATAAATGGTCAATGCAGAGAGTCTAACTGATCTGTGGGAGCTACTAATAACCCATAATAAAACCACATGAGCTAAATGTGGAGTCCGATGTATACACCCTATCGAGAGGACCCAATATACCCTACAAAATGTATAAAGACATGCTGGCGTGATCACTAAACTGATTGCCCACATAGGGGACTTACAACCTACTTGGCTAGTAGTTCTGGGACTATTGGGTATACTAAACCCTAGTCCAACTCGGTATTATGCTACTCCTAATGAATTCTGTAAATTAAATGATTATGTCTGAGTTTCTGTAAATACTGGATAGCTCAAAATTGAACATGCAAAGTGAGAATACAATAATTAATCTTGTAATTATACAATTATAACTGAGACATGTATATCTGAATGTCTAAAATATCTGACCTAGCATGTGTAGTTCAAGAACAAAAGAAATACAAAGCTAGGACTCTTAAATTTATTCGATAATCTGAGTAATAACATGATAATATTATTTGGAACATATATTCAATAAATTCATGAAGTTCTATCAAAGTTCTAGAAACCCTAGGTTTAATTATGATTTGGGAATCGAGAATTTGACTGAAACTAGGGACCCAATCGGTGAAAGGAACCACTAGTTAAATTCCACATACTTGGTGATGAAATCCACGAAAAAATACTTATGTTTTGGGGCTGGAACTGGTGGAGCTTGTTGCATTCTTGAACTATTTTGAGCTTTTTCTTCTTTCTTCCTTCTAATTTTCTAACTTTTGATTTAGTGATTTTACTTGGATATGTTTTAATTATGTTTCTAGGCTTAAACAGACTAAAATCTGATTATTTAGGGTCAAAACGACGTAACTAGGTTTAAACGACGATTTAATCATAATTATGTTTCTAGAAACCCTAGGTTTAATTATGTTCTAGAAACCTTAGGTTTAATTATAATTATGTTTCCATTATGTTTCTAGACCCCTGGGTAAGTTGCTGTCGGACAAAACAACGGCCAGGATAGACGGTCTGTTGTCTGACCGATGCCCTATCGTTGGGTCCATCGACTGGGCCTGTTCGACATGCCTTTACTAAAATGGGATAACTTTTTACTCGGAGGCTTGATTTTATCAAGGTCGGTGGATATGTAAAGATAATTCAATTATCTATCTGTGGGTAGGTCATGAGACACCCAATTAATTTTTTTATAAGAGGTATGACCTACAGACCGTGCGGGTCATCCGTAGCTCTTGTCAGAGAGTGGGTGAAGGGAGTCTTGATCGATGGTCACGGACTACAGACCATCGTTTGACCTACGGACTGTAAGTCTGTCCATCCAACAATTAACCAATTTTTCTAGGGAGTCTTGATCAGCGGTCACGGACTACGGACCGTAAGTCCGTCCGTCGTCCAAGACTTAACCAATTTTTCTAAGCTGAAATTTTTGGGAGTTTCTCCCCCTTGGCTACGGAGTGTTACATTATCTCCCCTTTGGGAACATTCGTCCTCAAATGGAGACTACACTAGCTAAAATAGAGGGAGAGAGATATAAACCCCATGACTAAACATTAAAAACTGAGTTTTTGACTGAATTGAGTTCTAATAACATGCAAATACACTGAAAATGCAAGTAAAAATTGAGGGAACGTAATTTTAAGACTGAATTCACGAATGAATGACTCGAAAAATAAAGAGGAACTATTACCTCAAGATGGTGTGAAATCGGAAGGAAAGAGCTGAGGATACTTGGCTTTCATCACTGCTTGTGCTTCCCAAGTAGCTCCCTTTACAGACTGACTCCTCCACAAAACGTTGACTGAACCGATTTCTTTGTTTCTCAACCTGCTGGTACATCCTCATAAGAAAGATTATCTTTCACCACCACACTTTATAATGGAATTATAGAGTCTGGATAGCCCACACACTTCTTCAAGAGTGAGATGTGGAAGACCGGATGCACCGCTGCTAATTCTGCTGGCAAATCTAACTCATATGCCACCTTGACAACCCTTTTCGTGATCTTGTATGGGCCTACATATCTAGGACTGCGCTTCTCTTTCTTTCCAAATCTCATCACCGCTTTCATAGGTGAGATTGTCAGATAAACCCAATCATCAACTTGGAACTCTAGTTCCGTTCTCCTTACATATGCATAAGATTTCTAAGGACTTTGGGCTGTCTTAAGTCTATCTCTAATGAGTTGCACTTTCTCCATAGCATAAAGGACAGAATCTGTCCCTATCAACGCTGCTTCACCTACTTAAAACCAACCAATAGGAGATCTACATCTACGCCCATATAAAGCTTCATAAGGGGCATCTTAATGCTGGATTGGTAGCTATTTTGGTAGGCAAGATCAAAAAAAGAAGGTGATCATCCCAAATACCCTTGAAATCGATCACACAAGCTCTCAACAAATCCTCTAAGGTCTGAATGGTACACTTTGCCTGCCCATCCGTCTTTGGATGAAATGCGGTACTAAGGTTAACTTGATTACCAAGACCTTTCTGAAATGACTTCCAGAAATGAGAGGTAAGCTAAGGACCTCTATCTGAGATGATAGAAAAAGGAACCCCCATGCAACCTCACAATTTCATTGATGTAAATACTTGCATAGTCTTCTGCCGAACATGTAGTCTTGACCGCCAATAAGTGAGAAGACTTAGTCATCCTATCAACTATCACCCAAATGGAATCATGATGTCTGCGAGTGCGCGGTAATCCTGTGACAAAGTCCATATTTATCACATCTCACTTTCAAGTAGGAATATCGATCTCTTGAGTCATACCTGTTGGTTTCTGATGTTCTACCTTGACTTGATAGCAATTGGGGCACTTACTCACAAAATATACTATATCCCTCTTCATGCCATTCCACCAATAGACTTCTCGTAGTTCGCGATACATCTTAGTGGCACTTGGATTGATAGAATACCTAGAGTTATGGGCTTCCGAAAGAATATGCTGTCTCAACTAGCCCACATAAGGAACACACAATATACCCTAGTAGCGAAGTACACCATCTCCTCCTTGGGAAAAAACCTCTACTCTCTGATTATGGACTGCACCCATAAGTTCAAGCAAAATTGGGTCCCTGTCTTGATTTTCCTTAACCTCTACTACCAAAGAAGATTCTTCCCCATTCTGAACTGTTAGACTGCTGTCTGATATGCTCATAAGGCAAACTCCCAAGTGAGCAAGCCTGTGAACATCCTTCACTAACTCCTTCCTTTCTTCTTCAACATGGGCTACACTACCCATAGATAATCTACCAAAAGCATTGGCTACAATATTCGCCTTACCAGGATGATAATGCACACTCATATCATAATCCTTATGAAACTCAAGACATCTCCTCTGACAAAGATTCAACTCTTTTTGGGTAAACACATACCGAAGGCTCTTATCATCGATGGACACAACTACATGGACACGATACACGTAGTGTCTCCATATTTTGAGTGCAAACACCACTGCTGCAAGCTTGAGGTCATGAATTGGATAGTTCTTCTCATGAACCTTATGTTTCCTAGAGGCATAAGGTATCACCTTACCTTGCTGCATCAACACACAACCTAGGCCAACATTGGATGCATCACAATAGATAACATAACCATCTGAACCTTTTTGTAAAGTCAAGTCACGAGCTGTAGTCAATCTAGTTTTCAAATTTGCGAAACTTTTCTCACAATTATCTGACTATTGGAACTTGACCACCTTCTGAGTCAACCTAGTCCATGGTGAGGCTATGTATGAAAATCCTTCCACAAACCTTCTGTAATAACCTACTAGGCCTAAAGAAACATTTGATATATGTACCAGAGGTAGGTCTGGGCCATTGTTTCCTTTCTTCTATCTTTTGTGAATCCACTCGGATCCCTTCTCTAGATATAATGTGACCAAGAAAAGCAACGGATTGCAACCAGAACTCACATTTAATAAACTTAGCAAGTAACTGGTCATCCTTGAGAGGCTACAGAACAAATCTTAAATGACTTACATGTTCTTTCTCACTCCTAGAGTAAATGAGGATATCGTCGATAAAGATAATAACGAACAAGTCCAAGTACTGTTTGTGAACTATGTTCATCAAATCCATGAAAGCTGTAGGAGCATTAGTTAGTCCAAACGACATAACTACAAATTCATAATGACCATACGAGTTTTGAAGGTTGTTTTCAGAATGTCACGATCTCTGGATCTGAGCTGATGATAACCCAATCTGAGGTTTATCTTTGAGAAATGGCTAGCACCCTAAAGTTTGTCAAACAAGTAATCAATCATGGCGATGGGATACTTATTCTTGATTGAGACCTTGTTCAACTGTCTATAGTTAATGCACATTCTGAGAGAACCATCATTCTTGCTTACAAACAACACTGGTGCACCCCTTCGTGAAATGCTAGGTCTGATGAAGCCCTTATCTAGAAGGTCTTTCAACTGTTCTTTCAATTTCTTAAGCTCTACTGGAGCAATTCTGTAAGGAGGAATAGAAATAGGATGGGTATCTGGAATGAGATCAATTCCAAAGTTGATTTCCTTTTCGGGAGGGACTCCAGGAAGATTTTCTGGAAACATTTCTAGAAATTCACAGACAACTGGAACTATGTCAAGAGTTGGGGTTTGAAGGATAGAATCCTTAACCTAAACTAGATGATAGATATAACCCTTAGATATCATCTTTTTGGCCTTAAGGTAAGAACTAAATCGACCTATAGGCGCTAAGCTACTACCCTTCCATTCTAAGATTGGTTCGTCTTGAAACTGAAAACGAACAATTCTAGTTTTACAATCAACTGAGGCATAAAATGAGTGTAACAAATCCATGCCTAGAATGAAATCAAAGTCTACCATTTATATCTCTACTAGATTTGTTGAGGTGACATTCTGAGAGACTGTGACAAGGCAATTTCCTTATACCCGTCTACCTATAATTGGGTCACCAACTGGAGTAGAGACTGATTAAGGTTCTGAGAGAGTTTTTGGACTAACATTGAATTGGACTGCTATGTGAGGAGTTGCCAAAAAAGAGTAACCCATGGATCTAATAATGCATACACATCAAGGTCAAAGACACGTAACGTGCCAGTGACGATATCACGAGAACCTTTCTGATCCTGGCAATCCTGAAGATCATACAACCTGTTCTGGTGTTGACTGCCACCTGTACCAGATGAGTTACTGATGTACCATGGTTTCACGATATTTTCAATGTCTTTTCCTTAAGTTTAGTGTGTGTCAAAAGCATTTTTGTATTGATTCTTTGATGTAGGTTTCTCTTTATATGCAGGAAATCTATCCAAAGGAGAACGCAGAGGATTTTAGCAGAAATTGAAGAAGTGACTAGCTACAGAGCCCACGACGGTCCGTCGTGGTTGTGACGGTCCGTAGGTGGCACCTTAGTTAGAAGAAAATGGCTGCTAAAGGAAGTTGGGGAAGTCTGACCAAGTGTGGGACTACGGAAGCTCATGACGGACCATCATAGCCATGACGATTCGTCCTGTATATTCGTCGTGGTTGTCAGAGAGTAGTTCCAGTACCCAATTTCAAGAAGTTTTTAAGTGTTGTAGAATAGAACCCCTCGATGGACCATCATCCATGCAACAGTATGTCATATCTGTCCGTTGAGGGTAATAGAAAGTTGATGAAAAAAGCAGCAGAAAATTATGCCTAGGATGGAATGACAAAGCCCATGACAGTCCGTCGTTTCCATGACTGTCCGTAGTAGGGATCATCGATTCAGACGCGTTTTAGACACATTTTCCTTAAATAGAGTCCTTCTTTTATTAGGTTTTTTAGAATTTCAGATATTTTTTACTTCTCTTGTTTGAGTATTAAACTCTTGATTATGGTTTTTGATTATACTTTTCCGGAATCAATTGTTTGGTGTTTTTGTGAATTATTCAAGTGAATTTCTGGATTTTCTTCATTCTCTTAAAAGTAAGTGCATGAATTCTTATATTATCAACATGAGTAGTGTGGTTATTAGCATGGGTAACTAAACTCCATAATTAGGGTTGTGGGAAATATGGGTACATAAAAAGGTAAAATCTAGCTAAAATAACAATTCTAGAATAGTGTCTTGCATATATTGCTAATTCTTTGGCTTAGAAGTCTGTGTAATGAATGACCAACATCAGAAATCACATTATTGCTACTTGATGAACCAAGGAGGTATATAATAGGAAAAGAATTATCAACATAGATTTAGTGTATACTATCTAATAGGCTAGTGTGAGTTGTTACAAAGTGACAACTTAGTCAAATATTGAATATGATGCTTAATATGAGGTAAAGAGAAGGTTTATTAAAGCAACACGTAGCCGGACAAAGGTGCGGAGTAATATTATCTAGATGTCAGACCAAGGATTTATAGATACTTAACTTATCACTTTGCATTCAAGATACTATGAAAGGATTGTTATAGCTAGAATTACTGAGTTAGGAGCTTGTGGGGAACACTTACGCCCTAGTTACTCTCATTACTTGATTAAACTCCAATTCTTGAATTTGTCACTTCTTTACTTTTATATAGCTAATTGATTTATTAATAAAAAACCCCTTCAGTTATTTGTTTTTGGGAAATAATTGACTAAATATAAGTAATAACAGAATAACGTTAAGTCTGAACCATTTTCCTTGTGGGAACGATCCCGACCTCACTAGTTGGGTTCTTTACTTGATGCGACTGTTTTACTTCTTTTCGAGAAGTAAATTTGAGCGTATCAGTTACCATGCTGAGTTGGGCGACTTGCTGGTGCTGTTGAAGTTGTAGACTGAGATCTACCATTACCACCTCCTTGACCTTGTCTAGAAGGACAATCCCTCAACCTGTGACCAGACTGACCGCACCCAAAACATTCCTTTTTTCCTACAAGTCACTTGCTCGTATGGTTCTTACCACACTTAGGGCAAGTGGGGTAAGTCTTGGTGCCTGAAACACTTTCCTGAGATTTAGAGCCTCGCTCTCTACCCTCTGGTAATACCTGTTCTTGGAGGATGGAACATTGGCTGATGAAGGGGCTGGAGCCAAAAACATCTACTGACCCTGCGAGCGATTTCCACCACCTGATTTCTGCTGAGAATAGTCATAGTTCCCAGTCCTAGCCTTCATATTTTCCTTAGCCTCTTCTCTAAGCTTATCACCCTCAACCTGCTTTGCATGAGTCATAACCTACAAATTTTCATATTTCCAAGTAACATCGCATTTCTGTGCTCAGGTTTCACCAAATTTGACACTCCATACAAAAACTTATTCATCTGAGCCCTGTAGTCAGCAACCATGTGAGGAGCATACTTGAAGAGTTGGTTAAACTTGAGTCTACACTCTTGGATTGTCATGTTACCCTGCTTGAAGTTCATGAATTCTTGGGCTCTTGCTTCTCTCGACTGTATTGGGAAAAACCTGTTGAGAAAAGTCTCACTAAAGTAGTCCCAAGTGATAGGAGCCGCATTTGCACCCCTATTCTTCTTACACTGAGTGTAAAAGATATGAGCAACATCCTTCAACTGGTATGATGCTAACTCAACCCGATCATTCCCAGTTACTTGCATTACCTCAAAGATCTTCTTGATCTCATCCAAGAAATTCTGAGGATCCGCATTAGCCTGCGATCCTAAAAACTCAGGGAGATTCTTCCTAACAAACTCATGGACCCTTCCTGCTATTGATCCACCATTTTCATTCACATGAGCATGAACCTGATTGTTCTGGTTAGTCATACTCTGAGCCAACATCTGTATGGCATTTCTGAACTCACTATTGGAGAATTTCAAATATGGGACTGGAGGAGTTGCGTTTACATTCCTGGCATTCGCATTCCTAGAATTAGCTCTATGAGGAGGCATGATCTGAAATGTAGAACGTCAAGTTAGAATGGAATAAAATCATACCTCACGCACGAAAAGAATATAAAGAAGGTGAAGTTTTTCCTAAAACACTTCATAGCCTCCCTGTCATTAGATGTGATAAACTTCCCACCTATGAAAAGGACTCTACTTAGTTCATACATCCTAAGACACTTAAACCTAGTGTTCTGATACCAAGTGTTGTCACGCCCTGAGTTACCCCCGTGATGCGGACACGAAACCTAGGACCACAAGTGATACCAAGCTAACTCTGCTTGCATGATCATGAGCATACTAAAGATAATAAACTGACCCGGAAGCTAAATCATTGTTAAATCTGAAAAGATGGGGAATATCCATATTCTATTAATATGACATTTGAAAACAATGACTTTAATGCAAATGAAATATTAACTCAATACTAAGTTGAATCTAACTATATCTGAAATAAGCCTCTAAACTAGAATAGAAATACTGGGACAAGCCCCACACTAAATTTAGCAAAAACTAAAACTAAATGACTAAAAACTGAAATGACACTCATGACTGTTCTCCTCGGAGAATGAGGACTCACCACTGAATCTGCTAAACTAGAGATTGGAAATCGAACTATGTGTAATCTGGATGCTGAGAACCTAAACCTACATCACCAGAAGATGTAGCATACGTATGCGTCATTACTTGAAAGGTACTGAGCATGTAGGATAGAGTAAAGCTGAAAGAAAACATAACCGAACAAGCATAAAAGCAAGTATAATAATCTGACATGGTAAACTGAATTCTGAGTTAAATGGATGCAATGTCCAATTAATAATATGTTGAAACTGAATATTGAATAAACTGATAAATGGTTAATACAGATATTCTAACTTATCTGTGGGAGCTACTAATAATCGATAATAAAACCACATTGGCTAAATGTGGAGTTCGATGTATATGCTCTATTGAGAGGACCCAATATACCCTGCCAAAGGTATAAAGGCACGCTGGCATGATCACTAAAATGGTTGCCCACAGATGGGACTTACAACCAACTTGGCTAGTAGTTCTTTGACTATTGGGTACGCTAAACCCTATTCCAACTCGGTATTATGCTACTCCCAATGAATTCTGTAAGTTAATTGATTATGTCTGAGTTTCTGTAAATACTAGATAGCTCGAAACTGAACATGCAAACTGAGAATACAACAATTAATCTGGTAATTATGCATTTATAACTGAGGCATATATATCTGAAATGTTTGAAATATCTGACCTAACATGTGTAATTCAAGAACTAAAGAAATACAAAGCTAGGGTTCTGAAATTGATGTGATAATCTGAGTAATAATATGATAATCTTATTTGGAACATATATTTAATAAATTCATGAAGTTCAATCAATGTTCTAGAAACCCTAGGTTTAATCATGATATGGTAATCAAGAATCTGACTGAAAACTAGAGACCCAATGGGTGAAAGGAACCCACTAGTGAAATCCCACATACCTGGTTATGAAATTTATGTAAAAATACTTAAGTTTCGAGGCTAAAACTGCTGGAGCTTGTTGCACTTGAACTAGGGTTCTTCAGCTTTTTCTTCTTTCTTGCTTCGAATTTTTCTAACTTTTGATTTAATTATTTGACTTAGATATGTTTTAATTATGTTTCTAGGCTTAAACAGACAAAAATCTGGTTATTTAGGATCAAAACGACGTAACTTAAGGTTCAAACGAAGTGCCAAAATACCAAAAGACCCCTGAGTAAGTTGCAGTCAGACCAAACGACGGCCAGGACTGACGGTCTGTCGTCTGACCGATGCCCCGTTATTGAGTCCGTCGACTGGGCCTATTCGACAAGCCTTTACTAAAATGGGCATAACTTTTTACTCGGAGGTCTCATTTTAGCAAGATTTGTGGCTATCGAAAGATAATTTAATTATGTATCTGTGAGTTGGTCATGGGATACCTAATTCAGTCTGTGCTAAGAGTTATGACCATTATAAGTTGACCCAACTACCTTTCCCCTCAAATTGTCTGCAAATTTTCCATGGTCATCCGTAGCTCTTGTAAAAGAGTGGGTGAAGGGAGTCTTGATCAACGGTCATGGAATATGGAACATCGTCTTTCCTACGGATCGTAAGTCCGTCCGTTGTCCAAGACTTAACCAATTTTACTAAAGAGTCTTGATCGACGGTTACGAACTACGAACCGTTGTCTAACCTATGGACCGTAAGTCCGTCCGTTGTCTAAGACTTAACCAATTTTTCTGGGCTAAATTTTTTGGGAGTTTCAGATCCTATCGATGGTTGTGCAGGACGGACCGCGGGTCAGGATATGGTCCGTCGATGCCACCTTTGGTTGCACCTGCAAAAAATTATTTTTATGTAAAGATGCTTTTTGGTCTTTTTTGTCTATGGAGTGTTACATTATATCCCCCTTGGGAACATCCATCCTCGAATGAAGACTAAACTAGCTAAAATAGAGGGAGAGAGGTGCAAACCCCATGATTAAACATTGAAAATTGAGTTTCTGACTAAATTGAGTTGAGATAACATGCAAATACGCTGAAAATTCATGTACAAACTTAGGCAACGTAATTCTAAGACTGAATTCACGCAGAAATGACTGAAAACCTAAAGAGGAAATACTACCTCCAGCTGGAGTGGAATCAGAAGGAAAGAGGTAAGGATACTTGGCTTTCATGGCTGCTTCTGCTTCCCAAGTAGCTCCCTCCATTGACTGACTCCTCCTAAAAATCTTGAGTGAAACGACTTCTTTATTTCTCAAACTTTTTACCTGACGATCAAGAATCTCAACTATTGAGGCTGGTTTGCCCACACACTTCTTCAAGTGTGAGACGTGGAAGACGGGATGCGCTGCTGCTTATTCTGCTGGAACCTCTAACTCATATGCCACTTTGCCAACCCTTTTCATGATCTTTTAAGGGCCTACATATCTAGGATTGAGTTTCCCTTTCTTTCCAAATCTCATCACCCCTTTCATAGGTGAGATTTTCATCGAAACCCAATCATCAACTTGGAACTCTAGTTCCCTTCTCCTTACATTTGCATAAGATTTCTGACGACTTGGGGCTGTCTTAAGTCTATCTCTGATGAGTTTCCTTTTCTCCAAAGTATAAAGGACTGAATTTGGTCCTATCAAAGCTGCTTCACCTACTTCATACCAACCAACAGAAGATCTACATCTACGCCCATATAAAGCCTCATAAGGGGCAATATTAATGCTTTAATGGTAGATATTATGGTTAAAAACTTAATAAGAGGAAGGTGATCATCCCAACTACCCTTGAAAATGATCACACAATCTCTCAACATTTCCTCTAAGGTCGGAATGTTACGCTTTGCCTGCCCATCCTTATGTGGATGATATGCTGTAATAAGGTTAACTTGAGTACCAAAACTGAGGACCCCTATCTAAGATGATAGAAAAAGGAACCCCATGAAATCTCACAATCGCATTAATATAAAGCCTTGCATAGTCTTGTGCCAAATATGTAGTCTTGACGCCAAGAAGCGAGAAGACTGAGTCATCCTATCAACTATCACCCAAATGGAGTCATGATGTCTGCGAGTACGTGGTAATCGTGTGATGAAGTACATATTGATCACATCCCATTTCCAAGTAGGAATATCGATCTCTTGAGTCATACCTCCTAGTTTCTGATGTTCTACCTTGACTTGCTAGCAATTGGGGCACTTACTCACAAAATCTGCTATATCCCTCTTCATGTAATTCCACCAATAGACTTCTCACATATCATGGTACATCTTAGTGTCACCTGGATGAATAGAATACCTAGAGATATGGGCTTCTTCAAGAATATGCTATCTCAACTCGCCCACATTAGGAACACACAATCTACCCGGGTAGCGAAGTACACCATGTCCCCCTTGGGAGAAAACCTCCACTCTCTGATTATGGACCGCACCCATAAGTTAAAGCAAGATTGGGTCACTGTCTTTCTTTTACTTAACCTCTAATACTAAAGACGATTCTTCCCCATTCTGAACTGTCAGACCGTTGTCTGATATGCTCATAAGGCAAACTCCTAAGCGAGCAAGCATGTGAACATCCTTCACTAGCTCCTTCCTTTCTTCCTTAACATGGGCTACACTACCCATAGATAATGTATTAAGAGCATCGGCTACTACATTCGCCTTAACAGGATAATAATGAACACTCATATCATAATCCTTACGGAACTTAATCCATCTTCGCTGGCGAAGATTCAACTTTTGCGGTGAGCACATACTGAAGATTCCTATAATCAGCGAACACATCTACATGGACACCATACAAGTGGTGTCTCCATATCTAGAGTGCAAACACCAATGCTGCAAGCTCGAGGTCATGAGTTGGATAGTTTTTTCATGAACCTTAAGTTTCCTAAAGGCATAAGCAATCACCTTACCTCGCTGCATCAACACACAACCTAGGCCAACTCTGGATGCATCACAATAGATCACATAACCATCTGAACCCTTTGGTAGAGTCAAGACAACAACTGTAGTAAATCTAGTTTTTAATTCTGCGAAGCTTTTCTCATAATCATCTAATCATTGGAAATTGACCATCTTCTGAGTCAACCTAGTCTATGGTGAGGCTATGGATAAAAATTCTTCCACAAACCTTCTATAATAACCTACTAGACCTAAGAAACTTTTGGTATCTGCAGTAGAGATAGGTCTTGGCCATTGATTCACTACTTCTATCTTCAGTGAATCCACTCAGATCCTTTATCTAAATATAGTGTGACTAAGAAAAGCAACGGATTGCAACCAGAATTTATATTTACTAAACTTAGCGAATAACTGGTGATCCTTGAGAGTCTGCATAACAACTCTTAAATGACTTGTATGTTCTTCTTCACTCCTAGAGTAAATGAGGATATCATTGATAAAGACGAAAACGAACAATTCCAAGTAGTATTCGAAAACTCTGTTCATCAAATCAATGAAAGCTGCAGGAGCATTAGTTAGTCAAGACGACATAGCTAAAAATTCATAATGACCATACCGAGGTTTGAAGGTTGTTTTTGGCATGTTACTATCTCTGACTCTGAGCTGATGATAACTCAATCTGAGGTATATCTTTGAGAAATGGCTAGCACCCTGAAGTTGGTCAAACAAATCATCAATTTAGGGGATGGGATATTTATTATTGATTTTGACCTTGTTCAACTGTATATAGTCAATGCACATTCTTAGAGAACCATCATTCTTGCTTACGAACAACACTAGTGCACCCCATGGTGAAATACTAGGTCTGATGAATCCCTTATGTAGAAGGTCTTTCCATTGCTCATTCAATTCCTTAAGCTCTCCTGGAGCTATTATGTAAGGAGGAATAGAAATAGGCTGGGTATTTGGAAGGAAATAAATTCCAAAGTCGATTTCTCTTTAAGTATAGACTCCGAGAAGATCTACTAGAAACACTTCTAGAAATTCACAGACTACCGGAACTATGTCAAGAGTTGGGGTTTCAAGGCTAGAATCCTTAACCCGAACTTGATGATAGAGATGCCCTTAGATATCATCTTTCTGGACATAAGGTAAGAAATAAATCGACCCATAGGCGCTAAGCTACTACCCTTCCATTCTAATATTGGTTCGTTTGGAAACTAAAAATGAACAATCCTAGTTTTACAATCGACTGGGGCATAACATGAATATAACCAATTGTCTAGAATGACATTGAAGACTACGATTTCTAACTCTACTAGATCTGCTGAGGTGACTTTCTAAGAAACTGTGACAGGGTAATTTTTGTATACCCATCTAGCTATAACTGGTCACCTACTCGAGTAGAGACTGAGAAAGGTTCTGAGAGAGTTTCTGGACTAACATTGAATTGGACTGCTATGTAAGGAGTTACAAAAGAAAGAGTAGACCTTTGATCTAACAATGCATAAACATCAAGGTCAAAGACACGTAATGTACCAGTGACGACATCACGAGAACCTTCCTGATCTAGGAGATCCTGAAGAGCATACAACCTGTATGTTGATACACCATTGCTTAATTACTATAATATGTTTTATTCTCAAGTAGGGACTTAAAATTTTGTGATACTTACAACCTTGCTTATTATATATGTTATCATAATTTAATGCATTGTATGGGGGTATTTATATAAATTGACTAATTAGAATTACAAAAAAGTTGAAAGTATTGACCACAAGTATATACATATAGGTGTATATGTATGCATATTGGGAAGCACTCAGTTATTTGGGCAGCACCTTTTAGTGAAAGTTGTACATGTGACTAGCCTCACTTTTGAGGCTCTATTTTTCCACCTCTTGTAGTATATTTCGTCTCACCTGAAGTATGGAAACCTTAGAACATTTGCTAAAGAGTTTTTATTCAAAAATTAAGAGAAAAAGTAGCTCCTTTTGGCTTGAATCCGCCACACACACTCCCTCTTTGTAAGTGACGAAATTTGTTTCTATGGAGTGTAGTGTTTGGTATTTCAAGGATATCTTGTTCTATATAACTTAGTTTACACGAATTTAATATGTTTTGGAAATATAATTCATATACCTACAACTCCTATGGCTATGTTAAACTCTAATGTTTTTGTTATGAATTCAAAATATTGGACGCAACATATGACAAATTTTGTCCAGATTCTAAAATTAGAAATCCCGTCTTTTCAAATGTTAGTGTTTTGATTATATCTTTTTGTACAAAATGTATTTTGTGGTGATTCCATTTATTTGCAATAATAAGATATGTACCTACAGATTTTATGAAGGATATAAAGTCCATTTTTCCATTTCATATTTCAAATCTAAGTTGCGACATGAAGTGCTTTTATTGGACAAAGTTATTGTCTTGGGAGCTTAGTCGTATTTGTTGATGTACCGTTGTTTCACGGTACTTTTAATGCTTTTTACTTAAGTTTAATGTGTGTCTAAGTCCCTTTTGTGGTAGTTTTAATGTATTTTTCTCTTTGTTTGTAGGAAAACTGTCCAGAATGAAAACGCAGAAGAACTGTGCTGCAATGAACAAGTGATGATCAATGGAGCCATCGACAGTCCGTCGACCCCTCAACAGTCCGTAGGTGGCAACCGTCGTCTAAAGAAAATGCTGCTGAAGGAAGATTAGGGAATTCTGACCAAGTGTGGGCTACAGAAGTTATCGATGGACCGTCATCTCCACGATGGACCGTCATCTCCACGATGGACCGTCCTGCACATCCGTCATTGCTAACAGAAAGTAGCCGCAGTACCCGTCTTGAAAAGATTCTAAGTGTGGAGAAATGGAAGCCATCGATGGACCGTCATCCTAGTCCATCGATAGTAACAGTGAGTTGGAGAAGAAAGCAGCTGAAAAATATTATAAGTGTGGAAAGACGGGAAACCTCGATGGTCTGTTGTGACCTCGACGGTCCGTCGATCCGATCGTCGACTCAGATGCGTTTTGGGCAGATTTTCCCTAAATAGATTTTCTTTTTATGTTAGGACTTCTTTATTATAAATACTTGTAAAAACCTCGTTGTTGGGGTTAGACTCTTTGGTATTTTTTAGTTTTATTATCCTTGTTGTTGAACTTGAGATTTTGGGAAATATTCTACTTTCCGGAATCAATTGTTGCAAGACTTTGATTTATTCAAGTAATTTTCTAGATTTTCTTCAATCTCATCAAAGTACATGAATTCTTGTCTAATCAATATGAAATGTGTGATTTTTAACATGGGTAACTAAATCCATAACTAGGGTTGCATGAACCATGGGTAGATAACAAGGTAAAAACTAGCTAAAATAAAAATTCTAGAATAGTGTCTTGCATGTATTGATAATTCTTTCGTTTAGAAGTCTTTTTAACGAGTGCACACGTTAGAACTTGCCTTGTTGCGACCTGGGACCAAGGAGGTAGATAATAAGAAAAGAATTATCAACGTAGATTTAGTATACACTATTAATAGGCTATTGTAGATTGGCGTAAAGTAACAACAAAGCCATACATCGATTATGATGCTTAATATGAGGTAAATATAAGGTTTAGTAAAACATACACACTAGCCGGACCAAGGTGCGGAGTGAAATTCTTTAGTTGCCGGACCAAGGAATTAGGAGTACATAATTTACGACTTTGCATGCAAGATACTAGAAAAGGATTGTTATAGCTAGAATAACCGCGTTATGAACTTGTGGGGAACACTTATGCCCTAGTTACTCTCATCACTTGATAAATATCAAATATTCGTACTCTCTACTTGTTTTCTTAGAAATATTTAATTCCTTTTGTTATTTGAACTCCCCCCCCCCCCTTTATTACTTGTTTTCGGAAAAGACTTGATTAAATAGAAGAAATTGTTGGTTAAAGTTAAGTCTAAATCATTTTTCTCGTGGAATCGACCAGAACCTCATAGTTGGGATCTTTACTTGATATGACCACTTATACTTCTTTTCGAGAAGTAAATTTGATCGTATCATTTGTACAAGCTAGGCTTACTTGTGATGATAATCCTATTTTAGATCAACATTATCCTATTTTAGATCAACATTATTGAGCTTCTAGGAATTGAAGAAGTTATTTAATTGTATTTTTATGGTTGCAAATAATCGTGAATAAGTTGAGGAGTTTATACGTTGGTTGGTCTACCATTTGAACTCTTAAAGTTGTGTTTGACTGTTTCTTGTCTAAATAACTGAGGTTTGTGTAAAAACTTGTACTTGTACTATCTTTACCAGCTGGTATATCTGAAAGATTATCCTGGTACCTTGGTTACCTCTTGTCACTTTGCATTGTTGTGTCGTTGTCATTTGGACATTGTTCTGCTTGTGGCTGTGACTTTTTCACTATTGGCTTGCCTCTTGATTCAGATCATTTGAATCTTGGCTCTGGCTTTTTTAGTTTGTCTTAACTATGGGAGTTGTCTATTTTAAGTACGAACTAGAAAGCCATTTTAATATGGTTCTTGGTTCTCTTGATTATTGGGCTTTGACCCTTCTGGATATAGGGCTTCGACCCTTCTTGGTACCTGCCCGTGCTTTGTGTGACGACATGATATATATATTGGGCGAGTCTTATATTGAACCTCTTGGAAAATGGTGCTATGAGCGTTACTAACATTTAGAGATTTAAATAACTAACTTTATACTCTTTTTATATTATTTGCTTGATTTAATGATTTTGTTTCAATCTTGCATCCCTTAACTTGAGAATGATAACTTGGTGAATCTTAGGGATCGGAATCTATAGTTTTACACCACTAATCTATATGCTTAGAGATTGTTATTTATTTTGTAGGGAATGTTAGATAGGACACTTGAAGTTGACCATTGAAGATGGAGATTTTGAAAGACTTACGGAAGATCACACTTTCATATAGGAATATATATTTTATATAAACCTTGGGACTTGTACATGATCTATGTGTTATATATTTACACTATATTTTGAGGTCTTGTTTGGTCATGTCACCATGGGTTGTAATATAAGTATGGCGTATAAGTTTTTATCTTTATGGGGTGTGTAAGCCCAAGTCTTGTACCCAAATCTTGTAATATACGAATTCACTATATGTTTTGTAAGTTGTGTGACGCATGAACACACTGATTTTGCTAAACTGAAGTTGGTAATATTATTGTTAGTTCGTCCTTAAATGTTAGGATAATATATGCATGAAAATCTTGTCGGTTATTTTCTTAACAGATTTTGGGAGGCTTTTTCGTCATAAGTTAAAATTCTATGCCATATCAATTTTGACCTCAAATAAAAGTTTAAATGGGCAAGATGCACATTCTTAACTAAATTATTTGTTACGAACCTAATCCCTCAACTAGATTATTATCAGTATGCCTTTGTCAACTTGCTTTAAATGTTGCAAGTATTAAATTAGGTTGTTTGTCAAGTAGTAGTATCGGTCAAAAAGAGTCTCTTCATTACTATACTCGCTTCGATTCAAAGAAAAATGGGTGGAGTGGAGTTTGAAGGCACTATTGATCACACTAATGCTGAATAATGGCTAGATTGTATATAGAGGGTGTTTGAGCAGTTGGAGTGTTCAGATGTTGCGAAATTTAATTGTGCTATATCACTATTATAAAAGTATGCTTATGATTTGTGGGTAAACGTTCTAAATGACATGGTAAAACCTCCTGTTCTTACTTGGGATGATTTTCCTATGGAATTTCATATGAAGTATGTACCACCTACTTATTATGATGCAAATAAAAAGGAATTTTTAGATATAAGGTAGCGAGGCATGTCTATTGTTGAATATGACCAACAGTTTCTAAGGCTCTCTCGCTATGCTGGAGGTAACTTTAAAGAGGAAAAGGACAAGTGCAGAAAATTTGAAGATGGTTTAAATGATTCCATTAGGAAGAATGTGGCGATCTGCAACATGAGAACTTTTTTAAGTTAGTGTCTGCTACTTTTACTTGAGAATGACTTATTAAAGAAGAAGCTAGGAGAAATGAAAACAGATTCTGAAAGCCTAGACCAAATTTTGGAGGTCTGTCAAAAAAGGGAAGGTTTGATAATTGTTAATAGTGACAATAAGCAAGCTCAACAAAAGCAAAATAAATCAGATTTTTCTGCAAGTAGCACTCCAAATTATGGTCAAGCCAAGCCTCGCGTTCCCACTTGTCCGCAAAGTGGAAAGAATCATTATGGTAGTTGTAGGAGAGCCTCTGGTTCATGTTTTAATTTTGGGAGCTTTGATGATAAAGTGAAGGACTGTCCTAATCGTAATAATACTCCTTCCTTGAAAACTGAAGGTTCATTTCATAAGCCTTCTGTTAATCCTCCTCAAACTAATAAAGGTGCAAGGACTAGAACAACCCAAGCAGCATGTGCAAGTGGAGCTAATCAAGCTAGTGGATAAAGGGGTACTAAACGCACTTATGCTATGAGGTAGAGCGATGATCAAGATGGACAAACATATGGTTGTCGGTTTCACATACTTGGATTATGTGAGTTTACATTGGTTAATCCTGGATCTAAACATTTCTATATTTGTTCATCTCTTGTTCTTCCTGAAAATGTGAAATCTATAAGACTTAATTATGATGTGCTGGTTGAAAGTCCTTTGGGTTATCAGGTTGTGTGTAATCAAATTTATTGTAATTTTTCCTTCCTGATTCAAAACCTAGTTTTCCTAGTTGATTTGATTGAAATACCCTTCAAGGATTTTGAGTTATAAGCTTTATAAATATCATGCAGTTGTAGATTGTAGGTCAAAGCGTGTGACTTTTAAAGATCCTACATCATCATACATCATCGTATAAGGTGAAAGATAATTGACATCTAGTATTATTTCTGTGACCTTGGAAAGAAAGTTGATGCATCAAGGTTGTAAGGCATACCTTGCTCACATAGTTGATACACAGTTGAAGAGTCCTTATATCAATGATAAGCTGTTGTATGTGATTTTCCAAAAGTCTTCCATGAAAACCTTCCTCGATTTCCCTCGGAAAGAGAGGTTGTATTTCCAAACAAGCTTATTCCTGGATGTACTCCTATTTCCATCACTCCTTATAGAATGGATCAAGCAGAATTCAGAGAATTGAAATCTCAGTTGCAAGAACTTCCTGACAATGGTTTTATTCGACCTAGTGTTTCTCCTTGGGGAGCCATTGTGTTATTTGTAAAGAAGAAACATGGCACTCTTAGGCTTTGTATTGACTATCGGCAATTAAACTAAATAACAATAAAAATATATATCCACTACCATGGATTGATGATTTTGTTTGAACAACTAAGGGGTGCTAAAGTATTCTCAAAGATCGTTTTAAGGTTTGGATATCACCAACTGCGGGTTAGACAGAATAATGTTCCTAAAACTGCTTTTAGAACTCGCTATGGTCATTATGAATTTTCGGTGATTCCATTCAATTTGACAAATGCTTCAGCGATATTCATGGATCTACTAAATCGAGTATTCAAGCCTTATATTGATCAGTTTGTAGTTGTTTTTATATATGATATTTTGATATATCCATAAGTAGTGAAGACGATGATAAACACCTTCATATTATTTTGCTGATTTTGATGGAGAAAGAACTTATGCAAAATTTTCTAAGTGTGAATTTTGGCTTAATGAAGTGTATTTTCTGGGACAAGTTGTATCAAGTGAAGGCGTAAAGGTGGATTCTAGTAAGATACAAGCAGTTGTTTAATGGAGACCTCCCAAAAGTACGATTAAGGTAAGAAAATTCTTGGGCTTAGCCGGATACTATGGAAGATTTATGAAAAACTTCTCCATTATTGCCTCCCATTTGACTAAACTGTTGCAGAAGGAAGTAAAGTTTATTTGGGATGAAAAATGTCAAGAAAGCTTTGAAACTCTCAAATCCTTGTTGACTCAAGTACCAATACTTACTCTACCAATTGAAGGGAAATAATATGTAGTGTACAATGATACTTCTTATAATGGTCTAGGATGTGTTTTTATGCAAGAAGGGTATGTAATATCTTATTCCTCTCGGAAATTAAAAACCACATGAATTGAATTATCCAACTCATGATCTAGATATTGCTGCTATAGTGTTTGCTTTAAAATATGGCAACATTATTTTTATGGAGAGAAATGTAATATATTCACTAATCACAAGATCTTAAGGAACTTGAGTACACAAAAATATATGAACATATGACAACGGAGATGTTTGAACTCATTAAGAATTATGACTGCATAATTGATTATCATCCAGGTAAAGCTAATTAGCAAGTAAAGCCAATATTACTTGAACAGGTGAAGGAAGTACAAAAGTTACATGAGAAATTTATAAATGTGACTAGAGAAGTCCAAAATTGGGAAAGCTTTGATTTTACATTAACAAAGGATGGAGTCTTACTTTATCAAAAAAGGTTATGCATCCCTAATGATGACAAATTGAGGAGAGAAATATTGAAAGAAGCACATACTTCACCATATGGAATGTATCCTGGAGGTAAAAAACATGTACTAGACCATCAAAGAAAATTATTGGTGGAATGGTATGAAGAGAGACATTGAGGAGTTCATTCCAAAATGTTTGTTTTGTCAACAAGTAAGGTAGAGCATCAAGTTCCAGTCGGTTTACTAATCCATTGTCAATGCCAGAATAGAAATGGGAGAGAATACCTACGGATATTGTTTATGGACTTCCTCGCACTTAGAGAAATTATGATGAAATATTGGTGATTGTTGAAAATCTAACCAAGAGTTCTCACTTCTTAGCAATCAGAATGGATTTCTCACTTTAGCGTTTCGTCGAGTTGTACATTAAGGAGATTGTAAGACTACATGAGATATATGTGTCTATTATATCTGACTGAGACCCAAGGTTTACATCTAGATTTTGGGGCAGCTTGCAGGAAGATTTGGGTACAAAATTGAAATTTAGCACTTTGTTCCATCCTCAAATAGACGGATTGTCAGAAAGAGAGATACAAATTTTGGAGGATATGCTTTGAGCTTGCATTATGGAGTTTGAGGGTAGTTGGGAGAAATACTTGGCTTTGATAGAATTTGCTTACAATAATAGATACCAATAAAGTATTGGAATGTCTCCATATGAAGCCTTATATGGAAGAAAATGTCGGACCCCTCTTTTTTGGAGTGAAATTTGTGAAAGAAAGCTTATTGGTCTTGAAATGGTGAAGCAAAGAGAGGACAATGTCAAAATTAGCTAGGATCATTTAAAGATTTCTTTGCATAGACAAAAGTTGTACACTGATCTAAAAAACCATGACATTGAATATCAAGTTGGAGATGAAGTATTCTTAAAGGTTTCTCCATGGAAAACTATTATAAGATTTGTCCAAAAAGGAAAATTTAGTCCTCGATTTATTGTAAACTTATGAGATAATTCAAAGGGTTGGACTAGTTGCATATAAATTGGCTTTAAAACCTAAGTTAGACAAGATACACAATGTCTTTCATGTTTCTATGCTCAGAAGATACAGTTCTGATCCATCCATGCTCTTCTAGTTGAATCTATTGAGGTTAATCTTGACATGACGTATAATGAAAAAACTATCCTAATTCATGCTCGAGAAGTAAAGAAGCTTAGGAACAAGTGAATCCCCTTAGAAAAGGTACTTTGGAGGAACCATTCTCGAAAAGAAGCTACCTTGGAGAGAGAAGAAGACATGAGAACCCAATATCCACACTTGTTTCGGGACTAGTCTAATGTAAATTCCGAGACGAAATTTTTTTTAATGTGAAGAGAGTTGTAACTCTCTTAAAATACTAGACCATGATTTACATGTTCATACACCACTGTTAATTACTATAACATGTTTTATTCTCATTTGGGGAGTTGAAATTTGTGATACTTACAACCTTGCTTAACATAAGTGTTATCATAATTTAAAGTATTGTATGGGGGTATTTATATAAATTAACTAATTATAATTACAACAAAAATTGAAATTATTGGCATCAATTATATAGATATAGGTGTATATGTAAGCATTTTGGGTAGCTCACAATTATTTGGGCAGCACCTTTTAGTGACAGTTGTATATATGACTACCCTCAATTTTTAGACTATATTTTGCAACAACATTAGTGAATTTCATCTCACATGAAGTATAGGAACCTTATAAAATTAGCTAAAGAGTTGTTCTTCAAAAATCAAGAGAAAAAGTAGCTCCTTTTTGTCTTGAATCTGGCACGCACACACACATTCTCTTGGTAAGTGACGAAATATGTTTTCATGAAGTGTAGTGTTTGGTATTTGCAAGGATATGTCATTCTATAGAACTTCATCTATAGTGAATAAATATATTTTTGAAATCTAATTCATATACCTACAGCTCCTATGTTTATATTAATCTCTAATATTTCTGTTATGGATTCGAAATATGGAACACAACATATGATAAGTTCTGTCCAGATTCTGAAATTAGAAATTTTGTCTGTTCAACTGTAAGTGTTTGATTATATCTTTTTGTACAAAGCGTATTTTGTGGTGATTCCTAATTATTGCATTATAAAAGATGTACCTACATCTTTTATGTAGGATTTAAATTTAGTTTTGCCGTTTCATGTTTCAAATCTAAGTTGAGAAATAAAGTGCTTTTGTTGGACATAATTACTGTTTTTGGAGTTGTCATATTTGTGCAGGATACACTTACTTGTGATGATAATCTTGTTTTACATCAACATTATTGAGCTTCTAGGAATTAAAGAAGTTATTTAATTGTATTTTTAAGGTTGTATATACTCGTAAATGAGTTGAGGACCTTCATATGTTGGTTGTCTACGGTTTGAACTCTTGAAGTGGTGTTGGACTGTTTCTTGTCTAAAGATATGAGGTTTGTGTATAAACTTGTGCTTGAACTATTTTTACCTGCTGGTTTATCTGAAAGATTATCTTGGTACCTTGGTTACCTATTGTCCCTTTGCATTGTCGTGGTGTTATTTATGACGTTAAAGACTTTTCTGTAACTCACCCACTTGTACGGATTGTTTGATCACTTGGCACTCTTGTTAGGACCTTGTACTTCTGTGGCTGTGACTTTGTAACTATTGACATACCTCTTGATTCAGATTATTTTCCATCTTGACTCTGGATTTTTAGTTTGTCTTAAATATGGGAGTTCTCCATTTTATGTACGAACTAGAAACCATTATTAATATGGTTTTTTGTTCTCTTGATTATTAGGATTTGACCTTTCTTTATACAGGGCGTCGACCCTTCTTGATACATGATCTTGCTTGGTGTGACGAGATGATATATATATATTGGGCGAGTCTTGGTATTGAACCTCATGGGAAATGGTGCTATGAGCATTATTGACATTTGGAGCTTTATAAATCCAACTTGATACTCCTTGTATATGTTAACTTGATTTACTGAATCTATTTCAATTTTGCTGCCCTTGACTTGAGTATGATAACTTGGTGAATATGAGGGCTTGGGATCTGTAGTTATTACACCACTAAGTTATATGCTTATCTATAGTTGTTTCTATCGTATGGAATGCTCGACATGACGCTTGAAGTTAGCCACTGAAGATGGAGATTTTAAAAGTCTTAAGGAAGATCACACTTGCATATAGGCATATATATTTTCTATAAACCTTGGGACTTGTACATGTTATATGTGTTGTATATTTCCATTAGATTTTGAGGGCCTATTTGATCATGTCACCATGGGTTGTAATATAAGTATGACATATATATTTTTAACTTTTTGGGATGTGTAAACCAAGTCTTGTAATATACAAATTCACTATGTGTTCTGTAAGTTGTGTGAGGCATGAACAAACTGATTTCGCTACACGGAAATTGGTAAGATTATTGTTATTTCGTCCAAAGTGTGAGGATAATATATTCATGAAAAGCTTATTGGTTATTGTCTTAACATATTTTAGTAGGATTTTTCGTCATTAGTAAAAATTCTGAGCCATATCAATTTCGACCTAAAACAAATGTTGTGGGCAAGATGCACATCTTTACCTAAATTATTCGTTACGAGCCTAATCCCTCAACTATATTAAAATCAATATGCCTTCCTAATCTCTTTTAAATGTTGCAAGTATTAAATTAGTTTTCTTGTCAAGTTGTTGTGTCTCTCTAAAATAGTCGCTACATTGCTATACTCGCTTCGATTTGTAGACGCTAAGACTGTAGGCTAGTATCGTTGATCACGAATTGTTGCGTTAAAGCATCAAACAACTACATTCATCACTCCATTTTTGAATTTCAAATATATTCTATCCATTTCATCAATTTTATGTTCCTAAAGATAATTAGATAGAACTATTTCTTCATTAAATTTTTTTCGAGATCTTCAATTGTCGTTTTTTTAAAAATAATAGATTTTTGATCTACAATTTTCTAATTCATATGAATTCTACTTCCTCTTTTTTTTTAGCTTTTGCATCTTAGTTTTTTTTCTTCAGAACTTCAATTGTCGAATCTATGATTAGTGTTTATAATGTTCACTATAAATGTACTTGTTTCGTAGGCAGTACCAAATTTATCATTAACTTGTGTCATAATTATATAATATATCTTTAATCGTGAAACATAAATCATAATGTTCTAAAAATGGATAGTTCTATATCAGATTTAACAATAGGTATATTATACATATCAGTAGTAATATTTAACCACCAGATACACTCAAAATTATTCATCTTGAAGGCTATGTGCCTGTAAACATTACCCAATAAATACACTCTATGCATAAACCCCTTATGTTCTATAGCTAAGGCATTGTGTATTAAATTAATCAGTGTGTTTATGATAAATACTATATATCAAATTCAATTTTCAAATTTTATTACATGTATTATATGCATATCAATTAATAACCATTTCATTATGTATCAAAGACAAAAAATGTTATTTGAAGTAATAACATGCATAATGTATCTTCTTATGAAATATAGTATCTCTAAAACAAAATAGGATACATAAATAGTAATATATCATGCATTATTTTTTTAGGCAGGATATGTAAATTTGAATTTATAATAAATATATCTGATGCACAACAATTACCACACAAACACATGTCCTTAGAGGCGACAACAATAACATGAACAAACATCAGGATACTATAGATTTTTTAACATTCTGGGCATCAAGCAAAAGTATGATAACATAAATACTATAGATTATTATATTCTCATTGATGAATTAATTACTCCAAGAGAATTGAAAACATATCAAAGTCATAACAAGAAGTGATTTTGAGGACGCTAAAGGGGCACTAAGAGTATTCATATGCATATCCTCTATTTGCTTAGTAAAAATTTCCACAAACATGATTTCGCATGTTTAGGTTGATTGTCTACTATGCATATGAAGTGAGTACTTTGTCCTTAATCTTTTTGGGTATCTTTTCTTGCCAATCACACAAATGCTTCTTCAAACCCAAAAAGATGATAGTAACAAGACTAGCGAAGATCTTCATGATGTACATTCTCAAAAAATTGATAATTTTGAATAAAAAATTTAAAATATCTTGATTGAACTGGGAAAAGAAATTTAGATCTCAAAATTTTTAACAATTTTGAATCAAAATTGAAAGAATCTTTGAAGAACTGGGAGTTGATTTTTGAATCTCTAAATTTTGAATTATTTTGAATGAAATTAAAAGAATCTTTGATGATTTGGCAGAGGAATTTTGAATTTTGTGAAGTTGTTGCAGATTCGAATGGAATTTTATCAATTAGTTCTGCATGATTTATGGGAAAAAATCTATTAACAAACAAGTTTTATAATGTATAACAACTGGGGTGTCAAAAATGAATCCAACCATAGTTAAGCCACCTAGAAATTTAAGGGTCGGCTCAAGATAATTTACATTGAGTTCAATCAATACCATTCAAGTCTAACCCATTTTAAGAGAATCCTCAATTGAGTCCAATTCAATCTCCAATTTCAACCCGTTTTAAAACTCTTTATTAAGATATATTCCTATATTGAAGTTATGAATTATTATCTATTTAATATATTTTAGGATTTATATATTTATTTTTTTACTTTTTTTAAAGAAAAATTCTTGAATTGAAATTTAAATTGGGATTATAAAAGTGAAATATCACAATGTTAAAAATATTGAGATTAAGCGGGTCAAACTGGGCAGATCAAGACAACTCATTCAAGTCTAACTCATTTTAAGAGAATCCTCAATTGAGTACAATTCAATCTCCAATTTCAACCCGTTTTAAAACTCTTTATTAAGATAAATTCCTATATTGAAGTTATGAATATATCTTTAGGATTTATCTATTAATTTTTTACTTTTTTTAAAAAAAAAATCTTGAGTTGAAATTCAAATTGGGATTCTAAAAGTGAAATATCACAATGTTGAAACTATTGAGATTAAGCTGGTCAAATTGGGCGGGTCAAGACCTAGCCCTTTTTCAACCCATTTGAGCCCAAAGTAAACTTGGGCGGGTCAAGTCGCAACCCTATTTCGATTTGAATGCATTTCAATGTCTCCACTTTCAACCCGACCCGCCCATTTGACACCCCTAATCACAATTAATGTATCCGGATGACTATAATTTCAAGGATTTTTATAAAATTGAAAAAATAGGAATAAAATGTAATTTAGGTCTTACTTATGAGATTTATGTAAGTTATACAATAATATATTATATGATTATTTGTATATATACACAAATGCATGAAATTTACCACCCACAATTCATTCAAGTTTAGATTATATTTTAATTAAACTATATAGTTTTTAAAATGTCTTTAAATATATTCACTACGATTTTGTCATTTTTTTTATTTTATAAACAATTTAGTACAACTATAACTTTATATAAAATTAAACTTTTAATTTTATTAAAAAAAATTGTCGGTTCAATTCGATAAGTAAATAAATTATTTTGAAAAAAAACATCAATACCCATAACTATAGTAATTCATCATAATATATTTAAAATCCTAGCTAGTTCATTTCTTTCATTTATGCTTTCATTTTTTTAGTTTATTTAAATTTTCATACTGATGGAAAAGTCAATAGAAATTAAAAATATATTTTCCTCATTTGCAAAGTCTAAATTTGTAAGTAAGTCGACAATATCTCGTCCGTATGTGAAATTTTTATTAAATATGAACATATTTTTAGGAGAAGGATAATATATCGACTTAGTCTATGGAGTTTATCAATCACAAATCAATTGACACACCAAAAAAGTAGTACCAAGACTTGAGAAATTATTTTTTCTATCGTCTTTATCGAACAAAGTTTACGTGTCAAATAAAACATACGTCTTTAACTAACATATATTAGCAATATAGTAGTAGAACCGTACTTGGATTGTATTTTCAGATGATTAATTTTAATAATTTCATAATTTAAGAAAATTGATAAATTGAACTTTTTCATTTTTAAATAATCGACCGAATTCGTTGGGTACTTTCCCTGCCAATTAACTAATGGACAATGTCTATATCTTATGAAGCACTTGTATTATTCTTTTTGTAAATTCTCACTTGTAGTCTTGAAGAGTTGTTGCAAAAAAAATTATTTGTCTATGAATTTTTTCGTAGCAAATAATAGAATTATTCCCTACAAATTTTAAGTCGTCACTTTTAAACACCTTACATATTTTGTAACAAATTTTTTCGTTGTCACTAAATCACAGATTGATTAGAGACAATAAAATCTTTGTCACAAATTATTTATATTATTATTGACAAAAATAAATGTCATAATTTAATCTAATTTTTTATAGATAAAACTTATAATATTTAAGTACGAACTCTTATATGTCGATATTGTAACAACACATTTTTTTAGATGAAATTTTTTGGTGTCCAAATATCAATAAATTTAAGACAAAAATTATTTTTTTATGAATTATACACATTATTAGCCACGAAATAATATGTCCCAGATAATTTTAAATTCGTGACCAACACTATTTAACAAATGGCGCCAATTTTTTTGGTGATAAACTTTAGTGGGCAAAACATTGCTACGAATTTTTATGTTTCATCGCAAAAAAAAATGTGTTTCATATATGTAAGCACAAATACTAAAGTTTATCTTAAAAGCAAACAATGAGTGACGAATTTAATGTCGTTGCTATATCTCATATTTGACGTAATAAATTACTATGCAACTGCAATAAATAAAAGATACTTTTAGTTGGGATTCATGGTAATATCATAACATATTTACATAATATTAAAACATTAAATGAGTGTGAAAAATATGCACCACTATAATTGGAGATATTAGTTATGCATAGATTGTACTCTATAAAACGAAGGGGTTGTTATGTGGTTGCCAATGTTTTTTTTTTATGAGCGTGGTGTTCGGGTTAACTTATGTGCACCTCGATTAATTTTACGAGGTACCTACGATCTCCCTTAAGCAATAAGTACCTGGTAACTTTGTCCACCAAGTCTAAAACAAATGAGAAGAATAACTTTGTATTTTTTTCCGTAGATTCCAACCTGAGACCTCATGTTTTCAACCTCTTCATTGACCACAAGGCCATACATTTGGTTTCATGTGGTCATTAACAATTTAAAAATTTGTATACATGAGTTAATTATTTTAGTGGAGTGGTTTTGCATTAAAGTAGATAATACCTGCATTGCTTAGTTAAGTAATACTGGAAAGATTAATGCTTTGGCCTTTGCATTCTGTAAAATTAGAAGTTTCTGACTAAATAAATTTCATGGCTATTAATTAGTACTTTATATTTGTCACAGTAGATTGTGATCGTTGTGGAGATATGATCTCAGTGCAAAAAACGTGTTATTAATTTTGAAGGCAATGAGGTCTCAAAAGCATCTAAAATGAGCAATATAACTGGTGGAAAACTTAAACCAATCTTTCAAATCAATTGGAAGTTATTTTTTGTAAAGATTTAAATGAAAGTTTGGATGGGGTTGGCAGAGCAGATTATAATTGTCATAATGATGGATGATGGGAAGTGTTGTGCGGAATTCGAGATAATACGAGAAAGTATATAAACGCGAAAAACAAGACAACAGATTTACGTGGTTCACCAATAAATTAGCTACGTCCACGGGGAAGAGGGAGAGCAGTTTTATTATGGAGAGGCAAGAACAGAATACAGAATAGGGTTTGTCATAGCGTCTATATATAGTGCTAAGCTACGCCCTAACAGGCTTGGGCCCAACATACAGAATTGACAGATAATTAAGAGCCCAATATAACAACATTGTATACCAGCGAGACCCCCGTCCTTTCTGTTGTAACGGGTCCGATTCAAGGCATTCAACAAATCTCCACCATGACTTGAATTCTCCGAACAGATTCTTCAGACGCACTATGATAGTGCCAGGCCTCCCCCTCTTCCTCAGAATTGCCCCGTAGGGCAATTATCAGCTTCTGATGTTGAGCAAGTCCAAACAGTGTTGAAACTTGCTTTGTGGAACCGGCTTTGTGAACATATCAGCAGGATTATCAGCAGTTCCTACTTTCTTCACCTTAATTCTCTTCTCACTTCTCAGAAAATGATACCTTACGTCAATATGCTTGGTTCTCTCATGATGGACTTGATCCTTGGCTAGACAAATTGCGCTCAAATTGTCACAATACACCGTAGCCTGATCATGATGCAGACCAAGATCACTAACCAGCCCTTTCAGCCAAATCCCTGCTTTTGCAGCCTCTGTCAAGGCAATATACTCCACTTCCGTAGTAGAAAAAGTCACTGTAGGTTGCAAAGTTGCCTTCCAACTGACGACAGATCCTCCAAGGGTAAACACATAGCCAGTCATCGATCTTCTTGTGTCAACATCTCCAGCATAGTCAGAATCAGAATAGCCAGTAACCAAGCACTAAGTATCACCTCCATAAATGAGACCAACATCAGATGTACCTCTAAGGTACCGGAAAATTCTCTTCACAGCCTGCCAATGTTCTCTCCCTGGTTGTCCCATGAATCTGCTCACTACACTGACTGCATGTGCTAAATCTGGCCTTTTACAGACCATAGCATACATCAAACTTCCTACGACACTGGCATAAGGGACTCGTGACATATACTCCTTCTCTTCTTCTGACTGTGGAGCGAACATGGCAGTGAGATGGATATTGACAGCACTGGGGGTATCAATAGGCTTAGATGAAGACATGCCAAACCTCGCCAAGACCTTTTGAATGTAGCTTCTCTGTGACAAGAAAAGTTTCCTTCTCTCTCTGTCGCTAATGATCTCTATCCCTAGAATCTTCCGAGCGGCTCCCAGATCCTTCATCTCAAACTCAGTACTAAGTAAACCTTTCAGCTTCTGAATGCCATACTTCTTCTTTGCAGCTATTAGCATATCATCTACATAAAGCACCAGATAGATGAATGAATCATCCTTGAGCCTATTGTAGTAGACACAACAATCATATGAGCTCCGAGTATAGCCCAACTTCACCATATAGCTGTCAAACCTTTTGTACCACTGCCTTGGAGACTGCTTAAGTCCATATAAGGACTTCTTCAACTTGTAGACGTGATTTTTCTTCCCTGGAACTTGGAAACCATCCGGCTGAGTCATGTATATCTCTTCCTTCAACTCTCCATGTAGAAACGATGTCTTCACATCAAGTTGTTCAAGCTCCTGATTCTGATGTGTAACTATCGCTAGTAACACTCGGATGGAAGTATGTCTGACCACTGGTGAGAAGATCTTATTGTAGTCCACTCCCTCTCTTTGGTTGAAACCTCTGGCAACAACCTTGGCTTTATACTTGACTCCTTCTGCTGGTGATATCCCTTCCTTCTTCTTGAAAACCCATTTGCAAGTAATAATCTTTCTCCCCGAAGGTTGTATGACCAGATCCCATGTCTGATTCTTCTGTAGGGACTCCATCTCATCTCCCATAGCAGCAAACCATTTTTAAGAATCAGGACTTAAAATGGCTTCTTTGTAAGTAGACGGCTCAGATGTATCTACCTCTTCAGCAACCTGCAGTGCATAACCCACCATGTCCTCAAAATCATACCTCGTAGGTGGCCGAACTCCAACCCTCCTTGGCCGATCTTGATCTATACTCTGATGGATATCTGATGGCATAGATTAAGGGATATCAGTTTCTGTCTATGGCTCTTAATCCTCCTCTTCAGGTTCTTTTAAATCTCTCTCGTTCTGAATGACTTGAAACTCCACCTGTTTATCAATACTCCCAGTTTCTGACGTAGTTGTAGGCTTAACAATGGTTCTAAGTAGAGAACTTTCATCAAAGACAACATTCCTGCTCATAATAACCCTCTTTTCTGCTGGGGACCAGATTCTGAAACCTTTCACTCCATCTCCGTAGCCCACAAATACTCCCTTTTTAGCTCTTGGTTCTAACTTACCTTCACTGACGTGATAGTAAGCCGTACAACCAAAATCTTTCATATTTGAATAATCAGCAGCTTTTCCTAACCACATCTCCATAGGTGTCTTGCACTGTATGCCTATTTGTGGTCCGCGGTTAATCAAGTAGCAAGCTGTACTAACCGCTTCTGCCCAGAATCTTCTATCTAGCCCAGCATTAGAGAGCATGCACCTTGCTCTCTCTAGAAGTGTTTGATTCATCCGCTCAACTACACCGTTCTACTGTGGTGTATTTCTGATTGTACGATGTCGAGCAATCCCTTCATCCTTATAGAATTGATCAAATTCATACCAGCAGAATTCCAGCCCATTATCAGTTCGCAACCTCTTGATCTTCTTCCCTATTTGATTTTCCATCAAAATTTTCCACTCCTTGAACTTCTGGAAAGCTTCATTTTTATGCTTCATCATGTACACCCAAGTCATCCTTGAGTAGTCATCAATAATGGACACAAAAAATCTGCAGCCTCCCAAAGACTTAACACGGCATGGACCCCAGCAATCAGAATGGATATAATCAAGTGTGCCTTTTGTTCTGTGAATGGCCTTTGGAAACTTGTTGCGATGTAGTTTTCCAAAAACACAATGTTCACAAAACTCTAGGCTCTTAACCTTATGACCAGCAAGAAGATCCTCCTTTGACATAATTTGCATCCCTCTTTCACCCATATGACCAAGTCTCATGTGCCATAACTTAGTCATATCCTCCTGCTGAACTTCTGACGATACAACATGGGCTGAACCTGTAACCGTGGAACCTTGTAGAAAATACAAAGTACCATGCATGACACCTTTCAGAATCAGATTTGAACCCTTCCAAACCCGCAAGACTCCATCTTTTCCCGACCAGCTGAATCCCTTGCTGTCCAAAAGACAGAGAGATATCAGATTTTTCGTCATCAATGGAACGTGCCTGACCTCGTTCAATGTGCAGAAGCTACCGTCATGTGTCCTTATCTTGATCGAGCCTGTCCCAACCACCTTGCAGACAGAACTATTGGCCATCGAGATGCTGCCTCCGTCTACCTACTCATAAGTCGTGAACCACTCTCTCCTAGGACAGATGTGATAGGATGCCCAAGAATCGAGGACCCACACATCTGAATGATGAGTGTGCTCATCCGCAACTAGGGCATTGTCTTCTTCATAATTGGTGTCTTCTTCAACAACAACAGCAGAAACTGATTATTTTTCCGATTGCTTCTTCTTCTTCGGACAATCAAATTTCCAATGTCCCTTCTCCTTGCAGTAATTACAAACATCATCCGGCTTTGCACCCTTCGACATCGGCTTCTTTTTCTTTCCGCCGTTTTTCCTTCCCTTTTCGCTACTGGTGAACAGACCGGAAGGCTGTATGTCCGTACTTGTGCCGTTAGCCTTATGCCGTAATTTCGTGCTATGAAGGGCCGATCTGACTTCTTCCAGTGACACAGTTTCTTTCCCAACAATGAATGATTGAACAAAATTCTCAAACGACATTGGGAGAGATACTAACAGAATCAGGGCAGGATCTTCATCCTCGATCTTCACATCGATATTACGCAATTTTAATAACAAAGTATTCAATTGCTCTAAATGTTCCCTGAGTTGTGTACTGCAGCCATACGTATACCGAATAAACGTTGTTTCAGAAGAAGCTTGTTGGTTAGAGATTTTGTCATGCACAAACTCTCCAGCTTCAACCACAGACCAGCAGCAGTCTCTTCATCCGAGACCTCCGTGATGACGTCATCCGCGAGACACAGCATGATCGTCGAGTGCCCTTTTCCTCCAGAATCTCCATCTCAGGAGTAAGCACGGCGTTCTTGTCTTTCGACAACGGCGCCCAGAAGCCTTGTTGTTTCAACAAAGCCCGCATCTTGATCTGCCATAAACTGAAACTGTTCCTCCTTGTGAATTTGTCAATTTTCACGTTCAAAGTAAACATCTCGAATTATCCAAAGACAACGATTAATCGAGAGGCTCTAATACCAATTTATTATGAGGAATTCGAGATAATACGAGAAAGAATATAAATGCGAAAAATAAGACAACAGATTTACGTGGTTCACCAATAAATTGGCTACGTCCACGGGGAAGAGGGGGAGCAGTTTTATTATGGAGAGTCAAGAACAGAATACAGAATAGGATTTTCCATAGCGTCTATATATAGTGCTAAGCTACGCCCTAACAGGCTTGGGCCCAACATACAGAATTGACAGATAATTAAGAGCCCAATACAACAACATTGTATACCAGCGAGACCCCCGTCCTTTCTGTTGTAACGGGTCCGATTCAAGGCATTCAACACAAAGTTTGGCAGATTTGGTGCTGAATTATTTTTCAGCTTTACTTAATTTTCAACTAAAATCTTACCAAGAAATCTTCATAGGTAAAAAGGTTGAAACTTTGTGTTTTTGTGATGTCACTGGTGACATCATTAGGAGTAGATTTTCCTATAAATACAAAGCTCTTGGTCATTTCAAAGATGCACCAAAAAAGAATTACAAAGGAGAGAAAAGAAGAGTGAGGCATCATAGAGGAAAATAATAAGTGAGGAAAAATAGAGAGTGTGAGCGATATTGTAGTGAGGTCGAAAAATCAAAAGAATGTTATTTCTTTTGAATGGGTAGTGGCCTTTGGAGTTTTACTCAGACATACAAGTGTAAAATCCTTATTATAGTGATATTCGTTGCTCGTCTCGGGTCGTGGTTTTTCCCTTATTTAGGAGGGTTTTTATGTAAAATCTTGGTGTCATTATTTCTCTTTTATTCTCCTTGATTAACCGCATTGTTCTGTTCCGCATTTATTGCCTTTATTACCACAAATATTATTTCTTTTATGGATTTATTCCCAACAACTAGTATATGAATGCTTCTTGAAATTATTATAGAAAGATCTACAAGAAAAATCTAGATGAATGTCTTCTAAATATCTAACAAAATCTAGATTATTCTATACTTTACTCTAAGTATCTAACTATCTAGATTTTTCTTTAAGTATAAATATCAAAGATATTTATTCTACCCAATTCAAGAAAGTTCTAATAAATATTTAAGATATTTTTGTGCCTTCAAAAAAACATCTTTATTTTTCACACTTTGGTTCTATATATTCAACTTTCGATGGCTTTGTTGAGGTATCATATTTTTGCACCCAGCGCAATGCCCTTTCTACATGTGACATTATTTTCGTTTTGTTCCTATTGAATTTGTGATGTGAGAGTGTCAGTATTTTTTCATTTTTAAACGGTCATGCTTTGTAAAGTAACATTTTCATTTATGGCATGTATATCTTACCTGTTGTTTTGATCCCCGATTAGATTGGCATTCCATGTTTGATTATACTCCGTTTGAATAATGATTCACCTATTTGAATATTTTGTCTCTGTAACTTTTTAGTTCTATCTATTCTTTTCTTAAACAGTCAATCACGTATAAAATAATGAAAGTAGTACATCCAATGTAAACACTGTGACACGTATTGAAATTATTGTACACGCACAATTCTATTATTACTTGTGTGGGCAACTGTGAAGAAATAATTTTATTTTGTAGCAGTATCAATGTACATTTTTATTTAAGGACAACTCCATACATACGTCACCATCTATGTTTGTATTTACTCAACTTAGTCCTGATCAACCGAGAAGCAGCGCATTGTTGTTTTAGTTAGTTGTACATCTTCAACTGACGTTTTCTTTGTAGCATTTAGTTATTGTATTTTCCTCTTCTCCTATTTTTGGGTGTGTGCAGGTTCCTTTGTATCAATTGTGTTTGGATATCATGGTGAAGGAAGTAGTAGTAATGTTCAACACATTTATGGCAAACATAACGATTATGATTCAAGTACTGTTTTACCATGCCATGTGTGCTTGGGCAATATACTGTGCTGTTCTTTTTTTGTTTCCACAATATTTTACTGTCATATAATTTTTTTTGTATAACTTGGTCATTTTTCTTTCGAAGTACTGGGCATTCGGAGGCAATTCTAAATAATAAAGTACCTGCAGGTTATCCAATAAAATCTCAGCCAGATTGTTTGTTTTCTCTCCATGGTGCATATTATTATTTTATTTATCTAATTTTTGTTTCCCAACATGCGCATACCAATACATAGATTATTGAGAGAAGTTCCCTAAAGCGGAGTAGTAAAAATATTGAACAATTGTAAAATTGAATGATTTGTTACTTACAATTTGTAGTTTGGATTGGCAATTCTCCCCAACAATTCCGAAGATTGTGCCAATGTCGCAGTCAATTGAAGTTGTACAGATAATGGTGCAAGGTGTAACGTCAACCGTATTTAATGAAATTAATAACAGATAGTATTAAATAAATAGTATTAAATAATATTAGTATTTACTGTGTACTAATCCTTGCCCTATTAGGATTAGTACTCCTTAATCCTAGTCCTATTAGGATTAGTACTCCTTCCTATATCTCCTATATATATCTCCCATGTATTCCCTTATTAGGTTAACACTTCAATATAATCAATATTCCTTCATGGTATCAGAGCAGGGCTCGTCTCACCCGATGTTGGGGTCCCCAAAATTAAAATTGCCCACGCACCAGATGCTAAGCACTGGGTGTGAGGTCGTTAAAAGAATGACAAAAGTCCCACATCGGTGATTAATGAGATGGGTGGACTCTTTATAAGGTTTGGGCAATCCTCCATCCTCAGAGCTAGAAAACCTAGATCTTCTTTTCTCTAGGTTTTTTTCTCTCTTTAGGGCACCGATCGTTCCCTCTCTTCTCTTGGGCGGCGGCAGCCATGACAACCGAGGTGGATCCTCTCGATTCACTTCCTTCTGGCGTTAAACTCCTTCTCAGGCATTTTCATGCCCTGATTCCCGAAAAATTATCAGACATAACTTACTCTACATGGAAAATCACCATTCTTACAGCCCTTGAGGCCAATTACCTTCTCAAATACGTCGATGGAAGCACGTAATCCGCCACGGCAAATCATCACCGCCACGCATAAATCGGGAAAAAACCAATCCGCCCATGCACTGAAAGCCGTGGATGGCCAGATCCGATCATGTTTGATTGCGGTCATCTCTCCCACGATTCAGAAATACGTCCGATCCTACACAACTGCTTCAGCCCTGTGGACGGCCCTCGCAACACGCTATGCATCAATTTTCCACTCTCATATTTTTCAATTGCGTGATCGTCTCCACACAATTACCAAAGGCACGAAAACTGTGGCGGAGTATTTAGACGAGGTCTCCACCATCATCACAGCCCTCGACACCGTGAACGAAATCATTCCCGAAAAAGATCTCGTCATGTGCGTCGTTCGGGGGCTCCCATAAGCTTACGCTTCCATTAAACAGGCGGTTCAATTAGTCCAATGCCCGTTGACCTGGCTACTCTCTTCTCGTGGCTAAAAAGTGAAGAAATCAATGTGGATCTGGAGAGCAAACTTCTTCTCCGAGAAGCCGCTGTTATGGAGCCGGCCACAGCCCTCACCGCAAGCCAGAACTATCGCGGGCGGCGTGGTGGCGGCCGGCAGGGGAGTCGCGGCGTCTACGACAGAAACAACGGAGGCCTTGGCGCGCGTGATCGGCAGGCGATTGTCCGCCGTCTGACGATCGGCGACTGCAGACGGCAACAACGATCTGCACTCGCCCGGCAGCGATCATCTTCGGCCAGGCGGGGCACTTACGAGCGGGATCGTCCAACTTGTCAAATCTGTCAGAAAACAAGACACACCGCTGTTCGTTACTGGTTTCGGTATGAGGAGAACCGAAATAGTGACAACCGTGCCAATTATGCATCTCAAGTCGACCCCTCTTCTGAATGGTTGTTGGATACTGGGCCAACATGCACGTTACTTCTGATCTATCCAAGCTTAACGCTCTAAATCCATATCATGGCTCCAATGGTATTACTGTTGGTAACGGCGAGTCCCTTAATATTTCTAACACTGGCACGGGTATCATTAAAACCCCCACCGCTATCTTTCACCTAGGTAACCCTACCCACGTCCCTTCTATTAAAACCAATCTCCTTTCAGTTCACCAATTCACAAAAGACAATAATTGCTCACTCTTGTTCACCTCTAATGATTTTCAGATCCTAGACAATACTACCAAGAGGGTGATTTTTCAGGGCCCCTGTGAGCATGGTCTATAGGTTCTTCCTGGCACAAGTTCGTCTGCCCACCCAGTTTCAGAAAGCGTTCCTGTGGCTCCGATGGCTCTTTCGGCTGATGGCCACAGTCTGTTGTGGCACAATTATCTGGGTCACCCGTCTACTCAAATAATAAATTCTTTAATGTCTCAATTAGGTTTTTCTTCCATTCATGTAAACAATTGTGACTCCTGTTCAATTGTTAAATCTCATAAATTACCTTTTACTTTATCTGAGAAGCCTACAACTGCACCTTTTCAACTTATTCATGCTGACCTATGGGGTCCTACTGCTGTTCCTTCATTTGCTGGTTTTCGCTATTATATTTGTTTTGTGGATGATTTTACAAAATACACTTGGTTGTACCAACTAAAACACAAATCACAGGCATACACCACCTTTGTCACTTTTGAAAAAATGGTCAAAACACAATTCAATTCTCATGTTAAACTTTTTCGAAGTGACAATGGAAAGGAATATGTAAATAACTTCTTTGGCCAGTTTCTGCAATCCCTGGGAATTATACATCAAATCTCCTGTCCATACACTCCCGAACAGAATGGGGTGGCTGAGCGTAAGCATCGCCATCTCATTGAAATGGTGGTTACTCTTCTACATCAATCTCATCTCCCTGTCTCCTTTTGGGTAGAAGCTCTAGCCACCGCAAACTACCTCATTAACAGAATGCCCAGCCACACCCTCTCCAACAAATCACCCTATCAACTCCTTTACCAAGAACTTCCCAATTATACCAACCTCCGCGTCTTTGGGTGTCTTGCCTACCCTTGGCTACACCCTCATATTACTCACAAATTACAACCCCGATCCCGTCCTTGTATTTTTTTGGGCTATCATCCTACCTCCAAGGGTTATCGCGGTCTTGACCCACAAATTCATAAAGTCTACATATCTCGTCATGTCAAATTTGTCAAAAATGAGTTTCCCTACGAGTCTATTTCTTCCTCCACAAATACATCATTCATTGGCGTCCTTCCCCTTTTCCCAACATACTCACAGGGTCCCTCACCACCTTCCCCCACACCTCCACCCACTACCCAACCACCCGTCATCACCCCTTCGACCGTCACCCACAATACACCCGCAACCACCACCCACACTCACAACCAACTCGAACCACCCCATACCCACAACATCTCCAACTCGATCCGTTTTGGGTCCTTCCCGGCCACCCCCGAATCACCACCGCCCGTGCCACCCCCCAATACTCATCCCATGTTAACCCGTGGCAAAACTGGTATATTTAAACCCAAAACCTTTCAGGCTACCATACTACCAAATACACCCCTTCCCGATAGTGAACCAACAACCTACTTAGTTGCCTCAAAAAATTCTTATTGGCGTCATGCTATGGATGACGAGTTTAAGGCTTTGACTGATCAGAAAACTTGGGTTCTTGTACCTAAGCCCCATGGGCGCCACCCAGTGGGCTGTAAATGGGTGTACAAAATTAAACACAATGTAGATGGCAGTATTTCCAGGTACAAGGCTCGTTTGGTTGCTAAAGGCTACAATCAGGAGTATGAGCTTGATTACTCCGAGACATTCAGTCCTGTTATTCGGCAGGAAAACATTCGCCTTGTACTGCCACTCGCCGTGCGCAACAATTGGCTCATCAATCAGTTGGATGTTTCCAATGCTTTTCTTCTTGGCATGCTTGATGAAACTATCTACATGATGCAAACACCGGGCTATGTTGATCCCCGCTTCCCTTAACATGTTTGCAAACTCCAGAAGTCTATGTACGGGCTCAAGCAAGCCCCCCGTGCTTGGTACACACGTCTGAAAACGTTCCTCCAAGGACTCGGCTTCACGTGTTGCGTACACGACACGAGTCTGTTTACTCGACATTCAGCACACGGTACAGTCATTTTTCTTGTCTATGTAGATGATATCATTATTACAGGCTCTACTGCAGCTCTCATTCAGGATGTCACTCGAGCTATGCATACTACCTTCAAAATGAAGGACCTTGGCCCGTGACATTATTTTCTGGGAATGGAGGTTTCTCGGACAGGCAGCGGCTTGTTTCTTCATCAGTCAAAATATGCTCGAGATCTGTTGCAGAAAGACGGACTAGAAAAATGCACCAGTCAACCAACACCGATGGCAGTCTCTTCGTCTACGAACGGAGCCGACACCCCCTTTGCCGATATCACCCACTTTCGTAGCCTCATTGGGGCTGTACAGTATCTGGCCATTACCCGTCCTGACATCCAGTTTGCTGTCAACCGAGTTGCTCAGCGCATGCATCAACCAAGTGAACATGATTACCATTGTCTAAAATGCATTCTCAGGTACATTTTTGGCACTCTTGGTCGTGGTTTACTCATTCGACCCGGGGACTTGGAGCTTCGGAGGTTCTCAGATTCAGATTGGGCGAATGATAAAAATGATAGAAAATCTACATCGGGGTTTCTCGTTTTTTTGGGGCCGAACCTGATCTCCTGGTGTACAAAAACAACCCAAGGTCTCGGTCCTCGATCAAGCCGAATACCGCGCCCTTGCTCTTCCATTCTTTGAGACCATGTGGGTCACATATATTCTTCGCGAACTCCGCTCCACTCACACTGTTCCTGCTCTCTATTGTGACAACAAATCAACCATTTGTGTGGCCAAGAATTCCGTCCTACACACCAGAATGAAGCATGTTGATACCGATTGTCTCTTTGTTCGCGATGAAGTTCAGGCAGGCACCATGACTGTGCAGTATGTACCCACTGAAGAACAACCGGCTGATATTCTCACCAAGCCTCTCCCGAGCCGACAGCACGATTACCTCAGTTCCAAGCTTCCGTTCGCTTCCGCTCAGCTCAACTCGAGGGGGGATAATAACAGATAGTATTAAATAATTAGTATTAAATAATATTAGTATTTACTGTGTACTAATCCTAGTCCTATTAGAATTAGTACTCCTTAATCCTAGTCCTATTAGGATTAGTACTCCTTCCTATATCTCCTATATATATCTCTCATGTATTCCCTTATTAGGTTAACAATTCAATACATTAAATATTTCTTTCAGAATGAATGTTGTGACACTGACAATCTATAATGGCTGAAAGTATGAATTTATGTAGTTTGTAGTATTTTAATGGTGCGTCAATAACTTACCAATTGATCAGAGTTGTGTGTTTTCTTAGTTTGATGCGCATTCTCATTTGTTTTATGGGTATCCTGGGCGAACTGGTGGGATTTCTGAAACTAGTCTCTTTTGTGTTATGTTGTATCTTTTTCAAGAGGTTGTAACTTCTCTAGAGAGGTGCTATGCTTTAGCGATGCCATTTATGCCTGCGGTGAATATGTTTCAATTGTTCCTTTGTATTAGTGGAATATATCTTATTTCTTATTTGATCTGATACTTTGTATGTACACACTATATTTGTTATTTTTTATGCGTATTATTTAATTTTATTGCTTAAATGATGTTTCTTCTTGTTTTTGTATTTGAATGTATACAGAAGATGTTAGTATTTAATATTCTTTCGGTGATGGGTCTTCGCATGGGTTAGTGTCTTTTTGTGTTTATTTTTTTAATTGTTTTTTATGATTTGTCAGTATTTTTCTTGTTGAGTTAGTCCATAAAGTTGTGACGTAAAACATTAATTATTCATGAATTACTCGGGTTTGTATAAATATTTCTCTGTATCAGACACTGTCTGATGGTAGATATTTTCCATGTACCCGATTTTTTTGGCTATCTAAGTAAATGTTGTGAAGTAATTTTACTAATTTAAGATTAATTTAGTTGATGTATGTTCAACGGTATACCGGTACACAGCTATAAGAACTTTTTAAAATGTGATATTTTCTTAATTTAGAATAGTATAATATTTTCAGTGTTGAGGAGCATACATTATTTTATTGTAGTGGGAGATAGTGCAATATAAAAAGAAACCAAAGCTATTGAGATATTACTTTTAATCTGCTATTGTTTACATAATTCACATCTAATAAGGCATGAACAAACATACATACATTAGCTAAGAATCCGATGAAGCCAACAAAATACAGACATTATGTTGATGACGTTACATTATTTGAATACGTAACACAATGCTCGGTAACAATATGAAGGAACTCGTCTCTTTTGAGTTAGCTTCTGTGATCTGATCTTAGTTTTAATTTGTAGATGTTCATCGTTGATTATCTTGTCGCTGCTTGTTGGTGGCATAACAGATTGTACTTCTTCCACTATGTTTGATGCTTCTTCTCCAACATCATGTATTGTAGCGCATTGGATTTTTTCCCCCTCTTCCTTCACAGCCTAACGGATTGTACCTCCTGCACTATGTATGGTGCTTCATCTTCTAGTAAATGTATAACATTTGATTTGTCACACCTCATCCTTTGCGGCCTCCGAAATAGGGGTTCGTCGACTATGCCTGGTGCTCCTTCTCCAACACCATGTATTTCTAGCTCATTGGATTTTTTGCCCCTCTTTGTTTGCAGTCTCACGGATTTAACTTCTGCCACTATGTGTGGTGCTTCATCTTCAAGGACCTGTATCAAATTGGATTTCATACACCTTTTCCTTTGCGGCCTCACAGGTTGTGCTTCCGCCAGTATGATTGGTGCTTCATCCTCAAGAACATGTCTTTCTACTGCATTGATTTTTTTGGCCATGTTTGTGGGTGTTGTCTGTGATTTTAATTCATCTGCAATTAAAATTTCTGCTTCATCTTTAATGGGATGTATTTCTTGAGCAATTAGACTCCTCTGTGGCTTTTCTCATTACCTTACTTGGTGTGGTTGTGATTTTTTTTTCCGGCCTTTAGGACTTCACGCCTGTATATAGAAATAGGTGACTTAACTATTTCACATATCTGGGGCAGTAAGTTTAAACAAATTCTGCTGAGCAATTTAGTAAATGTGGATGTGTACCAGGCTTAAAGATCTAGTGCTTTTTGAAATATTGGATTGATCAACACACTGCTCACTGGTATAGTTGATATCCCAAAAGTCCCTACATTGGAAACAACATATTTAATCAAGGAATAAACAAATATACTTGAAATTTGTACAATTCAAAAAGATAATAGGGTGTCTATACCTTTATAGATTGAAACTCGCACAAGGCATAAGCCTAGAATAGGTTGGTCATCTTTAAGCTTTTTAAGAAAGGCGCAATCGTTTACTGCAAAATCTCCCCAAAGAGTAACAGTTATACACTCCATGTTGGATTATGTAATAGACAAGTATTGTGAATGCGCTGACAGATTATTATGGACGACGAAGAAGAAAGATTGGCAACTTACAGTTCATTTGTATAAACAATTTCACGTCTTTTGCTTTCGCCTTTTTCAATGGTAGGATTCATGCGACTAACACACAAATCAAATCTGAATAGTGGACATGACAATTAGTGATACGTATGATGAACAAGACGAAAATTACTAATAAGATGGGTGATGAGTTACCAAAAATGGCACCATTAGGCAATTTCTTTGCATGTTCCAAAGAGACAAAACCATTAGAGAAGTTGTGTGTTGAAATAACAGTCTCTCCTTTATGATTGTATTGTCTGTAATGGTCATTTCAATCTCTTTGTGCACGGAAGTGTTGTTAGGATCGGATTCACGCACACACACTTGATGAATGAAGAAAACAAGAACTTTCAAGAGAAAGAGATGAGAGATCTAGAGAAAGAAAGAGAAAACTCAATATTTCGTGGTAACACCCCGTGAGTAAACTTCCACGGCGGTGAGGTATATTTATATTAATAAATCAGAGTTTTTTTTGTTAAAGAGAATAAATAGAGAATAAACAGTTATATATATTAATCAGGCTCCACTACCTAACAATTCTGCCACTTGGAGACTGACTCAGTCATCCAAAAAATAAATTCTCAAAAAAAATAATCTCTTCATCATCAACATCTTTACCGCACCGCAACGTCTGTAGCAACAACCACAGAAGACCAACTGAGGTTTTACATAACCTCAATTTCCCAACATCAACACATTTCGTCAACATGTCTGCCGGGTTCTTTGCACCCTCTATCTTCTCCAAGCACATATCACCATCCTCTACTTCCCTGCGAGTGAAATGGTATCGCCTTCTAATGTGTTTTGTCTTCGAATGATAGACTGGATTTTTCACCAACTGTATGACACTCTAGCTTTATGAGTAAAGAATCTTTTCGCTCTGCTTCTTACCCAATTCTTCAAGATAATCTGCTAGCCATATCATCTCTTTCCCAGCTTCAGCTATTGCCACATACTCAGCTTCAGTAGATGAAAGAGAAACACACTTCTGAAGCCTGGATATCCAACTCACTACTGTTCCACCTATGGTGTAAATGTACCCAGATGTACTCTTGCTCGAGTCAACATCCCCACCAAGATCAGCATCCACAAAACCCTGTAGAGTCACATTGCCTTTGCCAAACAAAGTGAAGTATTGGATGTACCTCTCAGATATCTCAGAAGCCACTTCACAGCTTCCCAATGCTCTTTCCCAGGGTTCGTCATGTACCTGCTAAAAACTCCCACTGCATGTGCTATATCAGGTCTAGTGGAGACCATAACATACATCAAACTACCAACTGCTGATGCATATGGAACAAGTGTCATGTGATCACGCTCCTCGACAGTCTTGGGTGACTGCTCCTTTGACAATTTAAAGTGATTTGACAATGGAGTAGTCCTGAGTTTAGCATCATTAACCCTGAATCTGCTCAGCACCTTCTCAATGTACAACTCCTGAGATAGATTTAAAGTGCCAGCAGATCTATCCCGAGAAATATTCATCCCCAAAATCTGCTTTGCTGGACCCAAATCTTTCATCTCAAACGCTGCAGACAACCTTGTCTTCAGATTGTTAATCACCCTCATACTAGATCCTGCTATCGACATATCATCCACATGCAAGAGTAGAAAGACATATGAATCAGTGTATTTCTTGATGTAACAACAAGGATCCTTTTCAGCTTTACATAATCCACTCTTGATCATGAAGGAGTTAAACTTCTTGTACCACTGCCTTGGTGCTTGCTTTAGTCCATACAAGCTCCTGGTGAGCTTGCACACCATGTGTTCCTTGCCTGGAACCACAAATTCTTCCAGTTGCTTTATATAGATCTCTTTGTAAAGATCTCCATGTAAAAACTTTGTTTTTTTTTACATCCATTTGCTCTAGATGCAAATTCTCTGATGCAACAACACTCAATAGAATTCGAATAGAGGTTAACTTCACAATATGAGAGAATATTTCAGCATAATCAATACCTTTCCTTTGTGAATATCCTTTAACCACTAAACGAGCCTTGAACCTTCTTTTGTCATCTGGTTCAGTCTTGATTCTGAACACCCACTTGTTTAGCAAAGCTCTCTTCCGTGCAGGTAACTCAGTCAACACCCATGTGTCTTTCTTCTCAAGTGACCTCATCTCATCATCCATGGCTTGGTCCCACTTGATCAAATCCTCCACCCATAGGGTCTCATCAAAAGTCTCTGGTTCCCCCTCATCAGTCAGCAATAGATAGTGTAATGAAGGTGAATACCTATCTGGTTCCCTGATGGATCTGGATGATCTCCTTAACACCTGCTCAGGTGTAACTTGGTCCACTTCAGATTCTTCAGTAGGAGTTTGTTGAGTATCTGCTTCGATATTTCTGGGGTTACTCTTCTCCAACTCAACCTCAACTCCTACTTGCTTTGTAATCTCTAGAACCTTCTACTCTCTGTAGTTGTACAGGACAAACTCATCAAATGTCACGTCACTATGTCTCAGGATCTTTCTCTTCTTGTCATCCCAAAACCTGTAACCAAATAAATCAGATTCATAGCCTATGAAGTAACACTTCACAGCCTTGGCATCAAGCTTGTCTCTCTTTTCTGGATCAACATGAACATAAGCAATGCAACCAATTTTGTTGTAACGGGTCCGATTCAAGGCATTCAACAGGAAGGTGTCACAATTTTGTACAAAGATATTAAGATGGGATCTCCGGTTTAAACGCTAGCTAATCAATCTGCTACAACACAGAGGTACCTGCTATTTGCTCATATTATTTATTTCACGGATTTTGAAGGTGTGCATCTGATTTTATCTTGTTGTAACTTTTTTATCAACTTCAAGGAAGTTTTAAGTGCGAAAATGTAAGACCTTGGAGGATAAGTACAATGATTTGTATAATTTTAACAAGGATTATGATGAAAGTGACCAAGAACCATCAGAAAAGGAAATAGAAGTTCTACAGTGGTTATGTGTCAATTGTACCATGATCAATATCGAGGATGTTGGAAATTGTGAAATAAGTTGTTTATCTTTTCGGCTATTCTCTTTGTGTTCGTTTAGAATGCCAAGTTCCCTTCTGTTTTCTAAGCTAAATCGTCTCAGTAGTTTTTACTTATTGTGGACATTAGATAATCCATGGTTTATTAATCGAATACTTCCTATTCATATATGCGGAGAACACAAAGAATCTGGGATACTCAGGTATGGATTTTCTTGCATCTCGATATCTGCCTGTAGAAGATGTCAACCAAGACAAGGTGTTGTAAAAAGAAATCTGGAGGTTGGTAGTAATTTCACATAATAGGATATTATATTTGTGCTTTTGATTGACTACTAAATGTCTTTTTTGTGCAATGAACAGCTTTTTTAGTTGAAGTCTTATCCCGTTATATCCGAAATATGACAATATTAAAGATTTCCTTGCCCCTAGAATAGTCACAAGGAATATCGGTGTAGATAAACTTCAATTGATCATGTTAATTGTGGCATTAATGTATTGGTGCAAGGCGTAATGTTTCGAAAGTTGGAGTGCATTCTGTATATGCTATCTTATTGTTGAGCCCAATGTGGCACCCTTGTTTCTTCGTTACATTTGGTTTACACACCCCCCCCCCCTTAGATAACCAATTCCAGCTTGAAAATGTCAAATATCTTGATATGTAGAATGAATGTCCAAAATCTAAGAATTAACTTATATAATATAATCTCATAGTCAAGAGTCATTGTTTTGATATGCTTCCGGAGGTAACTAGTTGTTAATCTTAATTCAATTATAAAGGTTGGTTAGAAAGACCGAGAAAGATGTTAGACTGCATTAGAAAAAAAATGCATGCATAACTAATGCAAGAATTACTAATACACTCTACTCATCATTATTCTTATACCCCGTATCAAACGGACCCTTTATATTTTACTTTGTAGGTTCCTTTTTTTTGTATAATCTTGTTGTTGGGAAGTAGGAGAACAAATAAAGTAGTTTTGATGATTGATAAAGTGAAGGCATGGTGTTGTATGTGTACAATTATGAGAGATTGAGGTGAAGAAGAAAAAGTATTAAGGCAAAGAAGAAAAAGTGCAGAATTGTAAAGAAGGAAAAGAAGGAAACAAATATGAAAATAAATAAAGAAGGAAAGAAATAAAAAAAGTAGCAATTCAAGTCAAAGAAGGAAAGAAATAAAAAAGTAGCAATTCAAGTCAAAGAAAGAAAGAAATAAAGAAATTACAATTCAAGTCAAATAAGGAAAGAAGTAAATATAGACAAGTTCAAGAAGGAAAAGGATTTGTAATTCCTTTTCTTGTAGAAGTTGAAAGCAAATCAAATCTATAAACGGATCAAGAAGTTGAAGGAAAAAAGTATCTGTGCATAAACCAAAATCGAGAGAATTTATAAGCAAAGTCAGAACAATTGCCATTGCATATTTAAGAAATATATCATCTTGAGAGCAGTATTTTCTTGAGAAAAAATGCAGGCCTTCGTCACAAAAACGCAAGGACCAGGTTCACCTTCATCATTGCAAAATAAGGACCAGGTTCACGAAACCTGTTCTACTCAGAACTATTGGATATTGAAGTTTGATCAATTAAAGTCTAAGGTTATTAGTCTTTGTTGATTTGTTCTAGGTTTATTATTGAGTTGTAATAATTCCTAGATTTGTCACAAGAAGTGGATTTGACTTCTTGGGAGTCGAGTCTTGAGAGAATTGTAACAAGAAGTGGGTTTGACTTCTTGGGAGTTGAGTCTTAAGAGAATTGTAAACAAGAAGTGGGTTTGACTTCTTGGATGGTCAGAGTTAAGAAGAGTTGAGAGCTTTTGTAAACAAGAAGGGAGTTTGACTTCCTGTTGAGTGGAGAGTTTTCGATTATAGTTAATCGAAAAAGGGTAGAAGTTTAGAGTTAGATTCATTGATTAACTGAGTTGTAAATCTTGAATTAAAAAAACTTCGGTGTGGTTTTTCTCTTCCTTGAGTTAGGAAGGTTTCCACGATAAATCTTTGTTTTATTGTGTTACGACAAAATTACAAGAACCTGGTTCTTGTTCTAGGGGTAAGGTTTCTTCACTTGTATACAACAAGTTGACCTTTATTTATCAATGAAACATTTTTCTTGATTAGAAAAATAAAAAATAAACAAAAAAATTACATAATGGTAATAGTTGGGCAGGTTGTATTATGACCCATTATTTATCATATTTTTATCCAACCCATCACAATGCAATAATTTTTTTTGTTGGATTGGACACTAACCAATTTAATTGATTCAATCAATTTTGTGTAACATCAGGTAACTAGAACTAACTAGAAAGGAGGTTAAATCTGGAAATACTTGTTTTTGGAAAGTATAAGATCAAGAAAATATAAGTTAAAAGTGAAGGCGTAGTTCCAGATATTGTTGGAAAGCCGTTGGAATATTCTTTCGAGCGCCACTGAGTTTGCGCAATTCAAAATTCATGCGAGTGAGTTATGCCCTTTGAAATTGGGTTGTTGGATTAAGGAAATGTCTGATTCCGGGATTTTAAAGGGTATATTAGTCTTTTCACTATCCTATTAATTTAATCAATTTTTAGGAGTTTAATAAGGTTCATGCCCGAATTTAGTTAGGTTTAGAAGTTGAGAATTTTCACGTTAGGGCGAAGGAGAAAGGAGAAGAGAAGAGAAAAATAAGAAGGGAAGATTCACCTAGATTGTTGAATTAACTTGTGGATTTCGTCGGGGTAAACCCTAAAAAGGTATGTGGGTCTATCTCAATATTTGGTTCGTCAACCACATGTCAAACATATTTGATTCAGCGTGATTTCATTCTAAAAGGATTTGATTTTGAATGTCCTTGAATGTGGTTTCTTGAATTGCTATCGTTCTTGAACATGATTGAGACTTAGGAGATCTTTGATGATCTTAGTTTTGTTCTTGAATTCATTGGGTTAGATCTTGTAGATATGATGTGGGTACTAAAAATTTAAATGAATTTGAGGAAGGAGATTGAAAAAAAGAAAGATTTGAAGTCATAAAACAAGTTGAGAAATTCGCGAGGCATAAACTAGGCAAAGCCAGGAGTGACGCACCCTATCTGCGCTAAAGGGCCTGGGTCGGCGCGCCTGCAGTGCACCATAATGATGACTTTGAACTTGAGGCATGGCGCGGTGCGCCCAAGATGCGCCTGAATCAACGTTTCTCGCCCTGTTTTTGTAATTCAGCCCAATTAAGCCTTTTTAAAGTGTTTTAACACTTTCTAATGATTCTAGCTACTCTAAATGACTTCTAATCATATAAAAATCATCCAAAAACATGAATTACAAACATGAATCCATAACTTCAAATTTAAGGAAAGTTTAGAGCCATGTCTAGAAAGTTCTTAAGAGCCCTTTCAAGAAGTCTTTTACAAATGGTTTTAAACTTGTTTTAAGACTTAAAGATCAGGTTGATAGAGAGAAACGATAAAGAGAAGAAGTTCATTTCATGTTTCATAAATCTTTCAAAAACGTTTTAAATGTCGTTTTAAGACTTAAGTTTGAGTACAGTTTAGAGTAAAGTGAAGTATTTGTTCAAAGCAGTATATGGGGACTAAGTAGTCCAAAAGAAGTTTAAAATGTTTTCACATTTACATAGAATTGAAATTGAGACTTCCAAAGAGCGTTCGATCTAGTTTTCCAGAAAAGATTAATTGCTTTCTAAATAAAGAAAGAAGGGAAAGTAATATTTCCAAGATAGCCTTTGAGCTAAGGGTTTGAGCACTAACCTCAAATCAAAGAAGCAGTATGTTTTAATACCATAAGAGCCATTCTATTTTGAGAGTAGTATTGAGCACTGAATTGGAAACGAGCATGAGTTCAGATAACTCATATTTCCATAAAGTCATGTAGCCACCATGGGTAGAAAAGGTTCTAACTTTTTAGGTGAACCCTTTTCACAATAGACTACGGGATCTACTAGGCAGTTAGGTCTTATGCCTTTGGCGCGGTATAGGATGCGCTGACAGCATGAGCTAGATTGTTGCATCATCACTATAACTCTTAAGTGATGATTGTCGATTAGAGAAACTCCCATAGAAGTTAAATGTATTTATATACACACATTAATTAATTTATTTTTTTTACATACATCTCAGATTTAATTGTATCCTTATATACATTCAGAGTTTACGCCATATTTTCAAACAACATTTATTTACATTGCACTTGCTTTTAAATTACTTTAAACTGAAATGAGTTAGTTACATTGAGTTATGTTATTTATGAGTTGAGCAGACCCAAGGTAAGAGTTCCTTCTTACTCTTTTCAAACTTAAGTTATTCTAGCATTCCAAGTGCATACTCATACATTCAATGTACTGATGCCAATTGTACATCATGGTATCATGATGCAAATGCAGGGGATGAGGATCGCCATCCGGCGCACCGTTGATCTAGTTGAGCACTCCAATGTCAGGTGGTTATCCTCCTTGCATTGTGTAGGATCATTTTATTGTTTTTTTTTAGTATTTTCTTCGTTAGGATGTTGTGGGGTCTGTACTAACATCCATCTCAATTTTAAAAGACTTAATAAATAGACAGCCAAATTTAGTCCTTTAGTCTTTCCATTTCTTTCTACTTGTTAAGACTTTGGTTTCCACCTTTGGCAGTTGAATATTTTAAACCTTCATAATTTTCTAAATTAGTATACTTTATTAGTTCTGTTGAGTTTTGATAATTTTTGTTATTGATTATTGTCTTCCTCTAAGTTACATAAGTCAGACTAAGGGTCCGCTCGAGGCCAGCAATGGTCTTTGGGTGCCAGTCCTTCCAAAGGTGTAGGCTCAGGGTGTGACAAAATTGATATCAGAGCATAGAGTTCAAGAGTCCCAGGGAGTCTATGAATTCGTATATGTAGAATTATATTTATAAGTGTGAATCGCGCCACATCTAGAATTAGGTTGCTGAAACATTTAGGATATTCCTCACTTCTTTCGTAATCACTTCATGCGTTAGAGTTTATGTCTAAATGTTTTTGTTTACTTTGTAGTTATGCGTGTTTTCAGATAACCATGCCTCTACGAAGAGCAGCAAGAGGTCATCCACTTAGAAGGAACGTTGAAGAACAACGGGTACCCAATGCACCTGAAGTTCAACACCAAGGAGAAGTCACTAATGACAAATTCAAAGAGGCAATTAGGATTCTGATTCAGGATGTGGAAAATCAGGTTGGTCAGCAAATAGGAGCTCGACACGAAGAGGCCGACACTTCAAGGATTCGTGAGTTCTTGAGGATGAATTCCCCAAGTTTCACTGGTTTGAGCACTATTGAGGATCCAGAGAAATTCATTCGGGAACTGAAAAAAGGTGTTCAAGGTGATGCATGTTAATGACACACAGAGAGTTGAACTATATTCTTACCAACTCAAAGATATTGCTAGAACTTGTTTCGATAAGTGGATAGACAGTAGAGATGAAGATGCACCACATGCGAGTAGGCTTGTTTTGTGGAGGCCTTCTTGAGGTGTTTCTTTCCTCGACACCTAAAATAAGCCACGTTACGTGATTTCCTCACACTTAAGTAGGATTCCGTCACTGTGCATAAGTATGGGTTGAAGTTCACCCTACTATATAATTATGCTCTGAAAATGTTTAAGGACATGAGGAGTAGGATGAGTTTGTTTATTGCTGGAACGGGTCGTTCTTCAAGCAAAAAGGGTTGGACAGCATGCTTATTAGGTACATGGACGTTTCAAGGTTGATGATCTATCTACAATAGGTAGAGGAGGAAAATTCAAGGGATAGAGAGGAGTTCAACAACAAGAGATCAAAGACTGTGAATGAGTCTAGGCATTAGAAGAGAAATGCCAACCAGTCATCCTTCTGATAGAAATAGAAGTGTGCTGCTCTATCATCTGCTAGTGAACATACACCTAAGAACAAGGTTGAGTACTATGGTAAGAATTCCAGAGTTAACTCGGCATATTCACAATGTAGTGTGGCGCAAGGGGGTAGTAAGCCTCATGTCTACACAAAGTGTGGTAGAAACCACTCCGGTGTTTATCGTGAGGGCTCCTCTAGTTGTTTCTAGTGCAGTCAGACTAGGGGACTTCATGAAAGAGTGTCCAGTAAATAAGTAGAGAAGTGGTAACGGGGAACAATAGAGTCCAGTCTTCATCAATTGCTCCACCATATAGGGATGCACCTAAAGGAGCTACTTCCGGTACTAGCGGGGGAAAAAACCGCTTCTATGCTCGCAATAATTTCAAAGAGCATGAGGATTCGCCAGATGTTATCATTGGTATGACTCAAGTATTTGACTTTACTGTTAATGCATTGCTAGACTGACGAGTGGGTTTATCTTTGGTAACTATATATGTTGCCATGACCTTTGATATTATTCTTGAGCAACTTAGTGAACCATTCAGTGTTTCTACACATGTTGGTGAGTCCATTCTAGTCGAGCAAGTTTATCATGATTGTCTCATTTCTCTTAATCATAAGACTACCATGGCTGATTTAATTGAGTTAGACATATGATATGGATTGGCTTCATGCCTGTTATGCTTCAGTTGATATAGATTTCAAGTAGTCAAGTTTGAGTTTCCAAATGAGTCAGCCTTAGAGTGGAAATTTAGTTCAGCAGTGTCTAAGGTCGTGTCAGTTCGTACCTTAAGGCGAGGAAGTTAGTTTCTAAGTTGTGTGTCTATCAGTTAGTCCGATTTAATGTCTCTATTCTTAGATACCTATTATTTAGTCAGATCTAATAGAAAAAGAGTATCCATAAGTCTTTCAAGATGATCTTCTCGGAGTCCCACCTTAGAGAGAGAGAGAGACTTTGGTATATACCTTCTTCCAAATACTCACCCTATCTCTATCCCGCCATATAGAATGGAACTAATAAATTTGAAGGAGTTGAAAGATCTGTTAGATAAGGGATTCATCGACCAACTGTCTCACCTTGGGGTTCTCTGGTCTTGTTTTTTGAGAAAGAACACTCTTAGTTGAACAAGGTTACCATCAAGAATAAGTATCCCCTCCCAATAATTGATTATTTATTCGATCAACTTCAGGGTTCCACATGTTTTTCTAAGATAGATCTCATATCTTCTAGCATTAGTTAAGAGTAAGGGAATGTGATATTCCAAAGAGAGTTTTTAGAACCAGATATGGGCATTATAAATTTTTTATCATGTCCTTTGGGTTTATTAATGGGCATGCAACATTCATGGATATTAGAATAGAGTCTTCAAACCTTATATAGATATGTATGTTATTTTCTTCATTGATGGCATACTAATCGATTCAAGGAATGAAGAAGACTATGCTAGCCATCTCAAAATAGTTCAATAGACTTTGAAGGATAGAGAGTTGACCAAGTTCTATAAATGTGTGTTTTGTCTTGATTCCGTTGCATTCTTAGGATACATAGTTTCCAATGATGGTATTAGATTTAATATCCAAAAGATTAAGGTAGTACAGTATTGGACTATACCCACATCTTCAACTAATATTAGGAGTTTCTTGGGTCTAGATGGCTACAATAGAAGGTTTGTAGAGGGGTTCTCATTTGTTTTTTTCTCTTTCAACAAAGTTGAGTAAAAAAATAGTAAAATTTAAATGGTCTGAAGCTTCTAAGAAAAGCTTTCAGGAATTGAAGAAGAGACTGACTACTGCCTCAATTTTGACCTTACTAGAAGGTACTTAAGGTTTTGTGGGGTATTGTGATCTAGAGTTGGTTTGGGTTGTGTTCTAATGAAAAATAACAATGTTATAACATATGTATCTAGACAGTTGAAAGTTCATGAGAAGAATTACCCAACAAATGACTTAGAGTTTCCTACTATGGTTTTTTCCTTGAAAATATAGTGTCACTATTTGTATGGTGTTCATGTTGAAGTCTTCAGTGATCACAAGAGCCTACAATATGTATTCACCTAGAGGAGGCTTAATCTCAGACAAAGGAGGTATTAGAATTTCTCAAGGATTATGACATGAGTATTCCTTACCACCCATGTAAGGCTAATGTTGTTGTTGATGCCTTAAGAAGGTTGTCTATAAGTAGTACCACCCATCATGAGGAAAATAAGAAGGAACTAACAATAGTGTCACTATTTGTATGGTGTTCATGTTGAAGTCTTCAGTGATCACAAGAGCCTACAATATGTATTCACTTAAAGAAGCTTAATCTAAGACAAAGGAGGTATTTTAATTGCTCAAGGTTTATGACATGAGTATTCTTTAACACCCATGTAAGGCTAATGTTTTTGTTGATGCCTTAATAAGGTTGCCTATAAGTAGTACCACCCATCTTGAGGAAAAGAAGAAGGAACTAACAAGAGATGTGTAGAGACTTGCACGCTTAGGAGTCCGATTAATAGATTCCACAAAAGGAGGACTAATGGTAATAAATGGAGATGAATCCTCTTATTAGAGTTAAAGAAAAGCAATACCAAGATCCATTTTTTCTTGAAATGAAGACAAATGTTCATAAGAAAAGAGTATTAGCTTTTGAACAAAGGGAAGATGGTGTATTCAGATATCAACGTAGATTGTATGTACCTATGGTGGACAGAATCCAAAACAGGATCAAGGAGAAAACTCATAGCTCCATATATTCCATTCATCCAAGTTCCACAAAGATGTACTGCGATTTGACAAAAGTATATTACTGGAATGGTATGAAGAAGGGCAATGCTGAATTTGTTTCCAAGTCTGCGAAAAAGTTAAGGTAGAACCAAAGGTCGGGAGGTTTGGCTTAGAATATGGAACTTTCAGAGTTGAAGTGGGAGGTGATTAAAATGGATTTCCTTCTAGGTTTATCCAGTTCTCCCAAACAACATGATTATATTTGTGAGATTGTCGATAGAATGAAAAAATCAGCCCATTTCTTGCTAGTAAAGACTAGAATTTCGGCAGAAGATTATGCTATGTTGTATATCCAAGAGGCGGTAAGACATCATAGAGTTCTGGTCTCTATTATTTCAGATAGAGGTGCACAATTTACTATAAGCATTACTAATACACTCTACTAATCATTATTCTTATACCCCATATCAAACGACCCTTTGTATGTTTGTTTATAGGTTCCATTTCTTGGTATAAAATTCTATACAACAAGTTGACCTTTATTCATGAATTAAACTTTTCTCTTGATTAAAAAATTTAAAAATAAACAAACAAATTACATAATCGTTATAGGTGGACAGATTGTGTTATGACCCATTATTAATTATATTTTTATCTACCCTATCACTATCTGATGAATTTTTTCTTTGGATTGGACACATGCATGGGTTTAGATAACTCACATTTCCATAAAACCATATAGCCGCCATCGGTAGAAAAGGTTCATATTTTTTAGATGATTCCTTTTCACAGTAGACTAGTTGATCCATTGGGCAATTTAGGTCTTATACCTTTGGCCGGGAAAAGGATGTGCTGCCATCGTGAGGTAGATTGTTGTATCATCTCTATAACTCTTACGTGATTGTTTTCGGTTAGTTAAACACCCACAGAAGTTAAATTTATTTAGACATTCACATCAACTTATTTGTATTTTTACATACGTCTCAGAGTTAATTGTATCCTTGTATACATTTAGAGTTTACAACATGTTTTCAAGAAGCTTTTCTTTATATTGACCTTGCTTTTGAATTGATTATATTGAAATGAGTTTGTTATATTGAGTTATGTTATTCATGAGTTTAGTAGAGCCAAGGTATACTCTTTTCAAACTTCAGTTTTTTCAGTAGTCCATTTCACATAATCGGACAATTAATGTACTGATGCCAATTCGCTTCATCGTATCATGATGAAGACACATGTATCGAGGATTGGAATTTGGCGCACTGTTGATCTAGTTGAGCACTCCACAGTCTGTTGGTGAGCCTTCTCGCATTTCAAAGGACTCCTTTTATTGTTTTTGTAAGTATTTTCTTTTTTAGGATGTTTGTGGGGTCTGTACAAACATCCATCTCAGTTTTAGAAGGCTTCATAGATAGAAGTTATATTGTAGTCCTTTCGTCTTTTCATTTCTTTCTACTTATTAAGACTTGGATTTCCTCTTTTAGTGATTTGAATGTTTTAAACCTTTACAACATTCTCAGTTAGTGTTCTTGTAACGCCCATCTAAGTTCGTCACATCATACAATCTAGACATGGAAGTGTAAAGATTGTGACTTAGACCTTACATCAATAAGGAGTCTAGAAAAAGGAAAGTACTACAATGTCTTTCAAAATTGCAAAAGAACTAAAAGCTAGAACACAAAAGCCTTTTCCTCAAACTGGAGGACTCACCAACTTTCAAAAGCAAATCCAATTTTCTTGAAAAATAGACTTGAAGTCTCCTCAAATGCCCCAACCTAAAATGTTGATGGAAAAGGGAATAAAATATGGGTTAGTACATCACACGTACTAAGTATCACTTTTGTGCATATAAATCATCAATGCATGTATAAAAGGACATTTTTGTTAAAAAATGCTTTTTACCAAGTACATTCAATATGCACATAAACTAAGCATCATAAGCCAACCCAACATGATATCATCCCAACATGTAGACATTCCAAGAAATACTTATGCAATGCAAAGAATAGAATCACATAACCATCCGACGCGAAGTATCCCATTAAGCAACCTACTTTATACATAAATTCATAGTCTCATATTTCATCATAACTTATTATATTCATAAAGATCATACATAGATTAGCATACATGAGTCATAATCAACATAATCACAAAAGGACACGACTACATCCATCCCTTAGGACCCCACAAGTGCAATGTGTAAGAGAAGTCTCATACCGTCCCTTAAACTATGTAGAACACCTCAATAAAAGCCCTAGTGAGAGTCTATACATTTCCTTTATTCATTTACTTGTACATTAGGTAAAGAGGTTGCAATAACTGGTAAAGAGGTTGCAATAACTAACATGAGACCTTAAGAGATACATGGAATGTAGTGTTCTACTCCTACACCAAAAAGAGAGGGCTATCACTTGAATATGGTGTAACCTTTCATACATAGCTATCTAGGTGGATCCACTAAAGTAGAGTCCTATGTGAGGACAGAGTTAAGGTTCAAGGAGATTGTTACTGGAAACCGTAACTTTCTAAACATGGGGGTTTCCATCTCATGTAACAACACATATCTTGGGAAATCCAGACTTGCTAAACGTGAGGGAACCTTTGTGGAGATCCAGAGTTACTAAACCTGAGACCCCCCCTCTCCCCAATCTCATTTACATGCTCTTTCGGTGCTAAATATATGTTCGCTTTAGTAATCCTCGTTAGTCATGAAATAAGTTCACATTGGCCTTTACTAGACCCTTATGTAAATGTCTTATTAAAATAGCTCATTAGTGATCATAAGTGAGAACGATCCTTTCACTTTTGAAACACTAGAAAGTGAGTAAACCTTTAACTTTAACAATTCATTATAATCATCAGAACCACTTTTCAATCATATAATAATCATACTATAAATACATACATACATACATACATACTTCATAGTTAATTCAAGTGTAAGGGTTAAGGATGAGGGGACTTTGTCATCGACATCACAATAACACATTAGATATGACATCATTACTATCTAAGCACTTCATCTTTCATACTTGAGTACAGGGATTTACCAGCATACATACCTTCTTGATCTTTATGGTACTTCATACTTAAATCACCCCAGAATGCATAACCAATACATAAAACAAGGTAATTCATGAAGTAATATCATAACTAACATCAATATAAATTATAGATATACTCATCATCTTCAACCAATTCACCATATCAAATCCAAGATTAATAAAATTCGGAAAGAACACAGGTCTAAGGGAATTTCAAGTGAAAAACAACAATTATCCACCATTATAAACCTAAACCACCCTAAGTAATGATCATTCATCATAACTGATTCATAAATTTTGTTTTTCAAAGAAGACCAATGTGTAGACAAGACCCCTATATTATGGGGAAGTTTGAAAACATCTTTGAAGGAACCTCCTGGGTAAAGGAATTCCAAGAGTGAAAGAAATCCTACCTTAATGAAGACTTAGACGCTAAATTAGGTTGAAAACTTGGATAATTGATCTACTTCATGAAGCTTCAATGGAGGTTTGGGTAGAGAGAAAATTTAGAGAGAGGTGAGAGAAATTGGATTTTCAAGTTGGGGATTTAATTTTGATGGGTAAAAGTGGAATAAAACTTACTTAAAATCAATATGTACCCATCCCCTGAAACACCCGAAATAACCCTCCGTAGTTGGACCTTTTAACCAAGTCAAACTTCACTTTAATTTTTGGAATTTTCATCGCGGAGTTATTCCCACAAGTTTCTAGAATTAGTTTTGGGATAGAGGATTCCAAGACAACGTCCGCGTTGCGGACCAATATTTTGGCCCTTGATGAAGCTAGTCTACAATTGTGTGCTGCCTTGGGCAGCTTACTGGCTAAGTGTTTGGTCCTCCTCAAGGACCTTAGGGTGGTTCTTAGTCTGTCGCAACTCGACAGTTTGATGCTATGAACATTATTTAACCTGTTTAATGTATTTTTACAAGTTTTATCCTTGATATGACACTTCGATACCTTCACAAGATCTACTTGTTCAATTTCACTAGTTTCCGGACGTAATGATCGTTCCTTCACGTTTAGTCTCCATTACTTCTAAATCAAGTTCCTTACATTTGTTTAGGTGTGGAACACGATATTAAGTAATTATTTATTAGGTGAGGCTCTACCCTTGGTCATAGAATTTTTGGGGTGTTACAATGCTTTTTTTCTTCATTTGAGTTTTGATCATAATAGTTATTGATTATTGTCTTCCTCTTAGTTAAGTAAGTCAGGCCAAGGTTACACTCAAGGCCTACAATGGTCTTTGGGTTCCAGTCCCTCTTAGGGTGTAGGCTCGGGACGTGACATACTTTTCCAGAAAAATTTAGTCAGAATTAACAATTTTCTGTATTAGCTAGCCAATAATTTTTAATATGGAGATCGTAATGTATAGATTGATTATGAGATATATTTATTATAAGAATATGTGCATTTACAATGTATAGCTTACCAATATTCAATGATTCATATTTTAGAGATTGTTATACATTATTTAATTAATTAGTTTGAAAGAACATTGTTGCCTTAAAATAGTTACATCAACATTGCAAATGCAAATATTCTTATTCCACACTCTAATCAACATAAAATAATTCTAACCATTAATGGATGTTTTAAATTCTCATTACAAAGATTCCACCATCTCATAGAGAGATAGCTCTGGTGTAACATGTTATATTAACCTGTATTTATAAGGTTAATCAATAAACAGAAACAGAAATAAGATGAAGCAAAAAATACATAAAATAGAAGCAGTAATCCGATTCCACAGAAACTATTGTGTGCCCTTAATAAATTTAATTCCCTCAGTGTACCCAAGGTTATGGATTAATTTCTCCCAAGATAAAATAGATTAAACCTGTTAAAGAAATAGCGGTACCTCAAATTTCTTTAACTTCAGCGAACTTCATAAAATATAGCATCAAGTCACACAGACTCTGTCGATCGACACTTTGATTTATTTGAGAGAAAAATATATGCAGAGAAGGAGAATTTCAGTGTTTGAACAATCGAAAATTAACTTCCTTTTATAGCCATTTTCAGCAAGAAACGTGTGTTCAGAGAAATTTGTTCAGACCCATTTTATCCAGAAAGTTGTGTCTTTTGGGAAAAATAACAACTTTTCCGAAAAATGTGTCTTTTAGGAAAATAACGACCTTTCGGAAAGTAACGACTTTTCGGAAAGAGTAACAACTTTTTGGAATGTTGCCGTTACCCGCAAATTTATAAGAGATAATATTAACAGGATTTATTTGATTTAACAAAAACTGATTAAATAAATTTTGTCCAAAAAAATTATCAATCAATCACATCATTTTCCAAATCCAAATCCAAATTCAAATCCAATTTCGAAGCCGAAGCCAAGCAAGCGATGACGACGACGGCGCGAGGGGGCATCTTCTTCTTGGATCTTTAAGAAGTAATGGAAGTGTTTCCTTATATAAGGAAAACAATTTCCCTTTCTTTTGCCGATATGGAGAAATGACTTTTCATTTGCACTTTGCAAATGACTTTTCATTTTCCCTCCAAAATAGTTCCCTCACTTTTCATATTCTCTTTTTTCTTTTCCCATTCACACTTGCTAAACCCCAACAATCCCCCACATGAATGGGGAAGGATATTGTTAAAACATATGCATGAAAAAACTTGTGTGTCTTGTAGGTAAAGGTTAATCGCATCTGGATAAGTAGGTTTCGCTTTAAACATTCCGTAGTGAACATATATCGAATATACTCGATCAATCGGTAGATTTGATATCTTTGAACCATCGAGCTTTCGTTTCAGCCATGAACACATCTTGGATAGTAAGTGCTTAAAGAACTGAACTTACCGGATTCTCCTTGAAGTGGCTTACACTTCACACTTACATAGGTGATTTCTAATTGTGTTATCCCATAGATACACCATTTGATATTCCCTGTATCAAACTTAGAAACCATTAAAAAGTCCTTATGTCTTTATCCTGGTTACTAAACATTGTCTCATCATGAGAATGGACCATAAAATAATAATAATTTTTTTTCTTTAACAATGTTTAACCGTCATCAATGATTTTGTTTTATCTCCTTGAACCTAGATCTTGGGATATCCAGTCTTCTAGGTAGAGTTACCACCATGATGACTAGTTCTCGGCCATAGTCCTATTCCCTTCGATGATTTCTCAACTCCCTCTCTATTTAGGCCTTTTGTAATTGGATCTTACACATTATCTTTTGACCTCACATAGTCAATTGTGATAATTCCACTAGAGAGTAGTTGTCTCACAGAGTTATGTCTTCGTCTTATGTTACGAGACTTGTCGTTATGCATAATTCTTCCAGCCCTTCCTATTGCAGCTTGACTATCACAATGTATGCATATAGGGGCTATTGGTTTGGGCAAAAATGGAATATCTTCTAAGAAATTCCGGAGCCATTCAGCTTCTTCACCTGCCGTTTCTAAAGCAATGAATTCAGACTCCATTGTAGAGCGTGCTATACATGTTTGTTTGGATGATTTCCAAGATATTGCTCCTCCACCAATAGTAAAAATGTATCCACTTGTGGATTTTGTTTCAGTTGACCCAGTAATCAAATTTGCATCACTATATCCTTCAAAAACGGCTGGATAATCAAGACCTTCTTTATGTCTAAAATCTTTGACAACAATATTTGTCAATAGTTCCATCATCTTTCATCTTCCTTTTAAAGATCCATTTTGAACCGATATGGGGCGCCAGTTCATAATAACTCAAGTCTCCATATACCATGTAGCTATCATGGGTAGTAAATGATAATACTTTTTAGATGAATCCTAAGTATTTTTTAGCATAGACTAGTGGATATCCTTAGTGAAGGCATCCTATATGACCGCAAACTATAAGACAGTTGTGGCAGTGTGGGCAAAACGATGTATTACTATTTAGGCTCAGTAGTCGGTTAAAGAAACTCCCATACAAAACCATATTACATTATTATATGAGTAAAGTTTAGTTTATTATTTTATTTCTGTAAAGAAGTGAGTTATTATATTACTGTTTTAAATGCTTTGTATGAATTGCACTATACCTGTTAGTCTACACAACATTTGAGTTACGTTATTCATGAGTTGAGTAAAGCCTAGCCAAGTGTTTCTTTTTTATTCCTTCAAATCTTATGTTATGTTTAGTATTACCCTCACACACTCGTACATTCAGTGTACTAATGTCATTTGGTCTGCATCGTCTTATGATGAATACAAATGTAATCACAATCAGCATCTAGCGCCTCGTTATTCAAGTTGAGCACTCGGAGGGCTGCTTTTTCAATTGAATTACACTAATTTCAGTTTTTAGGATGATCGTGGGTCTAGTCTCGACATCTCTCTTTGTTTTAGAGGCTTCATAGACGAGTAATTTTATAGCTCTTTATTCTTTTTGTTTTCACTTGTATATGTTTATTCCTTGAGTTGCCATTTTTTCTAAGTTATTATCGCTTAAATTATTTCATGTGTTATATTTCTTATATTTAAGTCTTATGCTGAGTAAGTAATCCAGACCAAGAGTTCTCTTTGGGCCAATAATGGTTCTCAAGCGTCGGCCATATCAATGATGTAGGCTCAGGGCGTGACAAACTTGACTTTAGAGAACAGAGTTCAAGAGTCCTAGGGTGTTTATCAAGGCTTGTTTGTAGAGTCCTAGTCATTGATGTGAATAACACAACATCTATTATTATGAGGCTACAACACATAGGAAAATATTCTCAATTTTTTCATACTCACATTGTGCGTTAGATACTATATGTAAAAATTTTCTTTCTAATTTGTGAATGCGTGTGTTTTTAAGTTAATCATGCCTCCACAAAGAGTTGTTTGAGGTCACCCTTCTACCAGAAATGTTGAGGATCAAAGGGTACCAATTCATCTGAAGTGCAACCCCAAAGAGAAAATACCAATGTTGAGTATAGGGTAGCAATTCGAAAGTTGAGCCAAGTTGTGATTATCCAGGCAGGGAATCAAAGAGGAGCTAGACACAAATTGACTTATCCTTGTCGGATTCTAGAGTTCTTTAGGATGGACCCTCCAAGTTCACCGGTTCAAAGACTACGAGGATGCAGAGAGTTTTATTGAGGAACATGAAAAGGTGTTTGAGGTCATAGACGTTGCCAATCCTGATAGAGTTGAATTAGATGCATATCAACTGAAGAATGTTGCTAGGACTTATTTTGACTAGTGGAAGAAGGGTAGAGCTGAGGAAGCACCACTGTGAGTTGGGCTTGTTTTGATGAGGAGTTTTTGGGGATTTTTTTCCTAAGCACTGATGGAGCAAAAGGTAAGTGAGTTTGTCACTCTTAAGCAAGATTCGCTAAGTGTTCATTAGTATGGGTTGAAGTACCCAACTATTATGTTATGCTCGGAGATGGTTGCGGATATGAGGAGTAAAATCAGTCCATATGTTGCTAGGCTGTCTTGAATGTCGAGTAAGAAGGTAAGGCTGCAATGCTATTCGGGGACATGGATATAGCAAGGTTGTTGGTATATGTGCATAAGGTTGAGGATGAGAAGTTGAGGGATAGGAAGGAGTGTAGAAACAAAAGGTCGAAGAAATGCAATCAATATGGGAAGCAACCAAATAATGTGAACCGGTCTTCTTCTCAAAAAAGAATAAAAAAGAACTTACTCCTTCACACCCAGAAACAAAGGTGAGTACAATAAACAGAATTCATAGCACTTCAAGTAAACATGCCCAATCTCAAGGTAGTGTGGTACAATGAGGTAACTGGGATCCTTCATGTACTAAGTGTGGTGTAACCCACCTAGATAACTGTTCCGATAACTCTACGGGTTGTTTCAAGTGTGGATAAGAGGGTCACTTCATGAAAGAGTTCCCTAAGAAGCGGTAAGGTAATGGGAATAAGGGCAATAGAGCCCAATCTTCATCAGTTGCTCCATCAGACATGGCTGCAAGTAAATGAGCTACTTTTAGTACTGTAGAGGAACAAACTAGTTTTATACGATCAATAGTATTCAAGTTCAAGAGAATTCTCAAGATGTTGTCACTGGTATGATCAAATTCTTTATTGTTGATGTTTATGGTTTCCTAGCCCTAAGAACAATTTTATATTTTGTGACTTCTTTTTCTACAAATATTTTTTGAACCTTTTTGTATTTCTACACCGCTTGTGAAGTCTATTTTAGTTGATCGAGTATATCATGATTGTGTCATTTCCGTCAATAACAAGGACACCATGGTTGATTTAGTTGAATCAGACATGGTAAATTTTGATGTCATTCTTGGTATGGATTGGCTTCATGGTTGTTATGCCTCAGTTAATTGTAGAACTTGACTTGCAAGTTTCAATTTCCAAAGATCCAAGCTTAGAGTGGACAAATGTTTTAGTAGTGTGTAAGGGTCATTTTATTTCGTACCTTAAGGCAAGAAAGTTAGTTTTCAAGGGGTGTGTATATCACTTAGTCTTAGTTAATGACTTTAGTGTTGATATACCTCCCATTCACTCAGTTCCAGTTGTAAAAGAGATTCCAGAAGACTTTCTAGATGATTTACTCGGAGTTCCTCCTGAGAGAGAAATAGATATCGTCATAGAAACTCTTCTCGATACTCGTCCTCTCACTATTCTACCATATATAATGATTCCTGTAGAGTCAAATTAGCTTACAAATAGTTGAACGATCTCCTTGATAAGGGTTTTATTCGACCAAGTGTCTCACCTTGGGGAGCACTAGTCATATTTTTGAGAAAGAAGGATGGTTTCCATAGTATGTGTATAGATTACCGCTAGTTGAACAAGGTTATCATTAAGAAAAAGTATCCTATTCTGAGAAATTACAATCTATTGGATCAGCTTCAGGGTGCTACCAATTTCTCTAAGAAAGATCTTAGATAATTCTACCATCATTTGAGGATAAGGCAATGCGACAATCTAAATACAACATTCAGGACCCGTTATGGTCATTATGAGTTCCTAGTTATATCCATTGATTTGAAAAATGCGCCTAAACCATTAACGAATCTTATGAATAGAGTATTCAAACCTAATTTAGATATGTTTGTTATCATTTTCATTGATGACATATTAATCTATTCAAGGAATCAAGAAGATAATGCTAGGCATCTCAGAATAGTTCTCCAGACTTTGAAAGATAAGAAATTATATGCTAAGTTTTTGAAATGTTTGTTTTGTCTTGAGTCAGTGGCATTCTTGAGCGACATAGTTTTCGGTGATGAAGGTAAATTTGATACCCAGAAAATAGAGGCTATGTAGAATTGGCCTATAACAAAATATTTGACTAATAATAGATATTTCTTAGTTTTGGATGGAAATAGAACGTTTGTAGAGTGGTTCTCATCCATTTCATCACCTTGGATCAAGTTGAATAAGAAAATAGTGAAGTTTCAATGGTTTGAAGCTTATGAGAAAAGCTTTGAGGAATTGAAGAAGAGGTTGACTAGCACCCCATTTTTTACCTTACCACAAGGTACACAAGGTTTTGTCGTATGTTGTGATGCGTCTAGAGTTTGTTTGGGTTGTGTGTTAATGTAGAATGACAAGGTTATAGCTTATGCTTCAAGAAAGTTAAAAGTTCATGAGACAAGCCATGACTTATAATTGGATGTGATAGTATTTGCTTTGAATATATAACATCATTATATGTATGGCCTTCATCTAGATTTGTTTACCGATCACAAGAGTCTTCATCATGTGTTCACGCAGAAAGAGATTAATCTTAGACAAAGGAGGTAGTTAGAATTATTCTAGGCTTATGACATGATTATTCTTTACCATCTAGGTAAGGCTAATGGTGTTGTTGATGTCTTGAGCAGGTTCTCTATGGGTTGTACTGCACATTTTGAGTAAGATAAGAAAGAACTAGCAAATGATGTGCATAGTGTTACACATTTGGGAGTTCGCCTAATGAATTCCATAGAAGGAGTAGTAGTGGTGATGAATGGTGCAAAATCATCGTTAGTGCAAGAAATAAAAGGGAAGCAAGACCAAGACTCTATTTTGCTTGAACTGAAGGGAAATGTTCATAAGCAAAAAGTATCGGCTTTTTAACAAGGGAAGTATGGTGTATTGAGGTATCAAGGTAGGTTGTGTATACCAAGAATGGATGAACTGCAAGAGAGGATTATGGAGGAAGCTAAAAGTTTCAGATATTCTATTCATTCGAGCTCCACAAAGATGCATCGCGGCTTGAAAGAGGTGTATTGGTGGAGTAATATGAAGAAGGGCATTGCAGAGCTTGTAGCCCAAGTGTCTGAATTGTCAACACGTTAAAGTAGAGCAACAAAAATCCAATGTTTTGACTCTAAATATTGAACTTTCAGAATGAAAGTCGAAGATGATTAATATGAACTTCATCACAGGAAGTAATAGAAAATTAGTCTATGTCAACAGTTAATTTGTAATAGTTATATAACTGTTGCCATATATGATCTATTACGACTTTTTTGTCAGTTTCCTATGCTTATTCGACCTATTCAGGCACTTTGTCCTCTAAACGGTTGCTGTAATTCTAGAACTTTTGCTATCGTGTCTCCTATTTGTGCGATTTTATGTTTCGGTGCAGTAGAATGACTATTGGAACGGTTCAAAGTTAAAAAAATACACTATTGGGATGATTTCCCCTTTGTTATATTCCCTCCTCCTTTTTACCATAGCGCTAAATTATTTACCGTCGATTTCTTTTTTCTTATTTTTTTTGACAGTCACAATTTACTTGAAGCCATCATATCACAGAGAGAGGTCAACTACCGGCGGCTGCAACACTTGCAAGTTTGTTTTGTTTTCTTAGGGATTTAATCATCTCATTGTATGGGTAAAAGGATTTTGAAATCAATATTTTAAAACCACAAGAATTCCAGAAAAAATATCATACATCACAAACTCGAATGAGTTGTTTGGATTATATATAGACCCTAACAATATTGACATTTGAGTCTTCAGTTGCTTTTGTCTGAATCCATTAATGGTGGAATTGAAAGAGTGTCTCTCAAATTTAATGGTGTATTACAACTAGTGAATGACTAAAAGGTCAAATCCACATTTATGGTCAATACTGCTCAAATTCTTTCAGGAATTCACCTAATTTTCGTGTTAGATTTGAGGCAAAAATTATTATTTCTCTACCCAAAGCCACAAATTCTATTAGAAGTTAAGGCTTTAATAAAATCCTAAAAACATATGAATAAGTGGAGAAGTTAAATTTGCCCTTACAACCCAGGACATAAAATTTGAATCCACAGAAAAATTGTCTTATTTTAAATATTAAGTGTTTGAATGCATTTTTTTTTTTTGTAGAGTTTAGCAGTACTGCAACTCCATGGTATTGTAGATCAGCTTAGATAATGAAGCATCTTATCCTGATACTTTTTTTGAACGCATGTTTTCAACGAACTTGAATTTTTTAACTAATGAAAATACGAGATCAACCTGTTCTTGTGATTAACTTGGGATGTTAATAGGCATTACATACATTTTCTTGTACTATCAGTGGTTTGTATCATGGATCTTTTACTTAAATAGTAGATGAAATTGTTGCTTAGCTTACTTGATAGTATGATGGTTATCAATTGTTAGAAAGATTTTACATCAATAACATATAATTTGAGATGTACAACTCGGAAATAATTGTCTCCTTCAGTTTTCAGCTTCTGAAGTTCATATGAAAGTGTATATGCATGTGTGGTTTCCTTTTCATCTTCTTATGTTTTTAGTTAAATGCAAACCAGATTGTAAACTTGATATGATTTCTTCGTTCTGTTTCATGTATCATATCATGGAAATTCTAGTTTCTTTTAGATATCAAATATTTGTTTTATTGAATTTTTTCTCAAAGTTGCAAATAATAGTGTATCAATTACTCTATGTATCAAAAACTCCATTAGTCAGAGAGGTTATTTTGGCTTTCCAAGATAAGCATTATCACTCTTGAAGTTACATTAACAGTAGCACACTCTTTAGTCTGTGGAGTTTGTTGACTGTTGGCTGTTGTTGCACCACTGATTTCCAGTTTGTGGTACTCTTTCAAGTTGTTATATGGAAATGCTTATGTCTTAGCTAAATGTAAAAATGGATTCTAAACATTTCTTGTTTATTTCATTTCAATTCATGTATCATATCAAAGAGCAACATTTCAGGTCGTAGGACATACAAATAACTCTTATCTCGCGGAGGCACATGACGTTAGTCACTATGTACTAAAGTATCAGTCTCTTGGAGATGATGTGCTTGAGGTTGCAAAGAAGAGGCTGGACAATATATTGTATCTTGCATTCACATTTTCTAACAACGCCTTGGATAATTAAATTAAATATGAAAGAGATATTTCAGCAATATTTTATTTCGAAGCATTTGCAAGCTTATGTATGTTAATTACTCTTTAAATGTCTAACAATATTGTATATTTTATAAAAACTAATACATTGATATTATGTGTTGTATTACTTGTCATGGAATCATTTACTTTGATTATTAGTACAGAATTTTGTGCATTATATATATATATATATATATATATATATATATATATATATATATATATATATATATATATATATATATATATATATATATATATATATATATATGAATTATATGTGCATATAATTAATTATGAACAGTTAGAATAGATTAAATGAACTGTTGTAATAGACGTGGAATTTCGTTGTATAAATTGATGATCCAACAGATATTAACTAGTACATTTGAGAAAAACACTCATTGCAACAGATAAGGTTGTTGCAACAGTTGCACAACTATTGCGATAGATAGGTTATTTTAATAGTTCTATAATCATTGCAAGAAACCGTTACAATAGGAAAATTGCAACGCGATCTGATGGAACACGTCTTAGAGCCTATTTGGATTGGCTTAAAAAGTAGTGTTTAAGTCAAGAACAAAAAGTCAACTGAAATAAGTTTTAAGTAAAAAACTAAAAATTAAGGGGGACCTACTTTTGAGTTTTGCCTTATTTGAATTCATTTTTAACTTACCAAACACTTTCCAACTTATTTTAAGTCATTTTTGACTTATTTCAAATTAGTTTTTATATTTATCAAACACTTCTAGAAAGTAAAAAAATACCTTAAAAGTGGGTTTGACAAACTTTTAAGTCAATCCAAACACCCCCTTAAACCGTTGGTATAGAGCTATCACAACGGTCTTGCTATCTTTTTGAACTTTTTTGGGGGCGTTGCTATAGATCTAATTTCTAGTACTGAGGTTTACCAAGGTCTCGCAGGTATGATGATTCTATTTGGGTAATTCTTGATAGAATGAAAAAATCAACCCACCTTTTACAGGTCAAGATTACACATTCAACAAAAGATTATGCTAAGTTGGATATTCAAGGGGTAGTTAGACTTCATGGGGTTCCAATTTTTGTTATTTCATAGAGAGGTGCGGAATTTACTGCATAGTTTTTGAAGTCATTCCAAAAAGACTTGGGTTCAAAGGTGAATTTAAGTAATGTCTTTTATCTTCAGACAGATGGGCAAGCAAAGCGCACTATTAAGATTCTAGAAGATATGCTTAGGGAATGTGTGATTGATTTGAAGGTAATTGTGAGGATCACCTACCTCTCATTTATTTCCCTTACAATGATAGTTACCACTTTAACATCCAGATGGCTCCTTATGAAGCTCTTTATAGGAGAAGATGCAGATCTCATAGTGGATGGTTTGAAGTTTGTGAAGCAAGGGTGATAGGACTAGACTTAGTTCATCCAGCTATGGAGAAAGTGAAAGTGATTCAAAAAAGGTTGTAAATACCGCAGAGTCGTCAGAAATTGTACATTGATGTTAGGAGAACGGAGTTAGAGTTCAAAGTAGATGATTGAGTCTACTTGAAAGTTTCAACCATAAAAGGTGTTCTGAAATTTGGTAAGAAGTAATCTATTTGATCGCCGATTGTAGTTGGGTATGCCCTGTTTAGTGTGTGCCTAATAAAGGGGGAATGACTGTGGTCCCCATTGAGAAAAATGAACTTGTTCCAATGAGACATGTTTCTGGATGGAGGGTGTGTATGGATTACCGTAAATTAAATGCATAGACTGAAAAAGACCATTTTCCTATGACCTTCATAGATCAGATGTTGGATAGACTTGCCGAAAAGGGTGGTACTATTTTCTTGATGGATATTCGAGGTATAATCAGATTTCTATTGCACTAGAAGATCAACATAAAGCCACCTTTAGTTGTCCATATGGGACCTTTGCGTTCAAGAGAATACCGTTTGGGTTGTGCAATGCATCCGCCACATTTCAGAGATGTATGATGTCGATATTCTCCAACATGGTGGAAGATACTATAGAAGTTTTTATGGATGATTTTTCTAGTGGTTGGTAAATCCTTCGAGCGGTGTTTGAACAATTTAACTGAGGTCCTTAAGAGATGTGAAGAGTGAAGTTTACTACTAAATAGGGAAAAATGCCACTTCATGGTGAAAGAAGGTATTGTTTTGGGTCATCGCATTTCAGAAAAGGGCATAGAGGTTGATCGAGCTAAAGTCCAGGTAATAGAGAGACTTCCCCCACCTATCTCTGTAAAAGGTGTGAGAAGCTTTCTTAGGCATACAGGTTTTTACTAGAGATTCATCAAAGTTTTTTCAAAAATTGCACATCCGTTGTGCAAACTGCTATAGAAAGATTGTAAATTTTATTTTGATGAATCTTGTCTTAAATCATTTGGCGAGCTAAAAGAAAAATTGGTGTCTGCACCTATCATTATTTCTCCGTATTGGAACAGTCCATTTGAGGTGATGTGTCATGTTAGTGGGGTTGCTCTTGTTATAGTATTGGAACAAAAAAGAACAAAATCCTTCACCCCATTTACTATGCTAGTAAATCCCTAAATGATGCTCAGAAGAACTACAAAATGACTGAGCAAGAACTCCTTGCAGTAGTCTTTGCTTTTGAAAAATTTCGCTCCTTTTTGCTAGGTACTAGAGTTATAGTGCATACTGACCATTCAGCATTGAGATATTTGATGGCAAAGAAGGATGCATTACCGAGGTTGATTTGTTGGGCATTACTGCTACAAGAATATGACTTTGAAGTGAGGGATATAAAAGGGACCAAAAATCAGGTTGCCAATCACTTGTCCCGACTAGAAGATGAAGCTATGAGAGAGTTAGGGGATAAGACATATTGATTATACTTTCCCCGATGAGCATGTATTGGCTACCTCACAAGACTTCATTCCATGGTTCGCAGATTTCGCGAACTATCTTGCTAGTGATATTATTCCATTGGACTTGTCCTTTCATCAAAGAAAAAAGTCCATGGACGATGTGAAGAAGTTCTTTTTGGATGAACCATATTTATATAGGAGCTGTGCCGCCGGGCTTATTCGGCGTTGTGTACCAGAATTTTAGATGTTGAGTGTTTTAGAGGCATGTCATTCCTCATCCGTTGGTGGACATCATAGTGATATCCGAACCGCTCATAAGATATTACAACGTGGTTACTATTGGCCAACTCTTCATCAAGATTCTCATGAGTTTTCTAAAGCATATGATAGATGCCAAAGAGATGGCGACATTTCAAGAAAGTAAGAGCTTCCTCTAAACCTCATTCTTGTGATTGAGTTATTTGATGTTTGGGGTATTGACTTTATGGGTCCTTTTGTGAGTTCTCATGGAATGAAGTATATTTTAGTAGCGGTTGATTATGTATCTAAATGAGTGGAAGCTATCGCCCTCGCAAATAATGAAGGGAAGAGTGTCACTGCGTTCTTAAAAAATAATATATTCTCTCGTTTTGACACCCCAAGGGCAATTATTAGTGATGGGGGCGCCCACTTTGCAAAAGATTGTTTAAGGGATTATTGGAGAAATATGGGGTTCGCCATAATGTGGCCAGTCCTTACCATCCTCAAACTAGTGGGCAAGTTGAAGTGTCAAATAGGGAGATTAAACAGATAATGTCAAAAACAGTGAACGCTAGTAGAACGGATTGGTCAAAGAGGCTTGATGATGCTCTTTAGTCCTACCGGACAGCGTATAAGACTCCCATAGGTATGTCCCCATACCAACTTGTATATGGGAAAGCTTGTCATCTTCCAGTTGAATTAGAGCATAAAGCCATGTAAGCTATGAAGAAGTTAAAAATGGATCGGAACGAAGCTGCATAACCACGGTTAACTAGGTTGAATGAACTTGATGAATTTTGCCTGAAAGCTTATTAAAGCTCATCCCTCTACAAAAGAAAAGATGAAGAAGTACCATGACCTAAAAGTTGAAAAATGAGAGTTTATGGTTGGGGATTTGGTGCTTTTATTAAATTCTAGGTTGCGCTTGTTTCCGGGAAAGCTCAAGTACAAATGGACAGGTCCTTACTTGGTTACCCAACTATTCCCTCATGGAGCAATTCAGTTGGAAACTAAGGAGGGTGTGCGGTTCAAGGTGAATTGACAACGCATAAATATCTATTTTGGGCATGGTGATTACCAAATGAAGTAATCGAGGCATACCATCTTGATGAAGTCTGAGTAATCAAGTGTCTTCAGTCGTATCGCGATGTTAAATCAGGCGCTTGTTGGGAGACAACCCAATGCTTATAGTTTTCTATGTAGTAATGGTAGCATTTTCTACTAATGGGTTTAAAATTTTCAGGCACGTCACCAGGAAATTCTGCAGAAAATCACACTGCAACAATCACTGACGGACACATCGATGGACCATCATGCATGTAACGGACCGTCGCATATCCGTCGTGCGAGGTACGTCTTTCATTTATTTTCAAAACTAGGGCACACGTGACGGAACCAATGACGGACCGTCGCATCTGCGATGGACCGTCGTTGGGGACTCATTGCGTCATTATGAGCGTACCTGACCTGACACAGTTGGGGGTAATTTGAAAAATTGGTAACATTTAAAACCACCACCCCTTTATTTCACCCATTTCCTTCCCTCTTTCTCCTGTTTCCCTCCCTTTTCAACTTCCAACTTCCTACCTCTCTTCTCTATCAACCAATTTCTTACCCAAAAATCCCCAATTCCGATTATCTCCTTTTTACTGGTCGGAGTCGATTGCTGTGGTTCTGTTCTGGATCACCAAGTACCTCTCTTGCTTGTTTTTTTTCTCAAATTCTAAGGTGTGTGTCTCTGATCTCTACCATTAACATTGCATTTTTGTTTTTTTATTCGTATTAGCCTATTTCTTTTTGGTGGGTCTTCATTCTTTGATCAAATTTTATCTGACCTAGGTTGAGAATCCTTAAATTGCATTGTTAAAATTCTAGAAATATGTGTTTTATCACTTCTAGTTTACTAGGTATTTGGGTTAGAAACATGTAGGTTAACACTAAGAATTCCATTTGAGTCGTAGGGGATGATTATGGCATCCCCAGTTCTGTCACTGAATGACAGAACGAGACCCCGATGATGGACCGTCGTACCCACAACGGACCGTCACAAGGTCTATTCCAACACCCCACTGTACGTTTTCTCCAAGTGTCCACCAACGGATACTTGCGATGGACCGTCGTTCCCATGATGGTCCGTCCTGCACAACCGTTAAAGTTGCCAGAGACCCTCTTCCTAAGGGTCTCCATACTTTTTTTAAGTGTCATCTGGCAGACAGCTACGACAGACCTTCATACCCTCGACGTTCCATCCTACACAACCATCATGACAGTCAGAGACCTATCTCCTGAGGGTCTCCATATTCTTTATAAGTGTCCTCTGACGGACGTCTACGATGGACCATCGTTTCCACGACGGTCCATCCTGCACAACCTTCACGGTTGTCAGAGACCTTTGTCCTAAGGGTCTAAAACTTTTTTCTAAGTGTCCTGTGACGGACATCTACAACAGACCGTCATGCCCTCGACAGTCCGTCCTCCACAATGGTCTCCATATTTTTTTCTTAGTACTCAACGACGAATATCGGCGATAGACCGTCATTGTCACGACGGTCCGTCCTGCTTAGCCGTCATATTTGTCAGAGACTTTCCTTCAGGGGTCTCCACATCAACATAGTAGAAGTAAGACATGACGGACCCCATGACGGTCCATCATACTCACGACGATCCGTCACCTGGTCCATCGTGTTTCACAGTTACTGCAGAAAAGTCATTACCGCTTAGCTCTTATATTTATTTTGTATTGTTTTTGATTGTTTTGTTTAATCCTTCTCGTACTAATATTGATTCTTTACTGGTGCTATCTCTAATGACACCAAAACAAGATCGAGTTTACGCACGTGGGCATTCAAAGTTTGTCGCCCCAGCTACCCGACTAGTTATAGGCCCTGATGATGAGCATGACCCCGAGTACGTGCCCCCAGGCACTTACACTCCATCACGAGCTGGACGTTCTACTAGAGCTATGCCCAAAAAGGTGGCGTCCGGCGTAGTCACTGCCTGCCAGTCTGATGAGGAGCGCACACTGACCAGCACACCTTCTAGGTCAGCTACACATGAAGAAGGAGCGTCTGGCTCCTTAGGATTTTTATGGCCGGAGAAAGCCTCCAGGTCCGCCGAAGTCCCTACCCCCGCCGCATATGAACAGTCTGCCTCGTCTGATGAGTCTGACAGTCTTGGATCCACTCTATGCTCACCGACTGGTGCTCTCACCCCGGTTGCCGACCATCCCAAGCGATGGTGTGTCGACGGGCAATATCAAGTGTATTCCGATGCCTAGTTTTTAAATGATAAATGCGTCATGACACTGAACCTTACACTGGAGAGGCGGGTCCTACAGGAAGTCTCCCCACCATGCCAGAGATCCACAATCTCTTCACCGGACACCGGCTGGAGTGGACATCTTGTTCTTTAGGCCGTTATATTGAGGAGTTGGTTCGAGAGTTCTACGCCTCTTACGTGGCTAATCTCAGATCACAGATAGATAGGTGAGCTGCCCCAGCCAATCGGGCCCCACTTGAGCATGTCCGAGTACGTGGCATTTAGGTCGATATCTCCTTGCCCGCCATCCGCCGGTATCTATACGGCAAGGATGTTGATGTCAACAGGACACTCTCACCGCCGAGTTCGACTACCGGTGGAAAATTGTAAAAGATGGCCAATTCTTGTGTGAGCCATCGGTGAGAGAGACCACCAAGAGGTGGATGGCCCTGCACTTGTCTGTTGATGGAGAGGGTTTCGACTGGGTAACGGAGTCGAAGGGATCCATCTAGAAGGCTAACTTGACCTTCACGACTAAGTTCTTATGGTTGATTGTCCTCCACTCTTTTCCCCCATGGCCGCTGATAATATAGTCACCTGGGATCGTGCAATTCTTATGGCGACGATGATAGCCGGGTTTGAGGTGGACTTCCCTTGGCTTCTACAAGCGGTCATGCACGAGAGGGTTTTCAAGGTCACAACTACTTACCCTTTTCCATGCATGATATTTTCCTTATGCAGGTCCGCAGGTGTGCCCATCTGGCACGTTGATCAGCTCAAGACTCCGCTGGTACTGTTGATATCGGCCTCATCAGGGATGAGGCCAATGAGCTGGCTCCACGCAGAGGCCCCGTCAAAAGTTGCCTCTACTTAGTGAAAATTTGGTTGATACGGTAGCACATGCTCTCACGGCTACACAGGCTGCTTTTGAAACCATAGACACTACCCTGGTCGAGTCTATCCCGGGTAGTAGCACTTCCCCGAGATCCTCTACCTCAGCCCCTTTCCCCGCTCTTGTCCCGCTTGCTAGGGTCCAGAAACTAGAGGCACAGATGGCTACACTTTTGCATCACATCCAGCCTTGGATGCAGAGGTCTATTGCTGAGGCAGAAGAGCGCTTGGAGCGTAAAATGGTCCATCACACAGAGAGGAAGATCGCTGAGGTTCATCAGCGCTTGGACGCGGCCAACCCCTCAGGTGGACGTTTTGACCCTTCAGGCTGCGATCGAGAGTTTGCGAGCGGATATTGATATGATCCTAGAGGCTAGGGTGCTTAAGTCTGAGGCCCCTTCTATAGAGCCTGCTGAGGACACAGTGATGGCGGCCTTATTCGCCATTTATGAGATTCCACCACCTCCCCCTCGAGAGCATGCCAAGAGGCGCAAGGGTCGAGAGGAGGATGAGTCTAGAGCATGGAAGAAGGAGCGTCGTGAGATGGACGCTGCGAGGACAGCTTCGCTTGCTGATGAGGAGGCACCTCGGATCAGTTTGTATGTTCAATTATACGGTATCCAACATTTACGGAAATTTAGTCATAATATGTTAACCACTTAATCCATTGGGAGTAGCATAATACAGAGTTGTACTAGGGTTTAGCGTGCCCAAATAGCACCACAACTACTAGCCAAGTAGGTTATAAGTCCCATCCATGGCCATCAATTTAGTTATCACGCCAGCATACCTTTATACCTCCGGCAAGGTATATTGGGTCCTCTCGATGGAGCGTATACATTGGGCTCCACATTTAGATCATGTGGTTTTATTATCGATTATAAGTGTCTCCCATAGTTCTGTCATACTCTATTGCATTGAAAATATTTACAGTTCACTAAGTATTCATTCTCAACATGTTATGAATTTGTTCATTGTATTTAGTTATCTTAGAATACAATATATCATGTTCAGAATATTATACTTGCTTTTGTTGTTGTTTAGTTATGTTATATTTAGCGTTAATATATCCTACACGCCCAATACCAATTAAGTACTGACGCATACGTGCACTATATCTTCTCGTGATGTAGGTTTAGGTTCTCAGGAGATCACGCTTAGTTTGATTCTCGATATCCAGTTCAGCAGAATCAGTGGAGAGTCCTCATTCTCCGAGGACAAAAGTCATGAGTTTATTTTAACTATTTTAGTCATTTTGTTTTAGTTTTTGCTAGACTTAGTTAGGGCTTGTCCCAACATTTATAGTTAGTTATATAAGCTATTTTCAGACATTATTAGTTTCAGCTTAGTATTGAGTTAATATTTTCTTTGTATTAAACTCATCAGTTTTTAAATATCTGAGTTATAGTATGTAGGTATTCCCCATCTTTTCATTTTACTTAGTTTACGCATCAGTTTATTATATTTAGTATGCTCATGATCATGCTAGCAGGGTTAGATTGGAATCACTTGTGGTCCTAGGTCCCGTGTCCGCGTCTCGGGGGTAGCTCGTGGTGTGACAAACTTGTATCAGAGCACTAGGTTTATGTTTCCTAAGATGATTGAAAATCTGCATTAACTAGATTCTTTTTCATGGGTGTCAAGTGCATCGCATATAATGAGAGGGAGGCTATGATGTATTATAGGAAAAACTTCACTTTGTTGTTACTCATATCGTGCATAAGGTATGATCTAATTTCATTCTAACTAGACGTTCTATGTTTCAGATCATGCCTCCTCGTAGAAATAACGCCAGGAATGTGAATTCCAGGAATGCAAACGCAACTCCGCTAGTCCCATATCAGGAAGTCCCCAATGCTAAATTAAAAAAAGCCATTCAGATGTTGGCTAAGAGTGTGTACAACCAGAACAATCGGGTTCAAGATCCTATGCATGTTAATGGTGGATTAGTAGCAACAAGGGTTAGTGATTTTTTTATGATGAATCCTCCTGAGTTCTTAGGATCGCAAGCTGGTGAAGATCCTCAAAATTTCTTGGATGAAATCAAGAAGATCTTTAAGGTGATGTAAATCATTGGAAATGATCAGCATGAGTTTGCATCGTACCAGTTCAAAGATGTTTCTCATATCTGGTACACTCAATTGAAGAAAAATAGGGGTACAAATGCAACTCTTATTACTTGTGATTGCTTTGGTAAGACCTTTTTTGATAGGTTTTTCCCAATAGAGTTGAGAGAAGCAAACGCTAAGAAATTCATTAACTTAAGGCAAGATAACATGAAGAGTATAGGATCAAGCTTAACCAACTGTCTAGGTATTCTCGTTGCATGGTTGTTGAATCCAGGACTGAAATGAAAAAGTTCTGGTATGGAGTGTCATATTTGGTGAAAACAGAGTGCAGAAATGCTATGTAACTTGGAGATATGAACATCTCTAGGCCTATGACTCATGTTCAACAAGTTGAGGGTGATAAGCTTAGGGAACTAGCGAAGGAGAATAGGAAGTCTAGGAATGGGAACTATGATTATTCTTAGCAGAAATCTTGTGGGGGAAATTGCTCGCAGACTCGGCACAATTTTCAACTGCAGCCCCTTCATCAGCTATTGTTCTATACTCCAAAAACATGTATGATCAGAAGGTTAGGGAACCGTGCTCTTAGTCTAAGGAAAGTGTTCCAGGCACAAAGACTTACCCCAGTTGCCCTAAGTGTAGTATGAATCATCCAGGCGAGTGCATCGAATGAAGGAAGGATGTTTTGAGTGCGGTCAGACCTGGAGCTTTCATCCGGCGTTGGTAGGCCCTTATGCTTTCAAAGATGTCTACTGCCATTATGTAGCTTAGTTATAGGATTGATCTAATAGGGTATGTTCCACTACTATTTCTTTCCTGTTTTATTTTAGACATTGTATTGGTGCCATTTTTGCAAGTATATACTTAATGCAGTATTGAACTATTTCTTTCATTTGATGATCTTAATGATAGATGGTTGATTGTGAACGTTCATGAGTTTCAGTAGAATGATTATATTAATGGTAAGTAACAAAAATTTAAAATTTTCTGCTAAAATTTACCTATATGAAGCAACGATGACGTGTGTAGGCTTGTCTGCGATCTCGGAGAGGTCAACAACGCCGGTTTCATTTAGGATCTAGATTTCGGTCGTGACTAAGTTGGTATCGGAGCGTTAGGTTAAACTTTGGGGATAATAAGTTAACATCAACTACATCGAATAGTTTCTAATTCATGGTAGTGAAGTGCACCGCTATTCTGAATAGATACTTCATGATGCGTAGGAAAATTTTCCTTTTTCTGATCTTATCGTGCCCTTCCCTATTGTCTGATTTCTTGATGTTATGAGCGTGTCTTACATCAATCCTTGTTTTCGAAGAATGAATACTAGGAGAAACATTGGTAAGAGAAGAAGAAAAGAAGTTGCTAGGGACAAGAAGGTTCCACCCCAGGCTCCAGCTGAAGGATTGACTATGCCGCTTAACCCTGCTAGGTTGATTGATGCGAAGGTGCGGGCATCTCTAGCCTAGATGTCAAAGGACATCACTATGCTGGCCCAGGCCATGACTGACCAGGTTAACAGGTAGAATGTTCAAAGGGAGAACCCACCGATTCGTAGCTTGGCTGACAGGTTGCGAGACTTCAATAGGATGTATCCTCTTATTTTGACACAGGTTATAAGAGTTCATAGGATCCCCAGGAGTTTCTGGATAAGGTGCATAAAATTTTGGTGGTTGTGGGGGCCGCAGATACCGAGAAAGCAAATTTGGCTTCCTATCAGCTTAAGGACGTTGCACAAAATTGGTGCAAGATATGGACGGATAGCCAAGCTTTAGGCAGAGTTCCGGTCACTTGGGAGTTGTTTAGAACAAGGTTCTTGGAGAGGTTCTTTCCCAGGTAGATGAGGGAGGACAAGGTTGAGGAGTTTATCAACCTTAATCAGGGATCAATGATAGTTAGGAAGTATTTCCTGAAGTTTGTTAATCTATCCAGGTATGCTACTTCACTTGTATCTAACAGCAGGGATGACATGTGTATGTTTCTCACAGGAATCACTAGGGATCTAGAGGAGGAGTGTCGATCTTTAATGATCCACGCTAATATGGACCTCTTCAGGTTGATGGTTCATGTCCATCACGTAGAGGACAACTGGAAGAATAGGGGCGTCTGTGATGCTATGAGGCCTAAGCCTCATGATCAGGCAGGTCCTAGCAATGGGGGAAACAGGAACAACTTTGGCGTCCGTGAGAAGCACACATTCAAAAAGGGACAACAGAGTTTAGAGAACTCTAAATTTCAGAGGAGTAGAATACCTAGATGAGGCAAATCCGAGCCCAAGAAGGGCAATGGAGGTTAAATACAGTGTCCCAGAAAGGACTGTGCTAAGTGTTGTCGTGCTCACAGTGGAGAGTGCAGACAGGGCACTAATGCCTACTTCTGTTGCGGTAAAAGCGGGCACATAATTAAGGTCTTCCCACAGAACGGGGATTAGGCTGGAGGTAATGCTAAGCCTAGGCCTAATCCACAGGGTGAAGGATCTACCGAGCCTCTTAAGAGAAATAGGTTCTACGCCCTTAAGGGAACGGAGGAGCAGGAGAAGTTCGCTGATGTGGTCAAAGGTATGTTGCAAGTATTCTCAACTTCTGTCTATGCTTTACTTAATCCAGGGTCTATGCTTTCCTTTGTAACTCCTTTGCTTTCTCTCATTTTTGAGATATTGCCTAAAGTTCTGCATGATCCTATAGTGGTCTGTACACTTTTAGTAGAAAATGTAAGAAGTGATAGAGTATGCAAGGATTACCCAATGGTTGTAAGTGGTAAGATTATGTGTGCATACTTGGTTGAGTTACCAATGCATGATTTTGATGTTATTCTTGGCATGGACTGGCTTCATAGTTGTTATGCTTGTATGGATTGTCGTAGTAGGGTTATGAGATTTCGTTTCCCTAATGAAGAAGAGCTAGCCAGGGAGGGGTACTACTCGAGTCGTCCTAATCCCTTGATTTTGAACCTTAAGGATAATAAAATGATGTCCAAGGAGTTATTGTTTCATCTTGTGAGTATTAATGATTTAGATCATGACATTCCTTCCATAGACTCAGTGCCTGTAGTGAATTAGTTCCAAGATGTATCATCTGATGATTCGCCTAGAGTTCCTCCCCCTCAATAGATTGACTTTGGTATCAACTTAGAACCGATACTAAACCAATTTCATTTACTCCTTACAGAATGAGTCCAGTTGAACTGAAAGAGTTGAAGCTGCAGTTAAAAGATCTCAATGATAAGGGTTTCATTCAGTCGAGCATATCCTCTTGGGGCGCTCCATTTTTGCTTGTGAAAAAGAAAGTTGGAACCCTTAGAATGTGTATTGATTATTTGTATCTCAACAAAGTCACTATCAAGAATAAGTATCCACTTCCCAGAATAGATGACTTGTTCGACCAACTCTAAGGGTCTAGTTTTTTTCTCTAAGATCGATCTTCGTTTAGGGTACCATCTGCTCAGGGTTAGGGATGGAGATATGAACATCTCTAGGCTTATGACTCATGTTCAATAGGTTGAGGGTGATAAGCTTAAGGAACTAGACAAGGAGAATAGGGAGTCTAGGAATGGGCACTATGACTATACTTAGCATAAAACAGGTGGGGGAAATTACTCGCAGAGTCGGCATAGATTTTCAACCCTAGCCCCTCATCAGCTATTGTTCTATACTCCAAAAACATGTATGATCAGAAGGTTAGGGAACCAGGCTCTAAGTCTAAGGGAAGTGTTTCAGGAACAAAGACTTACCCCACTTTCCCTAGTGTAGTATGAATCATCCAGGCGAGTGCATCGCGTTAAGGAAGGATGTTTTTGGTGCAGTCAGTCTGGTTACAGGTTGAGTAAATGTCCTTCTATACAGGGTCAAAGAGGTATTAATGGTAGAGCTCAGTCTACAACTTCAGTAGCACTAACAAGTCGCCCGACTCAGTAGGGTAACTCATTGAGTACAGGTGGCATTCAGCGCCAGAACAAGCTGTATGGTCTTCAGGCTCGCCAAGATCAGGAAGGTTCTCCTAAGTAGTAACTAGTATGGTACTAGTATTTGACCTTGATGTTTATGCATTGTTAGATCCAGCGGCTACTATTTCTATTGTAACTCCTTACATAGTAATCCAATTCAGTTTTAGTCCAGAAACTCTCTCAGAACCGTTCTCAGTCTCTACTCTAGTTAGTGACCCAGTTATAGCTAGATGGGTATACAGAAATTGCCCTGTCATAGTCTCTCAAAAAGTCACCTCAACAAATCTTGTTGAGTTAAAAATGGTATACTTTGATGGCATTCTAGGCAATGATTTGTTACATTCATGTTATGCCTCAGTCAATTGTAGAACTAGGATTGTTCGTTTTAAGTTTCCAAAAGAACAAATCTTAGAATGGAAGGATAGTAGCTTAGAGCCTATGGGACGATTCATTTCTTACCTTAAGGCTAGAAAGATGTAACAACCCTAAAAATGGTTATGCTAAATAATGCTTAATGTGTCTAGAATGCCTACGATTAGACCGGGTTCACACAGATTGATGTGCGTTGAACCAGACCGCTGAACCTTTTCTACAACCAAGACAACTATCTTGGGGATTTAGTTGATCTAGAAAAGGTTGGGTCCAGCCATGTAGGGATCTCGAATATGAAGATTTACTCGGATAAGTCTTTACCGGACTTAAAAAGGGAAAATCTTAGGTTTGGAGGGTCTAGGGGTAAAATGGTATTTTACAGGCCAAGGGTAATATCGTAATTACACTAAAGAATTAATTAATTTAATTAAGTAAACAGTTTGGGTTGGGTCGACCCGAAATGCCCTATCTCGCGGTGGTCGATCCACCCGGGTTCGAACCTCAACGGAAGCATCAATTAAATGTATTTAAATTGAGATTTATCATATGATTTTTAAGGGCTTTATGGTCATTTCACTAATCTAATTAAATAAGAATATTTATTAAATTAATAAGGAGTCCTAGTTTGAGTAATTCCTAAACTAAAAATCCTAAAATCCTAAACTACTCTCTAGCGCTCATCTCTCTAACATTTGTCCACTCCTCTCACATTTTCTCTGCCTAACAAAATTACAAGAACAGACAACACAACCAAAGTTCTTCACACTTGAAGAACTCACACGAAAAATATAATCAAAACATATACAAATGCTTAGCAAAAATGTTAGGCAAAGGGAGGAGTTTTCCGTTGGGTGGTGTTGGAGTTTCGAGACTTGAATGTAATTTGGAGAGGGTGTTGGACAACAGATTGTGTGTTGAATAAATGTCAAAATATGGTATGGGTTTTCTTATTCTTGGTCCCTCTCTCAAGATACCCTTAAGATTCAGTTAATTCTAGTCCGAAAACTAGGATTGTTCCCCGTTGCATGTCCCTATCACTAGCTCCCATTGTTTCGTAGGTTGGATATGTTTGTTGGTAGAATTTAAGGATGTAACGTGTTTTTCTGATGATTATGTGTATGTTTGTATCTTCAGAATTATGTGAGTAATTAAAGATGTTTTCCAGAAATGTGTGATACGGTTGTGTGGGTGCATTGTTGTGTCTATTGGTCACGGGTTAGAGCATGAAATGGCATGTTTAAATCCTTGTAATTTATGTGCAAGAACGTGTGTAAATCGTGATGTTCATATGAAGTGTAATGTGGGCGATTTGAGTGAAAACTATTAGCTAAATGAATCCATGAGAATGTACCTAAAGATGTACTAAATGATCCATGAATTGTCCTAAGAACTAACGCGTAAATGTTGATGAAAAGGAGCTGGAAATCATGACCAAATTTCCAGCAGTGTTAGCTTAGTTTCGGCTAATGGTTGAATAGGAGAGTTTGAAAATAGTGTTTAAAACATGCGAGGTTAGTAGGGATTGAACCCAAGACCTCACTATAAGAAAGCCATAATTAATTAAAATAAAAAGGAGTGAAGCACACGGGATTTGAACCTGAGTGCCCTTAGCCGATTCCCCTAAAACTAAAACAGAATTAAAGAAATGAGAGGAGTGGGATTCGAACCCACCACCTCTCAGTCGGATTTAAGGAAAAATTAAAAGAAAAAAAATAAGGGTTGAGGCATGTGGAAATTGAACCCGCGACCACTAGGCAGAAAAGGAAAAGGAATTAAGGAGAAAATTAAAGTGGGGAGTGTGGGTTCGATTCCACACCATATCGGCAAAACAAAAATGGTTTAAGGAAAAAGAAAAACAAAATAAAATGAGGTTGTGGGGGTTCGATCCCATATCCTCTCGGTCCAAATGATTGAAAAAAATAAAGAGTGAAATCAAGGGAAAATGAAAAGAAGGCGTTGGGGCTCGATTTTGGGTCCCCGAGCCATGTGGGTCAAACTAAATTAAATAAAAATGTAAGTGTTGTCCAAGGGATTCGAAATTGGGTTCCCTTGCCCAATTTCCGTATGATAAATAAGTCATACGTGAATAAATGTTCAAATAATGATGCCTACATAGATCGAAATTGATGATCTTGGCGTAGATACAAGATGCATAAGTCTTGTATCACATAATCTTACGAAGATACGAATCACTTACACGAACTATGAATGAAGCCTCATGGCTTGTATGTATAGACCCATAAGTCTAGCTTACGTTTAGAGGTAAGTGAACCTAAGATGTATGTAACGAAATGATGAACTCCTAGAAGGGTTAAGTAAGAGTGTGAAACACACTAAATGGCCAAGTGCATTGACATAAGATGAAATAAACATTCACGTAAAAAGGGGTGAGTAATTATGAAGATCAAATGTGCTAAAGATAATGAATGTGGTGACAACATGATAACAGGCTAATGTGAAGGATGAGAGCAATGTCAAATGAGCCTAAGTAAGTGTTACCAAAACTACTCACCTATGAGAGTTTAAAGTTAATGAAGATACAAATCTCTATGAACACTCTAATGAAATTATTGAGAATAATGTATACATAATACTAATGATGAGATGAGAAATCATCTATTGAGCTATGATGTCCTCATACTAGAAGTCAGCTTCCATGACATATGAGTTGAATAAAATTGAAATTTATACTGAGCACCGATAGGCTAGCTATAAGCTGGGTTGCCTTCTTTCGAGAATGGTGGAGGTTCACATAACTCTCATGAGATGAGACTGTCCGGCATTCCGGGTATGGCTCTCCTTATATCTCCTAGTCTTTTAACATATACTGCCAATATAGGGATCTTGCAGGGTTCAATTCCCTATATACACTAGCATGTTTTGGGTCACTTTGGCCGGTGATTCCACCTCTTTTTGGTGTGGGGAAGACACTGTATTTCATAATACTCATATGCTTTATGTCGGTTAAAGTTAAAGTTTCCAATGAACGAATGAGGACAGCCTCAAATAATGCACATAATGAAATGATTGATACTAAAGGTGTTAGGATAGGATAATAATGAGGTGAGCTAGACTAAAGTAATGACATTAGGTCATTATTGGCCATTGCAGAGCTAACCCGATGAAAGTCTTAAACTACATCCTATGTATAGCTGGTGTTTACACTAGCTTATGAATGAATGAAATGAAGTACATATGAATGAATGAAGCAGAATCTGTGTTTGCTAAAGAAGACTCCCTAGTTGACGTCCCATATGTTGAGCCCTCATTTTGGGAAGTCTTAATGTCAAGTCCATGATTCCAAGGTATTATGGCATATGAACGAATGATATGAAATATGTTATGTGCCATATACATTATGTTATGTGCTATATCTAAGTTGTTATGTGATGTGTGCAATATAATACTTATGATGATGCATGTTACTCTCATGGCATCACTTTTCTAATCCAAATTTTGTAAGTCCCCTGACTTTCCTAATCCAAATTTGGCAAGTTCAATGACATGACTTTCTATAAATCATATTGTTATGAAAGAGCTATTCTTATTTATTCATGTCCTTGGTGTGTGCTTGCATATACATACACTTAGTACAAAATGTATACATATCCCATACAAAATCTACTTTTACGTGCAGGCACAGGTAGACGCTAGAGATTACAGTACAACGTTACATCTATCCAGACGTGGAGCTTACATTCGGAGTTGGTAGGCCCTTATTCTTTCAAAGATGTCTACTGTAGTTATCTAGATTAGTTATAGGATTGATCTAGTGGAGTATGTTCCACTACTATTTCTTTCCTATTTTATTTCAGACATTGTATTGGTGCCATTTTGGCAAGTATATACTTAATGCAGTATTGAACTATTTCTTTCATTTGATGATCTTAATGTTAGATGGTTGATTGTGAACGTTCATGAGTTTAAGTAGAATGCTTTATATGAATGGTAAGTAACAAAAATTTCAAATTTTCCGCTAAAATTTACCTAGATGAAGTAACAATGACGTTTGTAGGCTTGTGTGCTACCTTTAAGAGGTCAACAACGCCGGTTTCATCTAGGATCTAGATTCCGATCGTGACAAAGTTGGTATAGGAGCGTTAGGTTAAACTTCGAGGATAATAAGTTCACATCAATCACATCGAGTAGTTTCTAATTCATGGTAGTCAAGTGCACCGCTATCCTGAATAGATACTTCATGATGCGTAGGAAAATTTCCTTTTTTCTGATCTTATCGTGCCCTTCGCTATTGTCTGATTTCTTGATGTTATGAGTGTGTCTTACATCAATCCTTGTTTTCAAAGAATAAATACTAGGAGAAACATTGGTTAGAGAAGAAGAAAAGAAGTTGGTAGGGACAATAAGGTTCCACCCCATGCTCTAGCTGAAGGATTGTCTATGCCACTTAACCCTGCTAGGTTGACCGATGCGAAGGTACGGGCATCTCTAGCCCTGATGGAAAAGGACATCACTATACAGGCCCATGCCATGACTGACTAGGTTAATAGGCAGAATGTTCAGAGGTAGAACCCACCGGTTCGTAGCATGGCTGACAGGTTGCGAGACTTCACGAGGATGAATCCTTTTATTTTCACAGGTTATAAGAGTTCAGAGGATCCCCAGGAGTTTATGGATAAGGTGCATAAGATTTTGGTGGTTGTAGGGGCCGCAAATACCAAAAAAGCAAGTTTGGCTTCCCATCAGCTTAAGGATGTTGCACAAAATTGGTGCAAGATATGGAAGGATATCCAAGCTTTGGGCAGAGTTCTGGTCACTTGGGAGCTGTTTAGGACAACGTTCCTGGAGAAGTTCTTTCCCAGGTAGATGAGGGAGGACAAGGTTGAGGAGTTTATCAACCTTAATCAGGGATCAATGACAGTTAGAGAGTATTTCTTGAAGTTTGTTAAACTATCCAGGTATGCTACTTCACCTGTATCTAACAGCAGGGATGACATGAGTAGGTTCCTCACAGGAATCACCAGATATCTAGAGGAGGAGTGTCGATCTTAAATGATCCATGATAACATGGACCTCTCCAGGTTGATTGTTCATGTCCATCAGGTAGAGGACAATTGGAAGAGAAGGGGCGTCCGTGATGCTAGGAGGCCTAAGATTCATGATTAGGCATGTCCTAAAAATGGGGGCAACAGGAACAACTTTGGCATCCGTGAGAAGCACACATTTAAAATGGGACAACAGAGTTTAGGGAACTCTAAAATTCAGAGGAGTAGAATACCTAGATGAGGCAAACCCGGGCCCTTGAAGGGCAATGGAGGTTAAATGCAGCGGCCCAGAAAGGACTGTGCTAAGTGTGGTTGTTCTCACAGTGGAGAGTGCAGACAGGGCACTAATGCCTAATTTTTGTTGCGGTAAGAGCGGGCACATGGTTAAGGACTGCCAAAAGAACAGGGGTTAGGCTGGAGGTAATACTCAGCCTAGGCCTAATCCACAGGGTGCAAGAGCTACCGAGCCTCTTAAGAGAAACAGGTTCTACGCCCTGAAGGGCAGGGAGGAGCAGGAGAAGTCCGTTGATATGGTCAAAGGTATGTTGCAAGTATTCTCAACTTTCTGTCTATGCTTTACTTAATCCAGGGTATTTTCTTTCCTTTGTAACTCCTTTGCTTTCTCTCATTTTTGAGACACTGCCTAAATTTCTCCATGATCCTATAGTGGTATGTACACCTTTTGGAGAAAATGTAAGAAGTGATAGAGTATACAAGGATTGCCCAATAGTTGTAAGTGGTAAAACTATGTGTGCAAACTTGGTTGAGTTACCAATGTATGATTTTGATGTTATTCTTTGCATGGAATGGCTTCATAGTTGTTATGCTTGTATGGATTTTCGTAGTAAGGTTGTGAGATTTTGTTTCCCTAATGAAGAAGATCTAGACAGGGATAGGTACAACTCGAGTCGTCCTAATCCATTGATTTTGAACCTTAAGGATAATAAAATGATGTCCAAGGAGTTATTGTGTCATCTTGTGAGTATTAATGATTTAGATCATGACATTCCTTCCATAGATTCAGTGCGTATAGTGAATTAGTTCCAAGAAGTATTTCCTGATTATTCGCCTAGAGTTCCTCCCTCTCAAGAGATTGACTTTGGTATCAACTTCGAGCCCCATACTAAACCAATTTCATTTCCTCCTTACAGAATGACTCCAGTTGAACTGAAAAAGTTGAAGTTGCAGTTAAAAGATCTCACTGATAAGGGTTTCATTCAGTCGACCATATCCCCTTGGGGCGCTCCAATATTGTTTGTGAAAAAGAAAGATGGAACCCTTAGAATGTGTATTGATTATTGGTATCTCAACAAAGTCACTATCAAGAATAAGTATCCACTTCCCAGAATAGATGACTTGTGCGAACAACTCTAAGGGTCTAGTTTTTTCTCGAAGATCGATCTTCGTTCAGGGTACCATCTGCTCAGGGTTAGGGATGGAGATATCCAAAGACAACCTTTTGTACCCGTTATTGTCACTATGAGCTCCTAGTTATGTCATTTGGTCTCACGAATGCACCTGCTACATTTATAGATCTCATGAACAGAGTCCTTTCGTGAATACCTTGACTCTTTTGTCATAGTATCCATTGATGAAATTCTCATTTACTCTAAGACCAAGGAAGAGCATGAACGTCATTCGAGACTAACCTTGCAGGTAGTCAGACAACATCATCTATATGCCAAATTCAGCAAGTGTGAATTCTGGCTAAGATAAGTAACCTTCCTGGGTCTTGTTGTGTCCGATCAAGGTGTGGAGATGGACCCTAAGAAGACTGAGGCAGTTAAGAACTGGCCAAAACCTCTTAACCCCACTAATATTCATACCTTTCTGGTATTGGATGGTTACTACCGCAGGTTTGTGGAGGGTTTTTTTTTCATTGCTGCCCCACTGACAACTTTGACTAAGAAGAAGGCCAAGTTTGAATGGACGGAGACTTGTGAAAAGAGTTTCTAGGATCTCAAGGATAGAATTACTTCAGCCCTGGTGCTTACTTTTCCTAAGTGTGCTGAGAATAACACTATCTATTGTGATGCATCTAGGGTTGGTTTGGGTTGTGTTCTTATGCAGGATGGTAAGGTGATAGCTTATGCGTCCAGACAACTCAAGCTTCATGAGAAGAATTATCCACTCATGATCTGGAGTTGGTTTCTGTGGTCTTTGCATTGAAAATGTGGAGGCATTACTTGTAAAAGTGCACATGGATGTGTTCACAGACCACGAGAGTCTCCAATACGTATTCACACACAAAGAGTTGAATCTACGTCAGTGGAGATGGTTGGAGCTGTTGAAGAACTATGACATGAATGTTCACTACCATCAAGGTAAGTCTAATGTTGTAGATGATGATTTGATCATTATGAGCATGGGAAGTACATCCCACGTTGAGGATGGGAAGAAGGAGTTGGTGAAAGATGTGCACAGACTGGCTAGACTGGGTGTGCGGTTAGTTGACTTTACTAGTGGCTGTGTTTCAGTTCATCCTAGTTCTGAATCGTCCTTGGTAGTTGAAGTCAAGAAGGGTCAACATCTTTATCCTGTTTTGATGGAGTTAAAGTACTCCATGCTAATGTAGATAAATGAGTCCTTTGCTTTGGGAGGTAACGACATACTTAGGTACTACATTAAGCTGTGTGTACCAGATGTGGATGATTTGTGGACTAGGATCATTGTAGATCCCCATGGTTTAAGATGTTCCATACATCTAGGTTCCAGCAAGATGTATCATGATCTTAAGAAGGTCAATTGGTGGGATGGCATGAAGAAGGATATCGTAGAATATGTGACCAAGTGTCTTGATTATCAACAGGTTAAGGCAGAACATCTTAAGCCTAGCGGTCTTACTCAGATTATTGAGGTTCAAACTTGGAATAGGAGGCCATTAATAGGGGCTTCGTGGTTGGTCTTCCGAAGACTAGGAGACAACATGAATCCATATGGGCTATTGTGGACAGGATGACTAAGTCTGCCCACTTTATCCATGAGAAGTCTACTTACAGAACCGAGGATTATGCGAGACTCTACATTGATGAGATTGTGAGATGGCATGGGATTCCTTTGTCTATCATTTAAGATAGAGGAGCTCAGTTCACTTCACATTTTTGGAGATCCTTCTAGAAGAGATTAGGCACACATATGAAGCTTAGTACTGTCTTTCATCCTTAGACTGATGGGCAGGCAGAGCTCACTGTTCAAACATTGGAGGACATGTTGAGGGCATGTGTGATTGACTTTAGGGGTAGTTGGGACGACCATCTACCTTTAATAGGATTCTCGTATAATAACAACTATCACTCCAGCAATTGAATTGCACCATTTGAGGCACTGTATGGTAGGAGATGTAGGTCTCCAGTTTGGTGGTTCGAGGTTGGAGAGTCATTCTTTTTGGTCAAGAGACCATTAATGAGGCCTTAGAGAAGTCATAGTGATTAGGGAAAGGTTGGCTACTGCTTACAATTGGCAAAACTCTTATGCAAACAATATAATACGGCCCTTAGAGTTTGATGTTGGTGACCAGGTCTTTTTAAAGATATAACCTATGAAGGGGGTGATGAGGTTTTGCAGGAAAGGAAAGTGGATTCTGAGGTATGTTGGGTCATATGAGATCCTACAGCGTGTGGATGAGGTGGCCTATCAGTTGACATTGCCTATGAAGCTAGCTTATGTTCATCCAGACTTTCATTTCTCTATGTTAAAGAAGTACCTAGGTAATCCAACCTCGATTGTACCTGTTGAAGGTTTGGGGGCCGAGGAAGATTTGTCATATAAGGAAGTACCTGTTGAGATTTTAGACAGACAGATCAAAAGGATAAGGAACAAGGATATTGCCACAGTAAAGGTATTGTGGAGGAAACATCTTGTTGACGGTGCTATGTGGGAGGTCGAGGCTGATATGAGATCCCGCTACCCTTATCTTTCCAGCCCTTAAGGTTAGACTTCCTACTCTTAAGTCTAAGTTTGCTTATCTCTCCCATGCTCGTCTCTCTCACGTTTCTCCACTCTTGTCATCTTTTCTCTGCCAAACAAAATTACAAGAACAGAAAACCCAACCAAAGTTTTTTACACTTGAAGAACTCACACGAAAAATATAATCAAAACATATACAAATGCTAAGAAAAAATATTAGGCAAAGGGAGGAGCTTTTTGTGGGGTGGTGTTGGAGTTTCGAGATTTGAACGTGATTTGGAGAGGGTGTTGGACAGCTGGTCATGTGTTGAATAAACGTCAAAATAAGGGAAGGGCCTTCTTTAGGGAAGGTCGGAGATTCAAGTAAATCTCATGAGATGAGACTGTCCGGTATGCGGGGTATGGGTCTCCTTATATATCCTAGTCTTTTAACCTATACTGCCAATATATGGATCTAGCATGGTTCAATTCCTTATATACGCTAGCATGTCTTAGGTTACTTTGGCCGGTGATTCCACCTCTTTTTGGTGTGGGGCAGACACTAGATTTCATGATGCTCATATGATCTATGTCGGTTAATGTTAAAGTTCTCAATGAATGAATGAGGCCAACCTCAAATAATGCACATAATGAATGAATGATACAAAAGGTGTTAGGATAGGATAATCAGGAGGTGATCTAGACGTAAGTAATGACACTAGGTCATTCTTTGCCATTGCACAGCGAACCCGATAAAAGTCCTAAACTACATCCTAGGTATAGTTGGTGTTTACACTAGCTTATGAATGAATGAAATGAAGTACGTATGAATGAATGAAGCAGACTCTATGTTTCCTAACGAAGAGTCCCTAGTTGAGGTCCAATATGTTGAGCCCTCATTTTGGGATGTCATAATGTCAAGTCCATGACTCCAAGGTCTTATGGCATGTGAATGAATGATATGAAAGATGTTATATGCCATATGTAATTTGTTATGTGTTATGGGTAAGATGTTATGTGATGTGTGCAATATAATACTTATGAAGATGCATCTTACTCTAATGGCTTGTCTTTACTAATACAAATTTTGTAAGTCCCTTGACTTTCCTAATCCAAATTTGTCAAGTCCCCTGACTTTCCTAATCAAAATTTGTCAAGTCCCCTGACTTTCCTAATCCAAATTTGGCAAGTTCACTGACTCAACTTTCTATATCATGTTGTTAGGAAAGGGCTATTATTGCTCATGCATGTCCTTGGTGTGTGCTTGCATATACCCATACTTAGTACAAGTTCTCATACAATATCTACTTTTAGGTGCAGGCACAGGTGAATGTTAGAGCTTACAGTACGATGTTGCAGCTATCCGGACGTGGAGATTTCATCTGGAGTTTGTAGGCCCTCATGCTTTCGAGGATGTCTACTGTTATTATCTTGATTACTTATAGGATTGAGCTAGTGGAGTATGTTCCACTAGCGTTTCTTTCCTATTTTATTTCATACATAGTATTGGTGCCATTTTTGCAAGTATACACTTAATGAAGTATTGAACTATTACTTTCATTTGATGATCTTAATGTAATATGGTTGATTTTAAACGTTTATGATTTTAAGTAGAATGTTTTATATGAATGTTAAGTAAAAAAAATTCAAATTTTCACTAAAATTAACAAAGGTGAAGTAACGATGATGTATATAGGCTTGTCTGCGAACTCTGAGAGGTCAACGATGCGGGTCTCGTCAAGGATATAGATTTCGATCATGAAAAAAAATAATATTTAAGGGTTATATCTATAGTCTAGTTCAGGTTAAGGATTCTAGCTTTGAAACCCAACTCTTGAGTCAGTTCCAGTAATCAATAAGTTTCTAGAAGTGTTTCCAGAGAATCTACCCAGAGTCCCTCCCAAACTGTAATTTAACTTTGCAATTGATCTCCTTCCAGATACCTAGCCTATTTCACCTTAGATAATGGCTCCACCAGAGCTTAAGAAATTGAAAGATAAGTATAAAGACCTTTTAGATAAGGGCTTCACTAGACCTAGTATTTCGCCATGGGGTGCAGCAGTGTTGTTCATAAAGATGAATGATGGTTCTCTCAGAATGTGCATTGACTATAGACAGTTGAACTAGATCACAATCAAGAATAAGTATCCTATCCTAGGATTGATGATTTATTTTACCAAATTCAAGGTGCTAGCCATTTCTCAAATATTGACCTCATATTAGGTTATCATCAGCTCAAAGTCAGAGATAATGATATTCCGAAAATATCCTTCAGAACTCAGTATAGTCATTATGAATTTGTAGTTATGTCATTTAGACTAACCAATGCTCATGCAACTTTCATGGATTTGATGAGCAGAGTGTTCAAACAGTACTTGGACTTTTTTGTTGTTATCTTTATTGATGATTTCATCATTTACTCTAGGAATGTGGAAGAACATGTGAGTCAGTTGAGTGTTGTTCATCAGACTGTCAATGATTTCTAGTTATTTTCTAAGTTCAGCCAATGTGAGTTCTCGTTGCAATCCGTTGCGTTCCTTGGTCATATAGTATCTAGAGAGGGGATTCAAGTAGATTTATAGAAGATAGAGGCAGTAAAGCAATGGCCAAGACCTACCTTTACTACAAATATCAGAAGTTTCTTAGGTCTAGCAGGTTATTACAGAAGGTTTTTAAAAGATTTTCATTCATAGCCTTACCATTGACTAGGTTGAGTCAAAAGATTGTCAAGTTTCAAAGATCAGATGATTATGATAAAAGCTTTACAGAATTGAAAACTAGGTTGACTACAGCTCCTGTCTTGATCTATTGCGATGCATCTAGAGTTGACTTAAGTGTGTGTTGATGCAGCGAGATAAGGCTAATAGCATATGCTTCTAGACAACTTATGATACTTGAGAAGAACTATCTAACTCATGAACTCGAGTTTGAAGAAGTGGTGTTTACACTCAAGATCTGGAGACACTGCTTATATGGTGTTCATGTATAAGTTTTCACTTACCATAAGAGCCTTCAATATGAGTTCACCCAGAAAGAGTTGAATTTTCGTCAAAGAAGATGGCTTGTGTTATTTAAAGATTATGATATGAGTGTTCATTATCATCCTGGTAAGGCGAATATAGTTGCAAATGCTCTTAGTTGATAATCTATGGGTGGTGTATCCCATGTGGAGGAAGAAAGGAAAGAACTAATGAAGGATGTTCACATGCTTGCTTGTTTGGGAGTTCGACTTATGATCATATTGGACAATGGTGTAATAGTTCAAAATGGGATCTTCTTTGGTAGTGGAGGTTAAGGAAAAGCAAGACAGTGATCCAATATTGGTTAAACTTAAAGGTGCAGTCCATAATCATAGAGTAGAGGTTTTCTCCCAAGGAGTAGATGAAGCACTTCGCTACCAGAGTAGATTGTGTGTTCCTGATGTGGGTGAGTTGAAACAGAGTATTCTTTTAGAATCCGATAACACCAGATATTCTATTCATCCAGATGCTTCTAGGACGTACCAAGATTTGCGGGAATTCTATTGGTGCAATGACATGAAGAAGGATATAGCAGATTTTGTGAGTAAGTGCCCCAATTGACAGCAAGTCAAAGTACAACATCAGAAACCAGGGGGTATGACTAAAGAGATCGACATCCCTACTTGGAAGTGGGAAGTAATCAATATGGATTTCTTCACAGGGTTACCTCGAACTCGCAGACATTATGACTCCATTTGGGTGATAGTTGATAGGATTACTAAGTCTTCATTATTTTTGGCGCTCAAGACTAAATATTCGACGGAGGACTATGCCAAGCTATACATTAATGAAATTGTGAGGTTACATGAGGTTCCTTTTATTATCATCTCAGATAGAGGTCCTGAATTTACCTCTCATTCGAGAAGTCATTTCACAAGGGTCTTGGTACTCAGGTTAACCTTAGCACAACATTTCATCCGCAGACGGATGGACAGTATGAGTGTAACATTCAGACCCTATAGGATACATTGAGACCTTGTGTGATCGATTTCAAGGGTAGTTGGGATGATCACCTCCCTCTTACTGAGTTTGCCTACAATAATAGCTACCATTCCAGCATTTAGATGGCCTCTTATGAGGCACTGTATGGGTGTAGATGTAGATCTCCTGTAGGTTGGTTCTAAGTAGGGGAAGCAACTTTGATAGGGCAAGATTCAGTGCTTTATGCTAATGGAGAAAGTGCAACTCATTAGAGATAGACTTAGGACTGCCCAATGTCGTTAGAAATCATATGCAAATGTAAGGAGAAGGGAACTACAGTTCCAAGTTGATGATTGGGTTTTCCTGAAAGTGTAAACTATGAAAGGGGTGATGAGATTTGGAAAGAAAAGGAAGCTTAGTCCTAGACATATATGCCTTTACACGATATTTAAAAGGGTCGACAAGGTGTCATATGAGTTAGAGTTGCCAACAAGACTAGAAGTTAAGCATCAAAAGATCCCAAATGACAGCTAGGACCTACGGACCGTAGGTTGGACAATGATGCGTATACCAGGTCCATCGACCTTAGTCCTCAAAAGCATTTCTCTGAATCAAATGACGAAGGATTAGGAGGATTGTTGGTTGGACCACGGTCCGTAGAACATGCTCGTCAACCTTGGTCCTTAGAAGCCATTCTTTGAATCAAACAATGAAGGAACAGGACGAACCGTATATTGGATCATGGTCCGTGGACAAGGTCCGTCGATCCTGGTCCACACACCCTTTCTCAGAACCAAATGACGGACAGGACCTACAAACCGTAGGTAGAACCATGGTCCGTGAACCAGGTCAGTCGATATTGCTCTAGAAATGACGGCCAGGACCTACATGCCGTAGTTAGGACCACGGTCCGTGGACCAAGTTCTTTGGTCACTCTGACAGTAGTTAAGTTAGGGTTTTTTTGGCATTTTCCTACTTTGTTGGACCCCTAATCTATTTCTTTTAGACCCTAAAATAAGAGGTTTTATTCAATCTAATCCTAGAAACATAACTAGGATATCCTAACTCAAATCATTAATCAAAACATAGAAAATTAGAAACAAGAGAACAGAAAAATGTCAAGAACTATATTCAAGAATGCAGAAAGGTTCTATCAGTTCCAGCCCCGTAATCAAAAGATTTTCCCATGAAATTCATAACCATGTATGTGGGATTTCACCAGTGGGTTCCTTTCACCCATTAGATTCGTAGTTTGCAGTGAGTTTCTTGTATCCCTTTTCATCATTAGATTTAGAATTTCTAAAACTTCATAAGATTACCTTGAACTAGTTAGTTATATGTTCTAAATCATATTACCATGTTATTACTCAGTTTATTGCAAAAATTTCAGAACCATAGCTATGTATTTCATTAATATGTATTTCTTTAGTTCTTGAATTAGACATGGTAGTCAGATATTACAATTACATCATATATACATGCCTTAGTTATTAATGCATCATTATCAAATTAATTGTTGAATTCTCATGTTCAATTTTGAGCTATCCAGTATTTACAGAAATTCAGTCATGATATGTAAACCAGTTAATCCATTGAGAGTAGCATAATATTGAGTAGGACTAGGGTTTGGCATACCCAAATAGTCCCAGAACTATTATCCAAGTAGGTTTTAAATCCCCTCAGTGCGCATTAGTTTAGTGATCACGCCAGCATTCCTTTATACCTCTGGAAGGTATATTGGGTCCTCTCTATAGGGCGTATACACTGACTCAACATTTAGCTCATGTTGTTTTATTATCGGCTATTAGTAGCTCCCACTTTTTAGTCAAACTCTATTCCATTGACCATATTAACACTTCAATTAGGATATAGTCGCAACATGTTATAAATTTGATCATTGCATTCACTTAGCTCACAATACAATATATCATGTTCAGAGTATTATACTTTTTTTTGTTCTTGTTCAGTTATGTTTTATTTCGACTTTACTCTATCCTACATGTTGAGTACCTTTCAAGTACTGATGCATAAATGCACTACAACTTCTCGTGATGTAGGTTCAGGTTCTGAGCATCTAAATCACGCTAAGATTGATTCTCGATTTCCAGTTAAGCAGCATCAGTAGTGAGTCCTCATTCTCCGAGGACAATAATCATAAGTCAATTTTAAGTATTTTTAGTCAATTTTAAGTATTTTTAGTCATTTACTTTTAGTTTTTTCTATACATAGATGGGGCTTGTCCCATTAATTCTATTTAGTTAGAGTTTATTTTCAGATATAGTTAGTTTCAGTTTAGTATTGAGTTGCGATTTTCTTTGTATCAAACTTATAAGTTTTAAAATATCTCAGTAACAGTATATGGGCATTCCCCATCTTTTAATTTTAATTTTGATTTAGCTTCCACTTTAGTTTATTAACTTTAGTATGCTCATGATCATGCCATCAGGGTTAGCTTGGGATCAATTTTGGTCCTAAGTCCCGTGTGCTCGTCTCGAGGGTAGCTCGGGACGTGTCATGTGAAGTCTAATATATACGCCCCATCGAGAGGACCCAATACACCCGAAAAAAGGTACAGAGGCATGATGGTGTGATCACTAAAATCATGCCCACAGAGGGCACTTACAACCTACATGCCTATTAGTTCCGGAATACATGGGTGAGTGACCCTAGTCGAACTCTGTATTATTCTACTCCCTATAGATTAAGTGGTTAGCACAATATGATTGAAAAAATGTAATACTGGATAACTCAAAACTAAAAATGCAAGGTGAGAAGGAAACAATTTATTTGATAAATGATGCATTTATAATTGAGGCATATATAGTTGAATAACTGAAATATCTGACCTAGCATGTGTAATTCATGAAATAAATAAATAAATAGCTAAGGTTCTAAACTTGATGCAATAAAACAAGTAATAACATGATAAACTGATTTGGATCATTTACCTAAGTAATTAATGATAATCTTTTGAAATTCTAGAAACCCTAGGTTTGTCCATAATGAAGGAATCATGAAACTAAGTGAATTCTAGGGACCTCATGGATGAAGGGGGAATTCACTAGTAAAATCCCAGATACATGGTAATGAGTTCCAATAAGAAATATTTTTATTTCAGGGTTGGAACTGATAAAATCTTGTGGCGGTCTTGAACTAGGGTTCTTGATCTCTTTTCTCCTTTTACACACTAAGTGTCTATGTTTTGATTAAAGCATTGACTTAGGTAAGTTTGAGTTATGTTTGTAGGCTAAAAACAAAAACCACATAGTTTAGGGTTAAATTGATGTATTTAGGGGTCAAACGCATAAGGAAAAGAACAAATGACCCTTGACATGAAATTTGCTAAAGCTATTTACGAACTGATCGACACTCCGTCTTGTCTGTCCTTTCATCATGTTAGAGGCCATATTTTGAGGGTGTCAACCTATGGACTTATCGACTATCGATCGATAGATCGACAATTTGTCAAGTCAGTCAGGACATCAACTTTAGAGACTAGGTTCTGAAGGCCTCGATCTATAAAATGATTAATGATTCATAGATGGATCCACGATCTATCATGTTAGTCTATCGATCAACTTTAGAAATAAGGTTTTGAAGGCCTCGAGCTACGTACTAATCGACGATCTATTATGTCAGTATGTGGGCCATGCTTTAGAATGGTTTTTGACTTAATTTCTATGGATGGTTGCATATGCAAACCACAAACCACCAGAACGATCCATATGTCATCCTACGGTCCATGGGTGGAAACCATGGGATGCACCGACAACTTCTAGAAATTTTTATTAAGTTCTGTTTTAGGATGCGGGGTGTTACATTATCTCCCCCTTGGAGCATTCGTCCTTGAATAAAGACTAAACTAGATTAAAAGGGAGGGTGAGAGCTGCAAACCCTACTACAAAGCACTAGAAACTGATTTTTAGACTGAACTGAGTTCCTAGAATAGACAAATACTTTGAAGATGCAAGTACTAACTGAACGAATATAACACTAAGATTGAATATACGCAAGAATGACTAAAAAATGATCAGGAAAAAGTACCTCAAACAGGAGTTGAATCGGAAGGAAATAGGTGAGGGTATTTTGACTTCATGGTTGCTTCTACTTTCCAGGAAGCTCCCTCGATAGACTAACTCCTCCACAAAACCTTGACTGAAGTGGATTCCTTATTTCTCAACCTTTGAACCTAATAATAAAGAATTTCAAATGTTACATCTTTGAAAGAAAGACTATCTTTCACGCTACACTCTCTAATGGAACCAAAGATGCTGGATCACCCACACACTTTTTTCAAAAGTGAGATGTTTAAAACAAAATGCACTGCCTCTAGTTCTGTTGGAAAGTTTAACTAATAAGACACTTACCCAATCCTTTCTATAATATGGTAAGGGAATATATATCAAGGATTGAGCTTACTTTCCTTAACAAATATCATCACCCCTTTCATATATAACACTTTCAAGTAAGCCCACTCATCGACTTGGAACTCTAGTTCCCTTCTCCTTACATCTGCACTAGACTTTTGGTGACTCTATGTCATAATAAGTCTATATCTAATGACTTGCACCTTCTTCCTAGCATCATGGACCGAATATGGTCCTATCACGGCTACTTCACCTACTTCAAACCAACCAACGTGAGATCTGCATCTACCTCCATACAATGCCTCATAAGGGGTCGTCTAAATGTTGGGGTAGCTATTATTATTGGCAAACTCAATAAGAGAAAGGTGATCATCCCAAGTACCGTTGAACTTGATCACACAAGATATCAAAATGTCCTCTAGGCTCTGAATGGTACACTCTGCCTGACCATCTGTCTGTGGATGAAATGTCGTGTTATGGTTAATTTGAGAAAAAATACCTTACTGAAATGAGGACCTATATCTGGAATGCTAGACAAACGAACCACATGCAACGTGAGTATCTCAGTAATGTAAGGTCTATCATTCCAGATAGAAGTCTATCTCATTAAAAAATGAATAGAACGGTCCATTTATTGAAAAGCCCTTATTATTTATACTTTATAAAATTAGGCTTTATGAGATTAACTCCTCTTATGCTTAGCTTAAAGGTCATAGATTAGAGTTCATCAACCTAATTCATGTGAGAGATATTTCACATAGAAATGGAATATTGAAGCACAATCTAGTTTAGGGTACTTTGAAGAGCACCTTTCAAGGCCCCTCTATTGACTAGGTCATCATACTTGCATAATTGACATGTTTCAAGTGTGTGTGTACATATATGTGAGCAACCCTTTCACATAAACACGTTTAGAACACACATGTTCATACTTCAGTCCATTCATGCATAAGTGTATAGGTGTAACTATATGAGCAATCCTTTCATATAAACACATTTAGAAACTATGCATATTCATAGTTTATCACACCATAAACTTGACATCAAACCATACAAGTCATATTCATAACTTGCTCATGCATTCATATTCATGTACATTGATCACAAAACTAGGAACTATCCTATCAAGGCACACATGTGTAATGCATAGACAAGGTCCCATACCCTTGTCCGTACTAGTACACCGATCAAATAATCCTAGTTAAGGAATACATAACCTACTTCATGGACATATACTATACATACATAGTAGTAGACATTAATTCATATGAGAAAAACATTTCATTAGACACCATGAGTCTATACTACTTGTAAGAATGCATGAGGTGTAAGTGTGTGTACATTGGTCAACATGATCATACAGTTGCTATCAATAACACATTGAGGCATCTACCCTCTTAAGACCACAATGCACATTCAAACATGGACCACAATTCAAATAATAGCATTGGAGACAAGATAACTTAAACTTTTACATTCAAGACTCCTACATTAGCTAATCACACCTTCATGTAGGGGTATATAGGTAAGGGGTAATTAAACATTATAACTCATCAATGGCAGCACCTAAACCTAACCATAACATAGTCATTCACATTCTTATAACAATAGCCACACAACCTAGATCATAGCTAGAATGGAATACTAGGCATAATCTTCACATTGGGTGATCATCACCACCACTCATTCAAAGTACAATGGACTTCAAGGACATGATCACATCACATATATGTTGACAATAAAGTAAACACCTCCACCATAAATTGACCATAAAACACAATTCCATACAAGCTAAGTCATCTAGCAATTCTATAACAAATTTAGAGAAAGTAGGTGATCATACCAATTCATCAACCTTTGATAAAAATTGATCAATACTTATCAACAAGTCAAGTATCGTGAATTCAATAAATGTACATAAACATAAAACAAATCATGCTCCATCTATCCTAGAATTAAGATCACATTATGTACATTGCACTATCAACCTATATAGGATAGAAGAACATAAATCAATGTTACCAAATTTCCTGTGCTTTGATCATCAATGAACAATACTCATAATTAATCAATAATAAAATATAGGGAAGTATATAAAGAGATCATAATCTAAACGAAATCATACTTCATTGTCCTAGAATCGAGATCATACCAACTTCTCTACATTAACAATCAATAGACGATAGAAGAACATAAATCAATCTCATTGAAATCTTCAAACCTTGAACCACATAGATCACTCATCAAAAATTCACCATCAATTTCAGTATAAGATAGTACTAATAGCCAATTCAACATAATAGAATCACAATCAATTAACACATAATAAAGATCACAATGCCCATAAGATAGGCTAATTTGAAATTTTTATGGAACATGGCTTAATTATGAAATTTGATTGAAATTCACTTTAAAATCACTAAATTAACATCAATTCATCATACGAAAGCTTTTGAAACGTTTTGACAAAAAAATCATGGCTAAATTGGAAGATTGGAGGTTTGATTATAAACTTTCATTGAAAACATTGGGAGGGACTCCTAAGAAGAAAGGTTGACTAAGGATGAATGTTCACCAAACGTCATTGTAGGAGAAAGCAACCAAATTTTCTTGAAGAAGCCATGGGAATCCAATCTCCAATTTGTTCTTGAGTTTTAGCTCCAATGGAGGTTTCTAGAGAGGTTTCTTTGAGAGAGGGAATTTATTTTGAAATATGAATTAAGTTTAGGGTTTTGATCCTTTTAACTAACTTAGTATACCTAAAACACTTAAATAAACCGCCTATATTAATTAAATAAACCGCCTATATTAATTTAGGAACGTGGGGTGAATTTCCCATTCACCCCTTTAATGAAACAATACGTGCAGCAGATTATAGGCACTATCGACGGACAACAGTGGACGGGATATCGACTGGACAATAGGAAGTCCAGCTGCTCTGTCGTTGGTGACTGCACATCCTCCTTTGACACATGAGGCTCAACAAGCTAGATGTTGATCTACGCCTCCCATCGACGGGGCGTAGGTCATACTACTGGTCGTCGTTTGTAGACATAGGTAGACACTGCCACGACACTGTCTAGGCAGACTTTCGGTCCTCTTTGTGGGCCTTTTGCGGGGCCCTTGGAGAGTCGTACCCAAATGTTTCCAATGTAAATCTATTCATTAAAATGTTAGGGACTTTCAACATCAGTTTCAACCAAAATAAACACGTAAATCATGTCAAGATACAACAAGACACATATGCACGTCTCATGCCTAACTTTCAAACGTCAATGAACGTTCTTGACGTTTGACCTCCAAATGACTTCAAATAAATCATAAATGCTTTAATACACTTAATTAACATTTTAACAAGCCTATAAGTCCGATGTGAGGATCTAGACACCTTAATCCATTTTGGGGGTCTTACAAGTACGCCAACTGTGGTTGATACAACTCCAGTGTTTGTCGCAAGGGATCCAATTGTTGTTTCAAGTTCGGTCAAGTGTCCAATGAATAAGCAGGGAAATGCTTATGGGGAAAATATAGCCCAGTCTTCATCAGATGCTCCACAACACAAGGCTGCAACTAGAAGAGCTACTTTCGGTACTGGAGGGGGAACAAACCACTTCTATGCTATTAACAATTTCCAAGATCATGAGAATTCGCCAGATGACGTTACTGGTATGATTCAAGTCTTTTTTACTTTAATGCTTATGCATTACTACACCCAGGAGAAAATTTATCTTTTTTCACTTCATATGTTTCAATGAACTTTAATTTTATTCCTGAGCAACTTAGTGAACGATTCATAGTTCTACACCTATTGGTGAGCCCATTCTAGCATAGAGAGTCTACCGTGATTGTCTCGTTTCCATCAATCACAAGAGTACGATGGTTTATTTAATTGAGTTAGACATGGTAGACTTCGATGTCATTCTTTGTATGGATTGTCTTCATGATTGTTATGCCTCAATTAATTGTAGAACTCGAGTAGTCAAGTTTTAGTTTCGAAGAGTCAGTTTTAGAGTGAAAAGTAGTTCATCATTGCCTAAGGGCCATTTCATTTCATACCTTAAGTGGAGGAAGTTAGTCTCTAAGGGGTGTGTATATACTTAGTCTAACTTAATGACTATAGTGCAAAGATACCTCCTATTCAAACAATTCCAGTAGTAAGAGAGTTTCCAGAATTCTTTCACAATAATCTTCCCGGAGTCCCTCCTAAGAGAGAGATAGACTTCGGTATAGATCTTCTTCTAGATACTCGTCCTATCTCTATCCCTCCATATAAAATGGCTCCAGCAGAGTGGAAAGAGATGAAAGAAGAGTTGAATATATGTTAGATAAGGGTTTCATTCGACCAAGTGTCTCACCTTGGGGCGCTCAGGTTTTGTTTGTGAGAAAGAAATATGGTTCCCTTAGGTTGTGTATAGATTACCTTCAATTGAATAAGGTTACCAGTAAGAATAAATATCCTCTTCCCAGGATTGATGATTTTTTCGAACAACTTCAAGGTTTATCATGCTTCTTGAAAATTGATGTCAGATGATGCTACCATCAGTGCAAACTTAGGGAATGTGATATTCCGAACACAACTTTTAGAACCAGATATGGTCATTATGAATTTTTGTTCATGTCCTTCTGGTTGATCAACGCACCTGCAACAATCAAGGATCTTATGAATAAAGTCTTCTAACCTTATTTAGATATGTTTGTAATCCTCTTAATTGATGACATACTTATTTATTGAAGGAATAAAGAAGAGCATGCTAGTCACCTTAGGATAATCTTCCGGATTTTTTACGATAGAGAGTTATATGTCAATTTCTTTAAGTGTGAGTTTTGGATTGAGTCTATGGAATTCTTGGGTCACATAGTTTTAGGTGATGGTATTAGAAGGGATACCTAGAAAACTGAGGAAGTACAAAATTGGCCTTGACCCACATCTCCAACTGATTAGGAGTTTGTTGGTTTCCGCTGGATACTATAGGAGATACTTAGATGGTTTTCATCTGTTGCATCTCATTTGATAAAGTAGGTTGAGAAGACAATTAAATTTTGGTGGATCCATGATCCTTCATGGCAGTCCGTCGATCGACTTTAGAAAACAGGTTCTTAAGGCCTCGACCTACAGACTGATTAACGATCTGTCATGTTAGTATGTTTGTTATGCCTTCGAATGGCTTTTGACTGAATTTTTTGGGATGGTTGAAGATGCCAACCACGGACCACAAGCCCAGGCCATGGGACACCCTATAGTCTGCAACTTCTGGAAATTTTATTAAGCTTTGTTTTTTGATAGGGAGTGTTGCAAGCCAATTCTTTATTAACATAAAAGGAACCAACAAAATAATGATGCCCAACTGATATCCAGACCATCAAATAACTAAAGTAAAACCAACCTAAACTTAATACAAAACTAAGAAGAAATCAAATATAGACAAAAATATGAGGCTTGATGCTTCTTAGAGTAGGTCGATTTAAGTCTCTTCATCATCTTTGTGTCATCGTTCAAAAGTTAATTGACGCTAATCTTAGGGAAGAGGATCCATTCTGGTAGGCTCAAGTATAAACATCTTCTACTACAACTTTGTCTAATCCTAATTCTCTGTGCAATAGCCTCTCCTTAATGAGAAAATTAGCTAATGGATATATAATGTTTATTCCTAGAAGTAATTAAATCAGATAAACTTCTTTATGGACTTCTTATTTAGTAATTATCAATTTTTTCTTTCTACAATTAGAGAAATGGGGCTCGATCAACCAAGCTAATATTAGTAATCCCTCCCCTTCAATCCATATCTGATGGATTGAAACCCACATAGGATCAGTACCACAATAAAGATTTGGATCAATGAGAAAAGATACTAATATACGAGATAGAATATGAGCCAAAAACTGTCAGCGCCAAAATCATACTCATAATTCTCACAACAATTGGGAGTCGCTTAACACATTGGTGAATCATTCAATAAACTATTTAGCAGAAAATAAAATACAATTTCACTCGTCCTGTTTTTTTAATCATAATAGACACCTCAAAGCTATCACCAGGTGTATGATACATAACCAATAGAATTTAATTCAGACAAGGTGGAAAGTACATAAACAACTACTAGATGAATTTATTAAAGACCACTGAAGCTTCAGAGGCACAAAGTGAGCTAAAACATGCTTAACAAGGTTGTTTTATCCTATGATGAGGGATGTTATTTTTATCTGCATTGATGATTTTACCACCTAAAATTAGTTTATCTTGAAATTGTTTACATTCCAAAGTAGCTTCAAAATTTAAAGCTAGGTTAGTCAAATAATCCGCATGAGTATTTCCCTCCTTTGAGGTGTGTTGTACATTTGTTGTCATCAAAGCCCTTATTCTGTTAATAGAATTGACTTCCAAAGCCACACTCCAAGGAACAGTTTAATCTCTATTCAACATATTAATCAATGATAAAGAATCTGGTTCCATTTTAATTGGTGAAAACCCATTCTCCAAACAATATTTAAATCCTTCCTTTAAACCCATAGCTCAGTTACTATGTTGTTGTGTCTAGGATCCTAATCCCCTTAGCTCCCACCAAATCACCAGAATAATCCCTAAAAGAAAATGCAATAGTTCTAACTATTGATGCCCTATTTGAGTTACATTTCAACCATCCCAAAGGAGGTGGACTCCACCTTACCACTCTTGATGTAAACCTATGCCTAGAACTATTCAGCAGAGCAACCTCTAAATCCAATAATTTGAAATATTGGGATATTTAATTAAATTCCAAATTAATGAATTATTTATATTGTTTGGAATATCTCAACTAACTCTATTAGTAGAGTCAGAACCATTTCAATAAAAGTTGTGTCACTGGAACCCATTGTCCCAAAAAACCAGCTGCACCAGTAAAATATCTCCACAGAATCTGCCACTTCTCCTTTTAGAAAAAAGTGATCCACAGTTCCATCCACTAGAACCTCACACCAACTGGATAAATGAGAAATATTATGATTCGATTGTGTCATTAAAGTAGTAACTGGAATTCTTTTTCCACACCTTCCAGTCTAACAAAAGTATCTTAAAAGGGATTACTTGTACCCATATCTTCTTATATAAATCAGTTTCCTCCTATCGCTTTCTTATAATATTCAAAGAACTTCTGTCTGAAAATTGTCAAGAACTTGTCCTTGTCCATCATTGTTAATCACTGATATATGAATGTGTAATCTAACCATGGAAATTTTGACATGATGAACTACATGTTGAGGAAACTGCATTTGCATTTGTCATAACCCCAACCATCTTCATCCATATAGGTGTCAATATTTTTCAAATTGTTGCAGGATTGCAATTCTCTTGGTTGTGGAAATAGAGGACCTAACCTTATCCAGTTATCAAACATTATTGAAAATGTGTCACCTCTAGGTTCCAACAAAATAAGTTTTTCATAGATATCCATGTTCATCAACATATTTGAGATCCTCCTCGCCATTGTACCAAACTAGGGGTTTGCTTCTTACATTATTTATCCCACATGATATTGTCCCATAAAGTGTTTTGATTTCTGAACCTCTACAAGAGTTTAGCATATAAAGCTTCAGACAACTCAAATAAAGACCTAAAACCAATACCACTCTCTTGTTTTGGAAAGAAAACTTAATTCCAAGAAGCCCTGTGCTTGCTCTTTCCTAATACTTTATTACTAAAAAAGAATTTAGAAAATACTCTATGGAGTTCTTTGAGAACGCATATAGGGGCCACAATAGCAGACAATATATGAGTGGGAACACATTTCAAAACACTATTGATTAGAACTTCATTACCTCCATAGGATAATAAAATATCTATTTCTTTTCTAGGCTTGTAATTTAGGTTTGACGCTTGTAATAAGGTCAGATTAATGCTCTTTATTCCTCCTCGTATGTGATATAGGACACCCCAAATACTTGAGTAGAAATTTCCCGCTATTGCAACTTGTACACTCCTCAACAAGCAATATTTCAGCAGTTGCTGCATATAAAATGCACTTTTATCCTTGTAAGTATTCCGTTCTAATTGAATTTCATACTTCTTTAAAATTTACATGATCTTCACAAGTGAGTATCTATTAGTAGATGAAAAAATAATAGTATCATCTGCATAAGCAATATGGTTTATATTGGTACTCCAGTTTGACATCTCATACCCCCGAAATAGATATTCATCAAATAAATAGTTTAAAGACCTATATAAAACTTCAACAGATAGAATAAATTGGGCAGGGGATAGTGAATCACCTTATTTCACCCCTCTAGTAGAGTTATAGAACCATGTGACTGCCCATTATAAGAATTGAATACCAATTGTTTGCAAGCAAAGTCCATAATAAATCAACCTCTAATTCAGAAAAACATATCTTCCTTACCACTTTCGTCATAAAGAATCAAAATCCTCTATCTTAAGCCTTTTCCATATCAAGCTTATTTATAACATTAGAAGGCTTACCCTTTTCATGTTGTCTGTGACAATCTCTTGTGTTAGGAGGACGTGTTCAATAATGCTTCCACCTTTCAAAAAGCCACGTTGATTTGCAGAGATGAGTTTAGGTAACATACCTTCTAATCTCTCATGAACAACTCTAGATAAAAATTTTAAAGATAAAATTACTCAAACTTTTTGGCCTCAAGTATGAAAAGGTGTTAACTCCGTCTTTCTTGGGAAATATACCTGGGGAGAGTATTACCAACAATGAATTCTTGAACTATTCTGAAAATATCTTGTCCTACAATCTCCCAACAACATTTATAAAAATTGAAATGTAAGTCATCAGGACCTCCAACACTATCTCCATTCAAATTGAAAACAACTCTCTTTACTTCCTCCATATCCGGCTCTTTACACAAATGAATATTTTCTTCTTCTATAACAATAGTAGGAATATGTCTCAACAACGAAAAGGATGTAGCATCTCTATATAGGGGAAACTGATCCTCGAGAATTGAACAGATTCAACATCTATCTCACATTGTTCTACCATTAACAATTCTTTGAAAAAATGTGGTATTACTATCTCCATTATCAAAATGAGTCATACCCAGCTTTCTGTTGCCAAAAAAATTCCTCAAAATGTAAGTACTTCTCTGTCCTCAAATAGTTTTTCTTTAATTTTGACAATAACTTCCCTTGTTAGTAACTGCTGAAAAATATCACCATAAACTTCCTTGCACATTTGGTCAAAGCATATTTGACCCTTTTACTGTTTTCTTTAAAAATAAAAAATGGATTTTGGGACACATATATATACCAATTATGTCTCACTACCTTAACAAATTGGTAATGATCAGTCCAGAACTTCATAAACCTTAATGGTTTCCTATATGTATCATGGCCTCTTCCATGGTCAATAACATTGGAGCAGGATCTAATTCCATTCTTGTAAGATGTTCAATTTTCATAAAACTAAATTAGTGCTGATGAGAGAGAATCTTATCCAATCTTTCAAAAATACAATCACTTCCGACTCTTCCACTCCATGAGGTGAAAGGGCTGCCTTTGAATTGAAACTCTGATAAATCACAACTCTAAATACATGTTTTAAAGTCTTCATAATCAATAACTTGAACAGGAAGCCCCCAAATCTATTAGCTTTCAAGACTACATTAAAATCTCTACCAATTAACCATGCACTATCAATGGTTGTTGTCATATAATATATATCTTCCCCTAGTATTTGTCTATGCTCAACATCACATTTAAAATAGACTAAAGTGACATGAAGGCTATTAGAGTGTTGTTGTTTTGTGAAACACAATGTCAATTGTTTCTCAGTATCAATCACCATGGTAACATCAAACTCTGAATTAATGAAACACCAAATATTTCCATTGCAATTTGCTTTACCTAGTGGCATCTATAATCTTCTTCTATATTTGTTGATAGATTTGACATGTTGAAATGGTTCCACCAAGCCAAAGAAAAAGAAAAAGGAAATTTATGAAGTTTATGTAGCATTTGCACTCTATCGAAAGCTTGTTGGGACTTTACATAAAAAATGGTTCCCAATTAGAGCTTTCATAAATTATTATTGATTTATTTCTCTTCGGCTGCTTCCTTATGGGATGATGTAGATCTCCATTTCTTTGTTTCATCCTTGTTTTGGCAGATTTAATCAATATTGAAGACATATCTGCCTCAATAGGCAGATTATCTAGATTTTCGTCAAAACAATCATTTTACAGAACCCTTATTGCTTGAGCCTCCTCTATGCTACAAATAATAGTGTTCAAAATTATGAGTGAAAATATCATGCATAATATTTAGAGAGGATAGCAATTGAATAGCATCTACTTGGTTAGGAATGCTAATGATAGCTTGCTCATTACGAATATTCTCCTAATGATGTTGTTGGTCAGCGTTAAAGGTTACTACTGCTTTGCTCACTTCAAATTTACTTGCATCAACTATGTTTGCATAATTCATTGTGTCATTAGTATAAACTCCTACCTCTGCATCATTAATTATTTCCATTTTAACATCGACATCATCATTAATACAAAGTGTGGTTAGAGAAAAATTCTTGCAGAAGAACTGAAAATAACATGAAGCATCTAGTTAAGAATAATATTTAATAACCCATGATTGTTCAGTTCTCACCGTGTTTATACTTGTTAGGTAAATTAAGCTTTTTTAGGTGATCAAGACTCTAGTAGTAGGATATTTGATGTCTAGGTCACAACTTATCAGATTTTATGAGAGAATATTACCAAATACTAGAAAAAATTTTCCTTATCGTGTAACTCTGAATGTCTCTTATAAAAATTTTAATTAATTCACATATTGTTGGCTCACATTCTAATCAACATAAAATAATACTAACCGCTAATAGATGTGTTATATTTGCATTAAAAAATATTTTACCATCTCATAGAGAGCTAGCTCAGGTGTAAAATGTATATGAACCAATCTCCATAGAATTTGAATAATGAAAAAACCTTAATTAATGCATGAGTGTTCTCTTTGATCCATCACTTTCATTGTTTACTATATTAGAAAGAGCTTTAATGGATTTACTAAATTAGACATCTCATAATATCATTAATATTAAAGATGAAACAAAAAAAAAAGCCTTACTTAATTTCATAAGAACTCCAAAACATTCTATTTTGTGATCTAAACCATCGTATGAATGGAAAACTCGAGAATAATGACAACTAACTTAATAACAAAGACAAGAATTGATCGTATTAAAAGTTTCGTTCATTCTTATGTCTTTTCCAAGCATAACTCCAATTTTAAGAACTACAATAACCTACTTCATTATAATTATGTGTTCAACAACTCTCCTCCTTTCTGGCTCAGGGTCAACAGTTAAATCAAACTTGAAATGCTCGATTAAAGTAGAACTTTTTTTTTCTTCTAGAACTTCCTTTACCCGCAACTTTATTGCCAGTTTTTTCTCCTCCATGTGTTTACCTGGAGGTATTTCTGAGCGGGGGTGCATAACCTTATAAATTAGTATTCGTTTGTTTTGTTTCTTGTTCCATGCTTCTAAATCCTTATGGAGATATCTCAAAGCCTCAAAGCAATTTTATTTGCCCTAAGCACAATCACGTCGACACTTCTCTATTTTATTTTTAAAAAAAATTATCAATTATTTTTTCTATACTTGTGGATAACACATGGTTTTCCACAAGTATATAAGATATAATTGATAAATTTTTCAAAGTGCAAGTAGAGGATCGCCAACATGATTATGCTTAGGGCAAATAATATGGCTTTGAGGCCCTAAATATCTTTGTAAAGAATTACAAAAATTTAATGAGAAAAACGAATACTAATGTATAAGATTATACACTCAGGCTCATTAACACATCATGATAAATATATGGAGGAGTAGAAGTTGGTTATTAAGTTGTAAGTGAATAATGATAAAGAATAAATAAGAAGGTACTATTTTGGTCGAGCATGTAAAATTTGATTTTATTTTTATGTTTGAGCTTGAAAAGGAGAGATCATCAGCTTATAATTTACATTGATCTGGTAGTTGGTGTTCTTGAAATAAGAGAATACCTTACCAATGATCGAATCTTCTAATTGGTTAATCTTTGTTTTGATTATTAAATCATTCATTTATACTAGTTGTTGACACCCAATTTTTGCCTTACATTTTCAAAATTCCTGACTTTTAGGTTTTATTTATTTAATAGTTCAAAATAATTTTTTTCAATAATTTTAAATAAGTTTATCAATAAGTATTTTTATTATAAAAATTTAGGATTTTTTATTACTAATTTTTAAGTAGGATTTTTACATGTCATTAGTTACATTCATTATATTAATTTAGCATATATTTTATTTATTACATTTATTAATATTTATGTTGTATCTTGCACAATCTAGAAATTCATTTGAATACACATAAAATATGCATACATAGTGGATCGATAATTTTGGGCCACAATGTCAGACCCACAAAATTTGAGTCCATTACATAAATATTTTTTCTATTTAAATTTTTTCGGTCAACAATTAAGGTGGTTGTGGATTAAATTTTAAAATTTGGGGTTCAATTTTAGAGTTCATACTTTGTTCTTTTTTACAGTTCATCCTTCTTATCCGGTGATAAATTCGCCGGAGCTCCGGCTAGTCACCACAAAAAAAAACACCCTGGCCGAACTTCATCTTTCTCACTTCTTTTTTCGGCAACCAACCGATCCAAAACAACAAATAAGCAAGGAGAAATCAGCTCTAGACTATCAAACCAAAACCCCATTTGCCCCTTTCTTCTCCGACCAAATGCCACTTCGGTAAACCACCCTCACCCATTTCCTCTCAAACAACACCATCAACCCAACCATAAAAATACTCCAAGACCCTCTTTGTTTTCTTCTTTTTCCGATAAAATAGTCACCGGAAACGGCCCCCATTATTTTTTCTTCTGGTCTCCACCAAACAGCCACCAAACAACCGAAAAACCCACTCGAAACAACTCAAAACCCAACCTCCAAACAACCATTAAACTATCACTGTCTCTGTTCTCTTTGTCTGGCAAAACACCATCACAAAACTCCACCAAAAACCACCAGTAGAACACCACCATAAACCTCTCTGTTTTCCTTCTTATCTCCCAGCGAACAACAACCCAAAAGAACCGCTTAAACATCATTTTGGACCTGCACCACCGGAGTTCCGAACAAAACCAAGAACTCCGGCGCGAACCTCATCCAAACAGCTTCTCTGGTAGACCAGTTTCAACCACCAAAATACCCAACAACAAAAACAATTTTTCTTTTCTCTCTTCCTCTTTAACGGTTTTCTTCTGTTTTCAGGTGTCTCAATAAAAAGTTATAAAGCTCCAGTGAAACTATGAGCTCTGAGCTCCGACGAGCTCGTGAGCAAGAAACCGGACTTGCCCCTTCTGCTCCAACTTTTGTAATCTCTTTCACGTCTTATTTCTTTTAAGATCTGGACGGAGGGGATTAACCTATGGCCATCCCTATTGTTATTTCGTGATTTTTAGTTACTAATGGTTTTCTGGTGAACACTGTCCTTTCCGTCATGATCGCGTTATGTAGGATCTTGAACTGTTATGTTCGTTGATTTTTTTGCAGCCTGATTATTTATCTTTTTACTATTTTGTTTCATTTATTGTTTGATATTTTTTTTAGGGAAAAGGGTCTGATATACCCTTCAACTTTGTCATTTAGAGCTGATATACCCCTTGTTATGAAAGTGGCTCATATATACCCCTACTTGTAAACAAATGGCTCACATATACCCTTTTCCTCTAACGGAAATGAAAATAATAATAATTTTAATCTAAATTTTTATTATTTTTTTCTAAAAAATATAATCTCATATGAGTAAATTTAATCCTCGTCAAATATATATTTTTTGATTTTTTTTTTGTTTCAATGACTAATTTATAATTATATTTTGATAACCAAATTTATTTATGTTTCACTAATATTCTTGTAAAACTTATTGTAGATGACCAAAATTTTTCTTCGAATACGAAATTAAATTACAATACACACAAAAAAAATAGTTTAATTTTTTATTTTTTAAATTAAGGAATGAAAGAAAAAACAAAATAAGAATAAGAAATTCAAATAATTATAATAAAAGAAGTCAAAAAATAATTTATGTATGAAAAAAATTAAAATATCCTTGTATTTTAATAGAAGAATCATATATACCCCTAAATAATTTTTTATAAAAAAATTAGAAGTAATAAATATAAATTCAAAACCAATTTTTTAACTTCCGTTAAATGAAGGGTATATGTGAGCCATTTTATAACGGCAGGGGTATATGTGAGCCGTTTGGATAACGGTAAGGGCATATATGAGCCACTTTTATAACGAGGGGTATATCAGCTCCAAATGACAAAGTTGAAGGGTATATCAGACCCTTTTCCCTTTTTTTTGTTATTTTTCTTTTAAACTTTAGTCATTGCTACTAAGAAGATATATTGAATTTTTTTTGTTGTTCATTATTATTTTAATGTTCCAATAATGCGTAACATGTTTTGCTTACTACGGCTTCAATTATTATTGTTAGCTTTGTTAATTGCAGATATCTTTTATTGAATTTTATGTTGCTAATTATTAATTTTTATAACTTTATATATCTCTCTTTTTGATGAATCTTTATTTGTTGTCGTCATTTTGATTATGTTATTTTATTATGTTAACAATTTATAGATGATTTATATATATCTTTTGATGGGTTTGTTGTTGTTATCATATTGGAGTGATATTTTGATTATTTTATTTTTAGTTTTCGTGCTATTATTGTTGCTCGTTACTCTCGTGTCAATTTTAGAAGTAGTTTTTATTGATTTATTTAATTTATTTTATTTATCTTAATTAATGTGGAATAGAGGTTAATTACAATTGACCAATGAAAAAATCTTGCCGTCGGTTTTTGAGGTCTTTCCACATTAAAATACAGAAATTTAAATTTCACTTTATATTTTTATATGAAAAATTGACCAATGAAAATATCTCTCCGTGGTTTTCGAGGCCTCCCCTCTTTAAAAGACGGTAATTTAATTTAACTTTATATATTCTTGATTGCTGAAATTGGTCGATGAAGAAATTGTTGTCGATTTCCAAGGCCTTCTAGGTATATAAGATTTTTTTATTTTATTTTATGTTACTTTTTATTTCATTTATTCTTATTCATATTTATTTAGTACTAACATTTTTACTGAGTGTGTTTACAAGTACACGAAGCTGCTTTCCTTTGGAGCTATTTGACTTAACATGGAGTTTAAGAGTATAAAGAAAACTTTTGTATCTTGTGGTCCTAAATTAAAGTTGGTTTAAATGTACAAAATTGTCATTTGATCTTGTGGTCTTAAACATGATATGCGGAAAGTTGATTTTAAAATGTTACCAAAAAAAGAAAGAGGTTATTCTTTTTGAAACAGACTAAAAAGGAAGGAGATCATTCTTTTTTAAACTGATGGACTACTTCTTTATAATGTATGTTTGTTATACTTGTATACTACGTTGTCTCCTCCTCAATTTTTAAAAAAATGAATTCAGTCGGGACTTACTTTTGTGGATTTCGAAAGATATCTAACACATTCCCTTTGAAATAACATGAACTCTTATCTAGAATATAATAGTTTCGTAGATCACTTTAATTGATTTTCTTGTTTTCCCTAAAAGTAGGTAGCGACTCCTTTAAAATTCGTTTATTCTAAAAATTCTTTTAAAACTGATTTAGTTAAAAAAAAATAAGTCAACATGACATTTTGCCCTATTTTAATAGAGTAGGAATGTAAACACGAATTTTTATTTATGAATTACATATTTTAGGGGAGTTATATTTTTATTTAAGTATTTAATACAAACTTCGCTAATTTAGTAATTGAGTTTACACTAAATAGGAGCCGGAAAAGGAATAAGTCGAATTTGAGAAAGTACATTCCAAAGACTCCTGAGATAATACAAACGTAATAAACACTTATTTTAAGAACGGTAACGGTGATATTTATAGAATACTTTGTAGTATTACATTAGTGTATACAGAATGATACACTTAAGTGTAATAGATGAAAGATGAGTTCTTTGGCCTTTGCAGTCTGTAAAATCAAAAGTTTTTGGCTAAAGTTCATGCTACTAATTAGTATTTGATATTTTGCACATGTAGTTTTGATCCTTGTGGAGATATGATATCACTGCAAAAATGTGTTATTAATTTGAAGGCAATCACGTCTCAGAAGGATCTAAAATGAGCGATACCAATCTGTGTTATTATAATCAGAAATTACTGATTGCAATAAATTATTAAGAAATACGAAGTAATTGAAATTTATCGAATTAGTAAGCAAGATGAACAGAAAATTATTTCAGAAAATATTTAAAACAAACGTACCAGAAACTGAAACAATCTTTTAGTTTGGAAGAAGATCAAGTCCACTGAACTCACGGTGTCCCCTTAAGGAAATTATTCTTCTCTAGTATCTGAGGTTTGATTTGGAATATGGCCTCCCAGGTTAAAATGATCTTAATCAGTAGAGTGTAGATACCAAAAACTCTACTGTCAGCGAATCAATCCACAGCAGGAAAGAACATGATGAAAAATGTGTTTAGAAGAAGGAAGATCAGAAAATCGTAGGAAAATATTCTGAAGACTGAGTGGTATTTATAGGCAAGAAGAATATGTATGAAAGGTAGCAACCCTTTCAGAATTGAGACGACCATTAATGAAAGTTTGCAACCTTTCAAATGGTATTGACTGTTCCTGAAAGTTGCAACCTTTCAGAATAGTCCTGGCGGGAATTTTAAATAAAACGGAAAATAAAACAGATCACGCGCGCGGATTCGAGTCGGGTTAACCAAAAAGTTGAGAATATTTCGGTTAACTTCTGTTATCAACTAATTAATTGAAAATATTATTTGGCCATTTCTTAAATAAATAATTAAAATAAATTTTGTCCAAAAAATAATCTCACGGTCATTTGCCGAAGCCGAAGCGAGCGACGACGACGGCGCGAGGGGATCCCTCTTTCCAACCCTTTTAAAATTAATAGGAGTGTTTATGTATTAAAACTCTCCTATTTTCCTTTCCATTACCGATGAGGGACAATTGCCTTTTTTCATTAAAGCATAAGAGGATTTTTGAAGTTCCCAACTCTTCAAGTTCTCAACTTTTCAAATTTATGTCCTTCCTTCTATTTCCATCAATTCTTGCTACATACCCAACACGATTTATCTGGTGGAAAAACTACAAACAATCTTCTAATAAATTAGAAGTTATTTTTTGCCACGATCTGAATGAAAGTTTAGATTTGGGGAGGTGGCACAACTTTTTACAAGCAATTAAGATGGGATCTCCAGTTTGAATGTTGATCAAGCATCTACAGTACTGAGGGAGCTTCTATTTGTTCATTTTGTATATTTCACTTATTTTGAAGGTGGGCATCTGATTATAGTTTGCTAATTTTTTTATCAACCTCAGAGAAGTGCTAAGTGACAAGGTGTAAGACCTTGGAGGATATGTAAAATGCTTAGTATAAGTTTAATGAGTTCTATGATGTCGGTGACCTAGAACCACCAGAAAAGCAAATAAAAGTTCTGCAGTGGTTATATGTCAATTGTACCATGATCAATATCTAGTACCTTGATTAGATTTTCGGCTATTCTCTTTGTGCTCGTTCAGGATGCACAATCCCCTTCAGTTTTCTAAGCTAAATTAGCTTAGAAGTTTTCACTTATTGTTGACATTATTTATTCCACGGGTTATAAATAAATACTACTTATTGAGGTATCCGGAGAACATAGTGAGTCTGGGATACTCAAGCATGGATTTTTTTGCATGTCCATATCAGCCAGGAGAAGATGTAAACCAAGACGAGTTTTTGTAACAAGAATTATGGAGGTTGGTAGTAATCTTACATAACATGACATTATATGTGCGCTTTTGATTGATTAATAAATGATTTTTTTTCGTGCAATGAACTTCATCTTTTTTAATTGAAGTTTTATCCCTTTATGTGAAATATGTCAATATAAAAGACTTCCCTTGCCCCTAGAATAGCCACTAGGAATATCACTGTGTCAATTGATCATGTTAGTTTTGACATAAGTTTACTGGTGCAAGGCATAATGTTTTGGAAGTTGAAGTCCATTGTCTATCTGCTATATTATGGTTGAGCCCTCACCTTTTGTGTTGTCACCTGCATAATTTGGTACCCCTGTTTCTTGGTTCCATTTTCTTTACCCCCTTTTCAGATAACCACTAACAACTAGAAAAGGTCAAATATCTTTATATGTAGAATAGACGTCCAAAATCTAAGAGTTAGCTTATAAAATATAATCTCATGGTCAAGGAGTCATTGTTTTGAAATGCTTTTGGAGGTGACTAGTTGTTTATCTTATTTCAAATATAGAGGTTGGTTAGAAAGACCAAGAAAGATGTTAGAGTGTGTAACAAAAAAAAATAACACAAGCATTACTAACGGTAATATTACTAATACACTCTACACATCATTATTCTTATACACCATATCAAATAACCCTTTATTTTTTTTAATTGTAGGTTCCTTTTTTTATATAACTCTTTTATACGACAAGATGACCTTGGTTTGTCAATGAAATTTTTTGCTTCATTAAAAAAAATAAAGAATAAACAAACATATTATATAATGGTAATAATTGGGCAGGTTATGTTATGACCCATTGTTTATCATATATTTTTTCCAACCCATTACAATCTAATAATTTTTTCGGTTGGATTGGACACTAACCCATATAATTGATTCAATCCATTTTGACTGGCCAAATTGAGTCCAAATTAATAATTTGCGAGTTTAGCTTAACGATATTTTCATACATTTGAAAGCTCAACGTCCACCATGGTAGAGATAATTTTTTAAATTTGGAGATTGTAATGTATGGAATGATTTCAAGGTAAATTAATAATAAAGAGATTGTTATTCCATGATTAATAGTTTAGAGATTATTATAAATTGTTTAATTAATTACTTTGAAAGAATGTTTTTGTCTTGCAATAGTTACTGTCTACATTGCTAATGCACATATTCTTATTCCACATTCTAAACAACATAAAATGATATTGACCGTTAATGGATTTTGTATATTCTCATTATAAAATGTTCCACAATCTCATAGAGAGATAGCTCAAGTGTAACATGCATATACACCAATCTCCCTAGAGTAGGAAACATGAAAAAACCTTAATGAGTACATCAGTGTTCTCTTTGAAACATCACTTTCATTTTTTAGTAGTTTAGAAAAGCCTTCAATTGATTTAGTAATTTAGACATCTCATAATATCATAAATATTAAAGATGAAACAAACAAAAAAGCATACTTAATTTCATAAGAACTACAAACCCTTAAGTTTTGTGATCCAAACAATCAAGTAAATGAATGAATTATGATTAACGACAAATGGCTTCATAACAAAGACAAAACTTGATCATATTATATGATTCAATCACTAGTTAAGTCTTTACCAAACATAACACCAATTTCAAGAACTAAAATTACCAACTCCGTGATAATTATGTGTTCAAGAACTCTCCTCATTTTCTGGCTCAGGGGCAACATTTAAATCAAACTTGAAATTCTCGATAAATGTAGCACTTTTTGTTTCTTCTAGACCTTCCCTTACCCGCAATTTTATTGCAGCCTTTTGGTCCTCCATGTGTTTATTTAGAGGTATTTTTGAGCTGGGGTGCATAACCTTATAACTTATTATTCATTTGTTTTCTTTCTCGTTCCATGCTTTTTAATCTTTATGGAGATCTTCCAATTCCTCAAACCCATTTGATTTTCCCTCAAAATAATGACACTGAAGATTCTCTAGTTTCTTTTTGAAAATTTTATCAATTATTTAATCTATACTTGTGGAAAACACATGGTTTTCCACAACTGTAGAAGAGATAATTGATAAATTTTTCAAAGTGAAATTAGAGGATCTCCAACATGATTATGCTCAGGGCAAATCAAATGTCTTTGAAGCAATGAAGATCTTTGTAAAGAATTACAAACATTTAATGTGTAAAACGAATACTTCTGTATAAGATTATACACCTTGGTTTAGAAACACCTCATGATAAACACATGGAGGAGTAGAAGTTGGCCTTTAAGTTGCAGGTGGAGAATGATGAAGAAGAAATAAGGAGGTGCTATTTTGGTCGAGCATCTCAAATTTGATATAATTGTTGTCTTTGAGATAGAAGAGGAGAGCTCTTTAGCTTATAATTTACATTAATTTTGTAGTTGGTTTTCCTAAAATTGGAGGATCCCTTACCAATGATCGAATATTCTAATTTGGTCAATCTTTGTTTTTATAATTAACTCATCCATTAGACGAATTTTCATGCTTTAATTACTTATTTTAATGGAGTGATTTTGCTTTTAACTAGTTAAGAACTACATTGCTAATTTAATTTACAGAAAATTGGAGCAAGAAAAGGAATACATCAAATTTGAGAAAGTATATTCCAAGTGCACCCGAGGGTGTGGAATTAAACACAAACGTATTAAACCTTATTTTGAGAAAGGTAACAGTGATATTTGTAGAACACTCTGTGGCATCACATTAGTGTTACAGGAAATGACACACTTAAGTGTAACACAGGAAAGATGAGTGCTTTGGCTTTTTATTGCTGTAAAATTAGAAGTTTCTGTCTAAACTTTATGGCTACTAATTAGTATTTGATATTTGTTGTAGGTTATTGTGATCGTTATGGAGATATGTTCTCGGTACAAAAATGTGTTTTAGTTTTGAAGGCATGAGGTCCCAGAAGCATCTTAAATGAGCAATTTAACTGGTTGAAAAACATAAAGCAATTATCCAAATCAATTGGAAGTTATTTTTTCTCAAGACTTAAATGGAAGTTTTGATGGGATTGGCTCAACAGATGTTGATGATTTTACTTGTCATAACGATTAATAATTTTGGGGAGGTGTCAGAACTTTGTACAAGAGACTAAGATAGGATCTCCCGATTGAACGCTGATCAAGCTGCTACAGCACTAAGGAAGGTGTTATTTTTTCATTTGCTATATTTTACTGATTTTGAAAGTGGGCATCTTATTATACCTTTCTGTATCTTATTTATCAACCTCAGAGAAGTGCTTAGTGCGAGTTAAAGTGTAAGAGCTTGGAGGATATGTACAATGTTTAGTATAATTTTAACGAGGATTATGATGACAGTGACCAAGAACAATCAGACAAGCATATAGAAGTTCTGCAGCGGTTTTGGGACAATTGTACCATGATCAATGAGGATGTTGGTAATTGTGAAGTAGGTTGTTTATCTTTTCGGCTAATCGCTTTGTGGTTGTTTAGCATTCCCAACCCCCTTCTGTTTTTTATGTTTAGTTAATTTGGAAGTTTTCAGTTATTGTTGACATTATATATTCAATGGTCTATTAATATGCGGAGAACACAGTGAATCTAGGATACTCACACATGGATTTTTTTTGCATCTCAGTATCTGCCTGTCGAAGATGTCAACCAAGACGAGTTGGTGTACATAAAATCTGGAGGGTTGTAGTAATTTTACATAACTGGACATTGTATTTGCACTTTTGATTGATTAATAAATGATATTTTCGTTCAACGAACTTCATCTTTTATAGTTGAAGTTTTATCGTGTTATGTGAAATATGCCAATATGAAAGACATCCCTTCCACCTAAAATAGCCACAAGGAATATCAGTGTGGATGACCGTCAATTGATCATGTTACTTGTGACATTAGTTTAGTGATGCAAGGTATAATGTTTTGGAAGTTGAAGTTAATCTGCTATCTTTTGGTTGAGCCCTCACATTATGTGTTGTCTCCTGCCCAATGTGGTGCTGTTTCTTGGTTCCATTTGGTTTACCCCCTTTTCAGATAACTAATCACATCTAGAAAAGGTCAAATATCTGGATATGTAGAATGGACGTCCAAAACTTGAGAGTTAGGTTATATAATATAATCTCATAGTCAGGAGTCATTGTTTCCAAATGCTTTTGGAGGTGACTAGTTGTTTATCTTATTTCAAATATGAAATTGGATAGGAAGATCGAGAAAGATGTTAGAGTGCATTAGAAAAAAATTAATGCAAACATATCTAATCGAACAATTACTAATACACTCTACTCATCATTATTTGTATACTCCATATATCAAAAGACCCTTATTATTTTTGTTTGTAGGTTCCTTTTTTTGGTACAACTCTTATATCAATGAAACTTTTTGTTTGATTGAGAAACATAAAAATTAACAAACAAATTACATAATGGTAATAGTTGGCAAGTTGTGTTATGATCCATTATTAATCATATATTTATCCAACCCAACACAATACAATAATTTTTTTTGTTGGATTAGACACCGGCCAATTTATTTGATTTAACCCATTTTGACCAGCAAGATTTAGTTCAAATTAACAATTAGCCAGTTTGGCTAACCTGTAGTTTCATACATTTGCAAGCTCAACGTCCACTATGGTAGACATAAATTTTTATGTGGAGATTGTAATGTATGGATTGCTTGTGAGGTAAATTAATAATAAGAGAGTGTTATTCAGTGATTAATAAATTAGAGATTGTTATATAGAGTAATTAATTAATTACTTCGAAAGAATGTTTTTGTCTTTAAATAGTTACTATCTTCATAATTAATGCACATATTCTTACTCCACATTCTATCTACATTAAATAACACTAAACGTTAAGTAATGTTTAATATTCTCATTACAAGAGATTCCACATTCTAATGGAGAGCTAGCTCAGGTGTAATATGTATTTGCACAATTCTCCCTAGAGTTGGAACCATGACAGAACCTTATTAAGTCCGTGAGTGTTCTTTTTGAGCAATCCGTTTCATTGTTCACTGGCTTAGAAAAGGATTCAACTGATTTACTAATTTAGACACCTCATAATATCATAAATATTGAAGATGAAACAACTAAAAAATTTACTTAATTTCATAAGAACTCCAAAACCTTTCATTATCTTTTAAATGATTGACTGAAGATTAACAACAACAAACTTAATAACAAAAACAATAATTGATCATATTAAAGGATTCAATCACTGGTTAAGTCTTCTCCAAGCATAACTACTACTTGAAGAACTCCAATTACAAACTCCTTGGAATTATGAGTTGAAGAACTCTCCTCCTTTTATGGATAAAGGCAACATTTAGATCAAACTTGAAATGATCCATCAAAGTAGCACTTTTTTTTTCTTCTAGAACCTCCCCTACCCGCAACTTTGTTTCGTGCTTTTGCTCCTCCATGTGTTTAATCTGGCGCTATTTCTGAGTCGGGGTGCATAACCTTATAATTTAGTATTCCTTTGTTTTCTTTCTCGTTCCATGCTTCTAAATCTCTATGGAGATCTTCCGATGCATCAATGCCATTTTATTTTCACTCAACATAATCACAATGACAATTCTATATTTTCATTTTGTAAAACTTATCAGTTATGTCTTTTACATGTGGAGAACAGATGATTTTCCACAAGTATAGAATAGATAACTGATAATTTTTAAAAATGAAAGTAGAGAATCTCCAACATGATTATGCTTAGGGTAAATAATATGTCTTTGAGGCACTAAAGATCTTTTTAAACAATACCGACATTTAATGAGAAAAATGAATATCATATACATATACAAAAGAAAACCCTAGGCCCGCCTACGTGGCTCCACCACCAACCATAATTCCGTTTTAATTTATTTATTTCCAAAACTAGCATTCCCTTTTCATGAAAAGTTGTGACTTTGCGAATAGTTATGACTTTTATGATAAGTTGTGACTTTTATGAAGAATTACGACTTTTACAGAAAATTGCAAATTTTATTAAAGGTTGTGACCTTTCCGAAGGGTTGTTATTTTTTCAAAGATTTGTGTCTTTTCAAAAGAGTTGTGATCTTTTCGATAAGGCACAATAAGAATTTGTTCACACTAAAAAATTTTTGTCTATAAATATAGGGATTCCATATCACACTATTATTTGCAGTTTTTTTCGGCTATAAGGTAGTCGAATTCAAATATATTAATTAAGTTTCTTATGAAGTTTGTTTCATTCCTCAAAGTTTTTTCCCTCATATTTCATGAAGCTTAAACTTTACTATATGTCATACTGATTCATGTAACTACAGAATGTTTTGCCATTTTGGTGACTTTTTTAAACGTTTTTAAAATTTTAGCACGGATGATTGAAAATTGATCTTTTGTTGTCCATTTCAATTTTTTTTCATATAATATATGAAATTGATTTAATATCAATGCGACACAACTACTCTTGCACCTCTCATGTCTACAACTCATAGCATTGCTGAAATGATTGAATTAATTTGTTTTGGTTCTTTAGTAAATAAAACTTTTATTTCTTTCACTATTATATGTAGGTTTTTTTCACTATAGGGGAGTCTAATTCAAATACATAGCCTTCTTATAAAGTGTGTTTCATTCCTTAAAGTTTTCTTCCTCCTATTTCATGAAGCTTAATCTTTTATTGTAAGTCATAGTGATTAACATATCTATTGCAATTTCTTTTTGATATTTGGGGACTTTTTTTAACTCTTTCAATTAAATTTGTGAACTATTAACTTTGATAGAGCCTGACCGACTATCTTTCTTAAAAATATGTTAAGCATCATGTCTTTTTCTTCTTGATTGTTAGGAAAGTAAGGTCGTCTTTATTATTATTTTTAGATATGTGTGAGTTGAAGATCTTACAAAATTATGTTGTGTTGCTATGTGTCAAAATTTTTGTTTAGAATATCCTGTTGTGAACAGTTCCATTTGAATAACACCTATTGCATTGATTATTTGAAAATGCATATTATAACCATAACAATAACTATGGTTCAATTCCAAATAAGTTGAGGTCGGTGATATAAAACTTAAGCAATAGTAGTGAGTATTCTCAGACAATGAGAAAAAACATTTATGATATTAATTAAAAAATTTAGGGTCATTTTTAAAATATACATGACACGACATACTATAAAAAAAAGAGATTAATGGAGGTTCATAAGAAAGAAACCGAAGGTCCTCCATTTGAATTTAGTTAATTCTGTTCTTGTATGAATGTGATGTTCCACTTTACATGGGAGTGTTATTGTTCTAAGATTTTTGGTCTACTCTTTAATGTCTGGTGTTGTTCCTTATAACTTCTTAGAGTTTAGCAAATTTCATTACTTCTAACACACTATTTTCATGGAGAATTTCTTAGACATCTTTCTTCTACTTAAAAATCTCTCTATGACTTATAATTTTCTGTGTAACGAAAATGGAAGTCAAAAAAAATATAGCCCTTTATGATTCAGAGAACAGTTTCACTTAAGATAAAAAGTTCTAGAAAATGTAGCTTATGTATAGAAAATATGATTATTGTCGAATGATTGTATGTATTCTTAATAAAATAGTTCAATCTCGTGCAAATCACGGGTATTTGACCTAGTTAATGAAAGAAACAAGTCAATATAAATGCATGGAGGAGTACAAGTTGGCCATTAAGTTGCACGTGGAGAATGATAAAGAAGAAATAAGGAGGTGCTATTTTGGTCGAGCATCTAAAATTTGATTTAATTGTTGTCGTTGAGACAAAAGATCAGTCTGGTCTTCAGCTTATAATTAACATTTATTTGGTAGTTGATGTTCTTGAAATTGGAGGACTCCTTACCAATGATAGAATCTTTTTATTTCAATCTTTGTTTTTATTATTAACTCATCCATTTATAGGATTATTATACATGAATTACTTATTTTAGTGAATTAATTTTGCATTTAAGTAGTTAATACCTACATTACTAATTTAGTAATTTAGTTTACACAAAATAGGAGCCATTAAAGGAACAAGTCGAATTTGAGAAAGTACATTCCAAGGGCACCCGAGAGTGTGGAATTAAAAAAAATGTATTAAACACTTATTTTGAGAATAGTAACTTTGATTTTCATATAAACAACATTTTGTAACATTACATTTTGTTATTGGGAATGACACACTAAAGTGAAATATAGGGAAAATGATTGCTTTGGCCTTTGCAGTCTGTAAAATTATAAGTTTTTGACTAAAATTAATGGCTACTATTTAGTATTTGATATTTGTTGTCACACCTCGAGGCTATCTCTGGGCGCAGATACGGGACCAAGGATCACGAGTGACCCCAAGTTAACCCTACTTTCATATCATAATGATACTAAAGATACACTTAAAGGGTAAATACTGTGACGAAGCTAAATCATAATGTAAATAAAGTGAGACGATGGAAAATAACCATATAATAAATAAAAATATATGAAAACCGGGAGTTTGAGTACAAATTAAGAGGCAAACTCTAACACAATAGATAAATCTAACTATTTATGAAATAAGCCTCTAAAATGAATAGAATTGATGGGACATGCCCCATCTAAATCTAGCAAAATTTAAACTAAAGACTAAAAACATAAAAAATAACTTGTCTGTTTTCCTCGAGGAATGAGGACTCACCACTGATACTCCCAAGCTAATGATCAAGAATCGATCCACGCGTGATCTGGATGTTGAGAATCTAGACCTACGTCACGAGAAGATGTAGCGTAGAGTTTGTGTCAGGACCTAAAAAGTATTAAGTATGTAGGATAGAATGAAGATGAATAATAAAATAACTGAACAACCAATAACGCAATGATATAATCTAAAGATGATAAGGATACTAAAAATGATGTACACGACTAACTGAATATTATGACAAACTTTATAACATGCTGACTGAATACTGGACTACACTAATAAGATGGTCAATGCACAAGAATATTACTGAACTGTAACGGAGTTACTGATAACCGACATAAAACTACATGACTAAATGTGGAGTCTAATGTATACGCTCCGTCTGGAGGACCCAATATACCCAGCTAGAGGTATAGAGGAAAACAGGAGTGATCACAAAAATAATGCCCACAGAGGAGACTTACAACCTATGGGGCACGTAGTTGTTGGCCATGAGGGTTACTGACCCTAGTCCATTAAGTAATAAGCTTCTCCCACTTGATTTGAGTAATTTAACATTTTATGACTGAAGTTCATTATACTGGATAGCTCAAACACTGACATGCAAATTCTGAGAATGTAATAATTTTTACTGATAATGTGACATTCACAAACCTAAGTATGTGTATATATGAAATAACTGAATAGTATGACCTATCATGCATAATTCATTAACTAACGAATATATGCAATTAGGTTTCTGAATATCCTACGAGAAACTGAGCAATAACATAATAATCTGATTTGGATCAATAAAATTACTATTTTATAATAATCTACTAAAGTTTTAGAATCCCTAAGTCTAGATATTAAGGGTATCGAGATATTTTCTGAAATCTAGGGGGCCAATGGGCAAAGCCCTCATGTGAAATTCGACATACTTAGTGAAGAAATTCTCAGCGAAATATTTATATTTTTGGGCTAGAACTGACGAACTTACTATGTTCTTGAACTGGGGTTGCTTGACCTCTTTCTCCTCTTGCATTCTTATTTTCTATGTTTTGGTGAATGATTTGACTTAGATAATTTCTTATTATGTTTCTAGTATAAAACTAACCAAAATCACGTATTCTATGATTTAAACGACGTAATTTAGGGTTCCAATGCATAAGTAAAAGACCAAAAGACCCTTGACTTAACTATGTCGGTGTCACCGATGAACGGGAACGAAGGAACGTCGATGGATTGTCGGTCTGTGCTGGTCAACCATCAGTGGTAACAGGGGATGAAAATGCGGGAGGGGGGGGGGGTCTAATCCACGGTTACGGACCACGGTCTGTCGCCTAACTTGCGGTTCATGGGTCCAGCCGTGGGTTGACCCTTAGAATAATTTTTTTAACTTCGTGGGGAGGGTCGCACGTGGTGCACCATGGACATGCAAGGCGGACCGTGTGTCCTCCTTCGGTCTGTGAATGGTGCCCATGGGTGCCACCTGCAACCGCTGAAATCTTAAATTCAATTTATTCTAGCATATCGAATGTTTTATTTAAAAATCTTAAAATGAATGGTTTTAAGAGTCACCACTTAATTTTTTTGAGTAAAATTAAGAAAAATATTATTTTCAAGAGACTAAAACAGAAATTTGATGAAAATATTTAAAAGGGGTTGGGGGTTCATATTAGCATTTCAGGAAAGATTTGAAAGCACCTGAAATGTCTGCTACCATGCGGTTATCCGACAATTAAAATATTTGACTAATGTTTTAAAAGATAAGCATGTTTAACTAAGTGAAAAAAATATTTACTTGATTTTAAATAGTTAATTAAAAAATGGCTATCTTTGGGGCATTGATTAGGTAATTCTTGAAATAAAACAAAACATAAAACACGTGATAACAAATAAGAGAAAATTTAAGGAATCCCATAGTGTAATTCAATAATTACACTCTGTCCCGACAAATTTAGTATTTATTAAAAATCCCTTAAAATTGTTGTGTCATGATACTTTAGAATCTAGTGATACATAGTAAATGATACATGGTAACTTAAAAACTGTTAAGAATAAAATGGGAAAAAAATGGAACAATTAAACTTGTTAACTAAATCAGCTTAATTTACGGTAACAGATCATTAATAAGCATTAATTCAGCACGTAATTCGATAATAATTTCAAATTTTGAAAATCAAAGAGTATATTATCTATTTTGAATACATTTTTTATGAACATCCTGTTAAATTTCGAACTGCAGTAATTTTATTGTTGTTATATGTATCATATGTATCATCTATATGTATCATCAAGCAAAGTTGATGGCGCAGTTATTAAACTTATTGAATGATACATTATAACAATTTTCAAAACCTCATGATACATAGAAAATATTATGACACAACAAATTCATGTATCAATGCATCGTCTATAACAGTATACACACTGATTCAAAATGTATCAGCAAGCACACTTGATGGCGCAATTATTGAAATTAATCACTGATACATGATAAAAAAATTCAAAAACCCTTGATACATAGAAAATCATATGATACACATCTAATTCATGTATCAAAGCATAGACTAAACATTATAATCCACTTAGTACTTATGTATTAAACCTATTGTCTGATACATGATAATAATTTTCATAATTTTTTGATACATATTGGATTCCTTAAAACTTTTACTAATTTCAACAACAATTTTAAAATAAGTATACAAAATACAAACCCAAAACAATGTAGGCCTGACAACAATGTTTGCTGCTTCTTTTTTCTTTTTTTGTTGTATTTTGACAACCTTGGATTTTGATGTTTTGCCAGAATCTTTGTTTGAATCCTTCTAAAGATACATAGGATCATGCAAATACTTTTCTCTATTTTCTTTACGATTTTCATCGTCGGAATAATATATCCTTCTATTAATTAACGGATCCATAACTATGATGTAATAGAACAATTAACCAAAACAAAAAAAGGAAGAAAAAAAGAACTGATCATGGAGTAATAAGAAAAAGAAGAAATCAATAACAGATGTTGGGTTAAGAAGAAGAAAGACGATGATGAAGTAAGAAGAACTGAAGACGTGATGGAGTAAGAAGAACAGTAAGAATGGGAGAGCAATTGTCCAGTTTCTTGAAATTTCAAATTTTTGAATTTTGAAATTCAACATTTCAAAATTGGGTGTTTTAATTAAAATTAATTAAAATTAATAATTCAAAATCCAAAAACTGATTTAGAAGATTGAGTGTTTTAGTGGAGAAAAATAGGCATTATATTGGGGAATTGCGTATTATAGGAGAGAGAATGTTATGTATCTATACCCTTCTACTAAAATTTAAAAAAAAGGGAATTATGTAAAATTTATTAAAAGAAGGGAAAATTAGAGAATACAAAACTTATAGTTGTGTATTTAAGTTATTTTTTCAACAAATAATGCGTAAAGAGAGCAAAAGTTTGGGCCCAAATTTGGTTCTGTTCGCCTGGGCCATCACTTGGGCCTATATTCAGTGTTGGGCCAATGGCCCATCTGAACCTGTCCTAAGATGAGGTAATTTCACTGTTGGGCTTTAGGCCCATGTGTTGCATTTGGTACCTTTCCTAAACTAATAACTAATAATAATAATAATAATAATAATAATAATAATAATAATAATAATAATAATAATAATAATAATAATAATAATAATAATAATAATAATAATAATGATAATAATAATAATAATAATAATAATAACGGAAATAAAATGGCTTAAGCCCAAACATAACAAAATACAACTTTAAGCAATAAATGAGTGGGCTTTTGGCCCAATCCCGTGTACACTAGGTGAATACTAGTGTATATATTTTAGTATATCCCTTCAAAGACCTGTTTGTTATTTTTCGGGGAGCGTTTGTTTGATTCTATTAGCTGGACGACTCGGAAGGATTTAAGCCTTTATCGCTCTCTCAAAATTGCCGAGGAATGAATCAAGAAATCATGATGAATTTGGGAAGATTTCACATGCATAAACAAAAGAAAGTAAGGCGAAGCATTAATAAGCAATCTGATCGGAATAAAGAGCAAAAGTAATGCCTACCAATTTTATAGAATATATGTACCGGCTCAGGAAAATAATAAACAATCCCATATAATCACAGAGAGGTTCATTCGAAACAAATAAATCTTAACGGAGAAGATTAAGAAAAGTTGTGGCTATTTCATACAAAGAAATCAATGTGGAAGCTAAGTAACAAACTTATTAACAGGGGACAAGAGGAGATACAATCACTCTCACGTAGCATGTTAACCAAATGATGGCCAACAACATATATAGATTATTAAAACAAATGCTATGTGGACAAATTTTCGGTCTAAGTAATTGATAGAATGTGATAGAATTGATAATTCATTTTGATGATAGACAAAAAGCGCAAAGAACAGTAGCAAATGTATGCAGCAAAAGACGTCAAGCTAAAGTCCAAGATCAAGTAAAATAGAGTTACTTGTCAAAGCCAAAAATAATATATTAAAGGTACAAGTTAATACAAATAAGGAAAACCTTAAATATATTATTAAGGAAGGAAGTTGTGTATAATAAGGATTCTAATTTAAAAAAGAATCTTTGTTTGAACATAACTTTCTTACCTTATCAGTAAGGATTGTACAAGGCAAAAACTCTATAAGAAGAGCACGAGGAAGAGGAAAACAACACGACTTCATGCAGAGAACAAGGGAGAACTATTCATCAAATTGAAGTCTTCAAGGGTGATAGGATTGCTACGTTTAAAACATTCTTAAGTGAGAAGGTTTTATCGTGTAGAACTATTTGTCTTGTTTTTGTTTTGATTGTAATTTTACAGTTTATTGTACAAAGGGTGGGTTTGACTCTTTGTAGGGTTGAGTGTTAGTAAGAGGAGTAACAAAAGGTGGGTTTGGCCTTTTGGAGAGATCGATTGGAGTCAATCGAGGAGGTAGTAGAGATAAGACTTTTGATTATTGAGTTGTAATCACAAAATCTTATAATTGAATTAATAAAACGAGGTTTTTCCTTCGTTGAGTGAGGAAGGTTTTTAATTCAATAAGTGTTTGTGTCTTTACATAAAAGCAACTTACAAGAACCTGGTTCTTGTTCTGGGGTAAGGTTTCTTCAATTGGTATGAGAGCAGGTCTTTTCGTTAAAAGATTCACACCTTGAAAAGACTCAATGGCAGCACCACCTACCCCACAAGAGGGAGCTTCACAAACACGACCACCACTCTTCAATGGAAAATATTATGGATGGCGGAAAAATCGTATGATAGACCATCTTATTGGCGAAAATCCTGATCTATGGGGAGTAATTCTAGATGGCCCAACCATACCTATGAAAACTGCAACTGATGGAATCACCAAAATCCTAAAGGAAAGAAAAGAATGGAATGTTGAAGACAAGCTTGCAATTCCAAACAATGCCAAAGCCAAGAAAATTCTGAAATGTGGCATAGGACCAGACGAATACAATCGAATCTCGTCATGTCAAGATGCCAAAGCCATATGGAAAACACTGCAAACAGCTCATGAGGGAACAACGCAATTCAAGAAGTCTAAAAATGATAACTTGAACAGGCAATATAAGCTGTTCAGGATGGCAGAAGGGGAGACTATTCAAGACATGTACACCAGGTTCACCTCCATCATTAATGAGATGTACTCTTTAGGAGAGATAGTGCCTAACAGAAAGGCAGTAAGGAAACTCTTGAGTGTCCTTCCTGAAACTTGGGAAAGCAAAGTCGAGGCTATCACTGAAGCCCGCGGCCTAGACTCGCTTGGGAATGGATGAGTTAATTGGTAATCTCATCACATACGAACTTAAGAAAAACCAAGAAAAGGAAATTGGAGGAAAAAGAAAGGAAAGGAACCTGCTTTTAAAGGCTACTACATCAGATTATTTTTAAGATGAAAATATTGCCCTCATAACCAAAAGGTTCACTAGAATGCTAAAGAGAGGGCAGACCTTTCAAAAGAAAGCTTTTCAAAAACCATCTGAAAACACTAAAGATCAGGTTTGTCACAAGTGTGGGAGCCCAGATCACTTCATCAAATTCTGTCCACTTTTGTCCTTAGAGCAGAAAAAGGTAAACTTTGAGAAAGGGAAAGACATCAAAAAGGATAAGTTTGTCCCCTCAAACAGAAGAATGACAACTCAAGAGGCAGACATGTCAATGAAGAGGGCTTTTGCAGCAATGGGGAATTCATCTGATGAAGAGTTTGAGGGTGATGAGACAGAAAACCAGTCTCTTCTTGCACTAGAACAAGAAGATGATTATGACTTTCTTGCCCTTGTAGCAGTGGAAACCAAGGAAGAAAAGGAAACTTGCAGATCATAAGAAACCATACTAGCACTCATGGCTGGATCAGATTTTGAAGAGGAGAAAGAAGAAGAAGATATGAATGAAAAGGTAAGTCTTCATCACATACAAGACAATCTAAGATCATACTCAAAAAGGGAGCTAGAATCCCTACTCTACACTCTCATTGATGCATATAAAACCGTAGACTCAACAAGGGAATTGATAATGGAAGACTATGCATCACTAAGAGAAGAAAACAAGATTCTTGAAAAAAAGAATCTTCATCTTTTATCCAAGAATGCTAAACTAAGTAAAAACCTAGACTTGATAACTAAAAGGAATGAAGCACTCTCCAAAGAGCTTCTTGTGACTAAAACTGAAGCAGAAAATGGAATGAGATGGACCAGGTCTTCCATACTGCTTGACAACATGCACAAGAATCGCACATCTGAGAAACATGGGATAGGTTTTGATAGAACTAGCTCTCAAGTAAAAAATCCCAACATAGATTGTCTATGCATGCACTGTGGGCTGGAAGGACATAAAAGCCATGATTGTCAAAGAAAACAAACTGTTCATAACAAAAACTTGAAGTCCTTGAGAAAACCTCATCATGAGAAACCCAATGAGCAAAACCAAATTCCTAAAGACAAATCTCTTCCTAGATGGGCCAGAAGAAATCTTATCCACCCATTCCCTAAGCATAAATCAAAGTGGATTTGGGTACCAAAATCTAATTCCCAAAATTAAATTGCAGGAATCAGTGAAGAGGAAGCAGCAACAGTGGTACCTGGATAGTGCATGTTCCAGACACATGACTGGAGATAAAAGAAGCTTCCTCTCACTCAAGAACATCAAAGGAGGAAACGTTGCCTTTGGTAATGGAAAAAGTGGTGAAATTCAGGGAATTGGAAAGGTTGGATCATTGGATAATCATGCAATTGAGAATGTATATTATGTCAATGGCCTACAACATAATCTATTGAGCGTATCTCAAATATGTGATAAATGAAACAACGTTCTTTTTACAGAAAAGGATTGCAGAGTAACAAACTCAGTAACTGGGAACCTGGATCTACTAGGTAAGAGACATAAGAATGTGTACAAAGAGTGTTGACTCCAAGAAAGGTACTCTTAAATGTCTAAGTGCAGTGTCTGATTGCTCTATGCTATGGCACAAAAGAATGGGACACATTAGCATGACAACTATAAACAAGCTCATATCTAAAGACCTGGTTAGGGGACTGCCAACCAAAAGTTTCAAGGACAACCAATTATGTGGAACCTGCATTCAAGGAAAACAGGTTAGGTCATCCTTCAAACCAAAGTTGACAGTAAGTACTACCAAGCCACTAGAGCTGCTTCACATGGATCTGTGTGGACCAATGTGTGTACTAAGCAGGGGTGGAAAAAGATATGTGTTTTTAATAGTTGATGACTACTCAAGCTTCACTTGGACATTGTTTCTTGCAACAAAGGACGAGACATTCACTATGTTTGAAATCTTTGCAAAGCTGGTTCAGAAGAAATTCAACAAAGAAATAATCAGCATCAGATCTGATCATGGGCTGGAGTTTGAGAACTCACAATTCCTACAATTTTGTACTACAAATGGGATTGAGCATAACTTTTCAGCACCTAGAACACCACAACAAAATGGTGTTGTTGAGAGAAAAAATAGAACACTGGAAGATATTGCAAGAACAATGCTAATCTCAAGCAAACTTCCAAAATTCTATTGGGCTGAAGCAGTGAACACAGGATGCTATCTAATAAACAGATGTATGATCAAATCGGTGTTAGACAAAACACCATATGAGCTGCTAAAAGGAAGAAAACCAAATCTAGTACATCTTAGGGCCTTTGGGTGTGTATGCTTTATACACAACAATGACAAAGATAATTTGGGAAAATTTGATGCCAAGAGTGATGAAGGAATTTTTCTGGGCTACTCATCACAAAGCAAGGCCTACAAGGTACTGAACAAAAGAACAAACCGTGTAGAAGAAAGTGTCCATGTTGTCTTTAATGAACACACTAGTGAAGAAGGAAATTCAGAGGATGAACAAAATGAGGGAACCTGCTCCAAGCCATCAGAACCAAAAATATGTGAAAAAGAACCCATACCCTCTGATAAAACATCTGAAATAGGAGATAAGTCTACCAATGAAACTGGTTCATCTGCACCTCAAGAACCAGGAAGTATTCCAACTCACAGTTGGAAACATCAAAGTTCTCACCCTTTGCAAAACATTCTTACTCCTCTTAACTCAGGCATATCTACAAGATCCAAATTACTTAGTATGTGTGCATTCTCTGCCTATGTGTCCCTGATTGAGCCTAAAAATATAAAGGAAGCACTGCTAGACTCTGATTGGATTGGTGCTATGCAAGAAGAACTCAGCCAGTTTGAAAGAAGTAGAGTGTGGAACCTGGTTCCAAAACCCCAAAACAGGACAGTGATAGGAACTAGGTGGCTGTTTAGAAACAAGCTCGATGAGCAAGGTCAAATAGTGCGTAACAAAGCTAGGCTAGTTGTACAGGGATACAACCAAGAAGAAGGTATAGACTATGATGAAACCTTTGCACCAGTAGCAAGAATTGAGGCAATTAGAATATTGGTCGCATACGCTGCTCACATGGAGTTCAAACTCTACCAAATGGATGTCAAAAACGCCTTCTTAAATGGTTACCTACAAGAAGAGGTGTATGTAAAACAACCCCCAGGTTTTGAGAATACCATGTATTCTGATCATGTATATAAACTGGACAAAGCACTCTATGGGTTAAAACAAGCACCTAGAGCATGGTATGATCGATTGTCTACTTTCCTTCTCACACATGGATATACAAGAGGAAAAAATGATAATACATTGTTTCTTCGAAAACAAGGTAAAGATATGTTCATAGTCCAAGTATATGTAGATGACATCATATTTGGAGGAACCAATGACTCACTGGGAGTAGAATTTGCTCAACTAATGAATAGTGAGTTTGAGATGAGTATGATGGGAGAGTTGAACTTCTTTTTGGGACTCCAAATTAAGCAAACTTCAGTTGGAACATCAATTAATCAACAAAAATACATCAAGGAATTACTGAAGAAGTATGATATGAATGAAGTCAAGTCAAATGACACCCCCATTGGGACAACAACAAAGCTTGATAAAGATGAACCAGGTTCACCAGTCAACGACACCAGATATCGAGGTATGATTGGATCACTCCTATATCTCACTGCCAGCAGACCTGATATAGTGTTCAGTGTTGGTCTATGTGCAAGGTTTCAGTCCTGTCCAAAGGAATCACATCTGAAAGCTGTCAAGAGAATCTTGAGATATTTGAAAGGCACAATGAACCTGGTTCTCTGGTATCCAACTGGTGAATCTTTTGATCTAAAGGGATTTGCTGACGCAGATTATGCAGGACATATGGTTGATAGAAAAAGTACCTCAGGGATGGCACACTTTTTAGGACCATGTTTAATATCTTGGGCAACTAGAAAACAAAATTCAGTGGCTCTATCTACTGCAGAGGCTGAGTATGTTGCAACTACTTCATGTTGTGCCCAACTCCTTTGGATAAAACAGCAGCTTAAAGACTTTGGTATAGAAACAGGTTGTATTCCTATTCTATGTGATAACACAAGTGCTATGAACATGGCCAAAAACCCAGTTCAACACAAACGCACCAAACACATAGATGTTAGACATCACTTTCTTCGTGATAATGTTGAAAAAGGAAACATAGTAATGGAGTTCTGCAAAACTGAGAATCAAGTTGCTGACATTTTCACCAAGGCACTAGGAAGAGAGTCATTCCAGAAAAATAGACTTGAGTTAGGGCTCATCTTTTTGGATTGATCTCTGTCCAACCAAGTTCTAAGGAAATATAAACCAGGTTCAGTTAAGTTGGTTCTACATTTTGTTTTATTTCAACTGTTTTTTTATAAAAAAAATAAATTAAATTTAAATTGGGGAGAAATCAATTTCATCTTCTCTCTCCCATGTCACTCTTCTGAAAAGCAGGTGCAACCGTCACAGCACCCGTCTCCTCAATGTCAATCCCCCATAATTACTCACCCCCCTCGAATACAACATCAAAACCGTTCCCGATAAACCACTCTCTCTAAACAAGCAACCAACCTTTTTTCATCTTCATTCTTCAGCAAAACAAGAAAACAAAATCCCTTCCATCACCATGGTTAATCCACTTGTTTCTTACTCTGATGACGAAAGCTCGTCTGATAGTGCCTTTTCTCAGGGGGAAGAGAACCCAGTTGTTGATGTTGTACCAAATCTTGAGGAAGAAAGCCAACTTCCACCCACACCTACATCCTCATCCAAATCAGATCTGCCTCCATCTCCACCACCAAAAACTCCATCTCCACCACCAAAAACTCCATCTCCGCCACCAAAAGCTCCATATCCACCAACAAAAACTCCATCTCCACCACCAAAAGATACATCTCCGCCACCACAAGCTACAACAGCATCTTCACCTGTTGTTGCAGACTCCCCACCACCACCCATCATCGAATCTCCACCATCACCAGTCCAAAAAACCCCATTATCACCGGTCCAAGAAACCCCATTATCAACAAACCCAGAATCTCCCACAACCACTGTCCCAAATAATCCCCCTCCTTTCCCATCTCACCACACCATTCCTCAACATCCACCACCATCCCCAATCCATGATGATATTCTTTTGAGCTCCCTTCACCCTAAAAAACCAAGGCGGCCAAGAAAGCACATTGTAGTTAAACAGGTTCGTCCACACCGGCCTGTGACAGGGAGTGCGCATGTGGTCAAGCCAGCTGATGATGCTACATCTAGGGTGAAGCGTTGCCGATTGGGTAAGTCTCCTGTTCTTTCATCAGTCTCCCCAATGGATCTTGATTCTGAAACTGATGCTGTGTCTGAGGGTAAACATTCTGCTACTCCCCAATCAAAATCAAAATCTGCGAAAAGAAGTGCAGATAAATTTCTAAGAGTGGGAAGGAAAAAGTACTTCCAAACCAAATCAGTGCTTAGGGGTAGAACCTTTCACCCTGATATACTGTCAATGGATATAGTGAAGCAGGTTTGTGAACTCCTAAGGTTTCAGGGGTGGGAGGAGTTATTCCTTGAACCTAGTTTGATTTATGAAAAGGAAGTAGTAGATTTCTATACGAACTTGGTAATCTTAGAAGGAGATGTGGTGTCGTCCAGTGTAAAGGGGGTTGACATTGTGTTTGACGCAACCAAACTTGGGGAAATCCTGCATATACCTTCTGTGGGGATAAATGAGTACAATTGGGGTTTTGATGAATATTCTAGCCTGCCAGCCAAATTCTCTCAAGGTAGAGTCAATTCTAGGGCTCAAACTGTTTTGAAGGGCATAATGAGATCATTGCATAAGCTTCTTTTCGAGATAGTTCATAAGGTGATACTGCCTAGAGGTCACCAACGTCACATTGCCTCCATTAGAGACATGGGACTTATGAATGCACTTGAGTGAAAAGAACGTATTGATTGGCCCACACTGATTATCAAACATCTTGCTAGAATTGTGGATCCTAAGCTAGGTTCTCATCAGTTAGCTTTTGGAAACTTGTTGACTAGAGTGTTTGATGCATTTGAAGTACCATTGGGAGAAGGCAGGATCTTAACTCGTGCAGATATGTTCACTCAATCCATCCTTGCTGATTGTGGGATTTCCATGGAGTCGGAGCAGGTTGAAACTGCGTCTCCACGTACATCTGGTCCTGTTGCTCAGTTACTCAGGGAACTTAAAGTAGCTGAAGAAAAGAACGCCGCCCTTGAGTCAGAAAACCAGAAGTTACGTGCTGAGCTTGATTCTTCAAATGCTGAAATACACAGGTTGAAGGATCAGTTGGTGCAACAACAACTTCCTAACAATGCAAGAGTTGACAGAGTTTTTGATATGCTGGCTTCTGCTTCAACTAAGCCTGGTCAACCTCCACAGTGACAAAGCATGTTGTTTGAACCTGGTTCTCTTAGTTGGTTTCACTCTATATTGTTGCTCTTTGTTTTGTTGCCAGAACAATTTATATTGCTCAACTGGCTGGGCGTATTTTGTTGCTATGGATATTGATTAGTGTTGATTAGCCGCTGTTGGTTTCTTTTTGATTCGTCAAAAGGGGGAAGAGTTATTTGCGCATGCATCACACGTTACACGTTTGTCTTCATCAAAAAGGGGGAATATGATAGAATATGATAGAATCGATAATTCATTTTGATGATAGACAAAAAGCGCAAAGAACAGTAGCAAATGTACGTAGCAAAAGACGTCAAGCCAGAGTCCATGATCAAGTAAAATAGAGTTATTTGTCAAAGCCAAAAATAATATATTAAAGGTACAAGTTAATACAAATAAGGAAAACCTTAAATATATTATTAAGGAAGGAAGTTGTGTATAATAAGGATTCTAATTTAAAAAAGAATCCTTGTTTAAACATAACTTTCTTACCTTATCAGTAAGGATTGTATAAGGCAAAAACTCTATAAGCAGAGCACGAGGCAGAGGAAAACAACACGACTTCACGCAGAGAACAAGGGAGAACTATTCATCAAATTGAAGTCTTCAAGGGTGATAGGATTGCTACGTTTAAAACATTTTTGAGTGAGAAGGTTTTATCGTGTAGAACTATGTGTCTTGTTTTTGTTTTGATTGTAATTTACAGTTTATTGTACAAAGGGTGGGTTTGGCTCTTTGTAGGATTGAGTGTTAGTAAAAGGTATAACAAAAGGTGGGTTTAGCCTTTTGGAGAGATCGATTGAAGTCAATCGAGGAGGTAGTAGAGATAAGACTTTTGATTATTGAGTTGTAATCACAAAATCTTATAATTAAATTAATAAAACGAGGGTTTTCCTTCGTTGAGTGAGGAAGGTTTTTAATTCAATAAGTGTTTGTGTCTTTACATAAAAGCAACTTACAAGAACCTGGTTCTTGTTCTGGGGTAAGGTTTCTTCAGTAATGGAAGTTTTCATGAAAATAACACTAATTAAACATGCTCCAAAGCTAAAAAGAACTACTGATCCTCACCTATACATATTACAGCAAGCAAAGTTAGAGGAAACCCGCGTCAAAAATTTGGAGAGGCCAATAAGATCTACTAACAACACTATTTGATACCATGGTCTATAAAATCTTTCACTAAACATCACGAGAAAGTAATTAAGCATGAATTAGGTTCTTGTCAATTTTCAAACAAAAATATTGCAGCTATCCCAAATGTCAAATAACGTAAACACATATACAGATAAAAGTGTAAGAAATCAAAGCTAAGGTCAAATATTCAAGCTAAACAGAAGAAGTAGGGGAAAGAGTACAAAATAAATAAGAAAAAAGGAGAATCAATGTCACTACAGAAAAAATATCACCTATTCGAGTTGAAATGTAGTATTACCGACTTTTCAATGGAAGGAAGACGAAACTTGGTTAAAACACGTCATATTGGGCAGTTACACAACAAAGAAATTCAAGAAATAGATAAAACTAAGCAATTAGAACAAACATGTGATTATGCCATATATGCTAACCATTTTAGTTAATTTGAGGACTTGAACTTAGATGAGTAACATCTTTAAAGGACAATAAGTCAAACAAAGTGCACTGCTATTTAGAAGAAGCAGAACAGCCCCAATGACATTAAAAACAGTAGACCCGAGGAAGCAATAACGGACAGAACTCATAGAGCAGACAAGAACATCAACACTAACTAGAAATTTGCAGTCCCCGACTCAATAAAATAACTGAATCATGCAAGACCAAATATGTCGCATTGAAATATCGATGAAACAACAATAGCTAACAATAAGCAGCCGCCAACATCAAAAAATATCACATCGAGATGGAAGCAGAGGCGAGGAGGATGCTGAAAAGGGAACAAGCATGACCTTATTAGGGGCAGCGACTGACACGAAAATGAGTAGGGGCGACTTCACCACTACACAATCTCAATCTCGAACAACTAATAAGAAGTCTCGGCGGAATCCGGGCAACAATGGATGATACCGAAAACAAAACGATACAAGGAACTTGCGAGTGAGCAATGGATGGTACCCGTGGGTTCCACCTGCAACATATAAAATCTGAAAACTGGTTTGTTCTAACATGCAGGGTGTTACATTTGTCACATATGATTCTGATTGTTGTGAAGATATGATCTCAGAGCAAAAATGTGTTCTTAATTTTTAAAGCAATGAGGTCTCAGAAGAATCTATAATGAGCAATTAAACTAATGGAATAACTAAAACTAATCTTCAAAATCAATTTGAAGTTATTTTTTGTAAAGATTTAAATGGATGTTTTATTGGGTTGGCTCAGCAAATGATTGTGATTATACTTGTCAAAATGATGGACGATACGGGGAGGTGTCACAACTTTGTGCAAAAGACTATGATGGTATACCAGTTTGAACGGTGAACAAGATGCTACAACACTCAGAGAGCTGCTATGTGTTCATTTTTTATATTTCACTAATTTTGATGGTGGGCCTACAATTATACCTGTAAATTTTTTATCAACCTTAGAGAAGTGCTATATGTGAAAGGATAAGATCTTGGGGGAATGTGTGAATGCTTAGTATTATTTTAACGAGGATTATGATGATAGTGACCGAAAACAATCAGAAAAGCAAAAAGAAGTTCTGCAGTGGTTATGTGTCAATTGTACCATGATCAATGTAGGATGTTGGTGACACCTTCGATGAATGTTCGGACCACTTAAGCCAAGATCTCCAAAGATGTGTGGAGACAAACCTAGTCCTTAAATGGGAAAATATTACTTAGTGGTTAAAGAATGCATAGTTCTTGGGCATAAAGTTTCGCAAATGTTGTCGGAGGTTGATAATGCCAAGATTTAGGTGAGTTTGTAGTTTCCTTTGGCATGCCGGTTTCTACTGGAGGTTCATCAAAGTCTTTTCATAGATTGCACACCCCTTGTGCAAAACACATAGTGAAAGAAGTGAAGTTCTACTTTGATGATGCTTGCATGATAGCTTTCAGAAGTTTTATATATAAAATGGTGTCCACCCCAATTATCATCATCCCCGATTGGTCTGAATCCTTCGAGGTAATCTGTGATGCAAGTGGCATAACATTGGGTGTTTTTTTGGGGCAAAAACCCAACAAACTCTTCCACCCCATATACTATGTAAGCAAAACCTTGAATAGTACACAACATAACATTACAGTTACCGAAAAAGAGTTGCTTGCTGTGGTGTATGCATTCAAAATATTTCGGGCATACTTACTTGGTACTAAGGTGATTGCCCATACTGATCATGCTGCCCTACGTTAACCTATGGCAAAAAGGATGAAAAGACAAGGTTGACAAGATGAGTGTTGCTTCTGCAAGAATTTGACTTTAAGGTCAAAGACAGTAGAGGTTGTGAAAACCAAGTAACACTCCACCTAATGAGATAGGAAGGCAAGGAAAAAGAAAAACCAGAAGTTGAAATCAATGACGTTTTGCTGGATGAAAATTTCTTCGTTATAACTCTCAGTCAACCTACTTGGTATGCAAATTTCTCAAATTATTTAATTTGTGGGCTAATGACAGAGGATCTCAACTCCCACAAACTGAAGTGGTTCTTTTCGATGTGAAAAACTACCTTCAGGATGAACCATATTTGTTTTGGGAATGTGCTGACCATATCATTCGAAGGTGTATTCCAAAGGTGGAAGTGTTTGATATACTCTAGGCCTTTCATGCTTCACCTGTGGAGGGGTCATTAGAGTGGTGTGCGCAGTGCAGCTAAAGTCTTCCAAAGTGGTTATTGTTGTCTTTACAAATTAACACACATACGAAATTTTGAAGAAATGCGTCCAGTGCGAACACCAATTGCAGGGTCCAAAAGACACGAATTACCTCTCACTCCCATTTTAGATGTTGGACTATATGATGTTTGGGGTATAGATTTTATGTGCCCGTTTGTGAGTTCTTTTGTTAATAAGTATATTTTGGTTGGCAGGGATTATGTGTCTAAGTGGTTAGAAGTTGTTTATTTTCCTAACAATAAAGGGAAAACTGTAGTTTAGTTCCTGAAAAGCAACATTTTTGCTAGATTAGTACACCTTAGGCTATCATAAGTGATGGTGGAACCCATTTTTTTTTTACAGAGTGTTCTTTGTTGCATTGAGTAAATATCGGGTGAAACACAAGGTTGCAACCTCATATCACCCACAAAAAGAGGTCAGGTTGAACTGTCCAACCAGTAAATTAAAAGCATCTTAGACAAGACACTGAACACAAACAGAACTGATTGGTCTCGAAGCCTGACAATGCCCTCTGGGCATATTGTATTTGCATACAAGATTCCCATATGTATGTCTCCATATAAATTACTCATTGAAAAGTCTTTCCATCTAAGTCGAATTGGACCACAAAGCTATGTGGGCATTAAAAGTACTGAACTTTGATTGGGTGAAGAACTCCAAAAATAGAGTTAAGCAACTGACAAGTTTGATGAATTCAGATTTAAAGCTTACGAAAGTTCAGCGCCTTACAAGCAAAAGATGGCATGATTCCAAAATACTCAAGAAATAATTTAAAGTGGGAGATTGGGTGCTATTATATAACTCCCATCTAAGACTTTTTACTGGAAAACTCAAGTACAAATGGTCAGGACCATTTATATTGACACTACTGCTCACTAATGGGGTCGTTGAAGTGGAAGGATAGGAAGGGCCTGCTTTTAAGGTGAATGGTCAGCATTTGCAAGTATACTATGGCGAATGCCATGAGATATCCTTGATTGAAGTAGTGTACTTGGAGGAGGCTTGAGGGCCACCTCCACGTCATGTCACGACGTTAAATAAGGTGCTAGTTTGTAAGTAACCCAAGGAGTAGTATTTTCCATAATCAGTGAGTTAATATTGCAGGTGTTGAAAAATATGAGGAAAGCACTTTTCACGTATCGTTGAGGCTATTTGCCGAGCTCGACTTAGTTCGCCATTGGAATTGAAAGAAAAATTCAGACATAGTTCTGACATATCAGGAGGCGTTCCGTAGCCCATTAGGGTGTTTCTAAAGATTTCGCCTATCATATACTCCGTCACCGATTGACTTCACATTAAGATGCCACTCACAGGAACTTTAGGCACAGAGTTCACTCATATGGAGTATTACGAAAACACTCAGTGATTAGCCTACAACAATGTGGAAAGTGCCAGTCAAGAAGAGTTGGGCTGGAGATTCATTGAATCAATCCCCGACTCAAATAATTCCATCGTTTTGTTCAAGGCATTCTTGGTTTGGATTCGGTAAAACTTGGCGAGCATATGAAATTATGGGCGAATCACTAAATTGATCAGTAATCACGACCTGTACCTTTGTTTAAGTTCCCAATATAAACTGGGAGTTTGGTATAACATGGGAAGGGATATCACTCAACAAGACGCCAAATAAATTGTCCACAATAACTTTAGTTGCCAAATAGGCGAGAATGGACAACTGAAAAGTCACATGTTTAAAAATTTCAACCCTTTCCTCATTTCTTTTCTTCTAAATCCACACATGCACATTAGTACTTATATTTTCGCATTCTTATTGATGTTTGTGTTCAGAGATGGATAACTTTGTCGCCTAGCATTACCTTTTTGTTTCAATCTGCAAAAACCTCGCATCTACTATTGCATTGGCATTTGAGAACAAATGTCTTTTTATTTGTGGTGGGGTGAGGCCTACCTTTTGTGTGACTATCATTATTTTATTTTTTATTGATACATTTGGGTTGTTGTGTCTCGAATTGTGTTTTATATTGCTTTTTTGCAGATGTTTGAGCTTGTGGCTCCTTATGTTTAACATGCAATTTTTTTGACCCGACAAAATTTTTTTTCTTCTTTCCGCCACCTCTTGCATGTACTTGAATGTGGCTTTCTTCATTAAATTTGAATCTCAATTTGATAAATATCGATGCCTAAAATAGAGCTTTCAATTGAACGAACTTGAATGTTTGGCTACAACAAGACCAAATGAAGTTGCATAAACAATATGTCTACTCTTTGCACTCGGTGTGATTCAACAATTATCAAATTGAGTTTCTTGAAATGAACTTTGTAAACTTGCAAAATTGTAAAGTCTTGTTTGACTTTTGTGTAAATGTATTGTCTTCTAAGCTTACTGTGAACCATGCATGTTGACACCTAGAATTTTTCCCGTTAGTCCGATCTACTAGGTTGTGTAATTTCGTGACACGATCTTAGGCACCATCGAAAGAGTGTGAACCAATTTGACATATACCTCTTTTGTGCCTTACATTGTGAGTGTGCGAGCCTCTTTTGAACACCCCTTGATCTTTACATTTCATTGAATGAAACTCTATGAAATAATGACGTCTCTTAAATGCTCTACCCATAATCCTCTTGATTTATTGTTGATTGAATAGTCAACTTAGGCCAAAATCCTAAGTTGGGGACGTGATATAAAGAGAAGGAAAGTGAAATAGTGCAAGAATAGTCTCCCTTAACTCATGGTATTGAGCAAAACGGAATCCCTCCATATAAAGAAAAGAAAAGAAAGAGAAAAAGAGAAGAACAACATGAAAAAGAGAAAATCATAGAATAAAGTGATGAAAATACAATAAGAAATGGGCTTCCCGGGACAATCCCTAGAAAGTGAATAAAGGGATGACTTATTAGAAAAAAATAAAATGATGAAATAAGGAAAAATGAAGTGTTATGAGTACCACATTTCATGAGGATGAAAGTCACCAAGCCTAAATGACCATACCTATGCACTCAGCCGCATTTCAAGCCTAAAGAAACCTTTATGAATTTGAGTGAGCTGAAACAAAAGTTAACTGGAAAATACGGGCAAACCTATGGGTGAAATATGTGATTATTCTTTATATGAAGGCATTTGGTAACTTTGGTTGAACTTGAACTTGCATTTGAAGCAAGTATTTTGTGAGCTTGAAAATCTTTGATAATGGTGTGTCACAACTGGATTGTTTGAGTGCACATTTGTTTCTTGCATGAGTAAGTTGAGTTTTGTTGTGTAAATTCTGTTGGATTTTAAAAAAGGTGTGAATGGAAAATGAAGAGTTGTGACTTTTATGAAGAGTTGTGACTTTTATGAAATGTTGCGACTTTGATGCAAAGTGGTGACTTTTATGAAAAGTTGCAATTTTTATGAAAAGTTGTGACTTTTATGGAAAGTTGTGACTTTTATGAAAGGTGACGACCATTTTGAAAGATTGTGATTTTTCCAAAGGTTTGTGACCTTTCCGGTAAGACACAATAAGAACCTTTTCGCACCACCCTTTGTCTTCTATAAATTGAGGGATTTCCTCTCGTTTTAAAATAGAATTCATTGACTTCTTCTTCAACTACTAAATCTAGTATTCTAAGTGTACTTTACTGCTGTTGTGTGGTTCACTGACACCGGAGTTTTTGGTATCTATACTCTGGTGATTGAGATCATTTTACCCTGGGAGGTCATATTCCAAATCAAACCTCGGATACTAGAGGGGAATAATTTCCTTAAGGGGACACTGTGAATTCAGTGGACTTGATCTTTTTCCTATTAAAATTTTTTCAGGTACGTGTTTTACAAACTTTAGATTTGTAAATTAATTTCAGTTCTTATATTCTTTTATTCTTCACTGGTTCATTAAACTTGGTAACTTCGTGTTTCTGCAAAGTTTGTTGGAATCAGTAAGATTCTTTAGACACATATGAAACAACAATTCTTCTTTAAGAAAAAGATTTCGTATATATATTTTTTTAAAAAAAGTCTGTTTCTGATTCTAGTTTCGCTACTAGTTTTAAGTTTCTAGTTGTGAAAATGTTTTTAAACATTATTTTCTTACAAAGATATTCAAAGTTTTGTTCTAAGTATGTCGGGAATACAAGATGAACAACAATCTTAAGGAAAATATTATACTGTTAGTATTTTTGTATTCTACTGATTGAGAGAATCTTATTATCGAAGTAGAAGATAAATGCATTACTTCTTCATAATTCGTTGCTTTGTTTAGCAAGGTCGAAGTGAGAATGTAACAAAATTTTTTTTTATGGTATTCTGTTTAAAGATTACCAGGTAACCTTCTTATTAAATTATCTAAGGAGGAAAATAGTTTCTAAGAGTTATCATATTTGGTTTTAAATTTTTTTAATTATGTGTATCTTTGGAAAAAGATCTGCAAGCCATATGTTGTGGTATGAATTTTACTTCGCAAATATTGTTGCTTTTAAAATTCTTTTGTTTGCAAAAATAAGAGATGCATATTTTTTATTTGATAAAATAGTATGTCAAAATGTTATAGTTGGAAGACTATTTGATAAGAAAAACATTTCTATGTGATAAAGAATATGTGTTATTCTGTTTGGAGGAAAAAAAAAAACTTTTGTAGTTTTGTACTCCATGAGAAATGTTAATGTGTCTGATTTTTGTAGACTAAAAACATTTGTAGTTTTATACTCTGGTAAATTGGACTATGCAATTGGTTTGAAGAATATAAAAACTTCACATAATAAGTCAATGTTGAACTTTTGATTTTCTATGAACTTCAATGTAATATAGAAATAAATTGTACAATTTCTTTTTGTCCTTATTGTTAGTATTTAAAATACTAAGTGGTATGTCTATTTATTATAGAGAAAAAATACCAGTGAATTAGAATTTGTGATTTTGTATTTCTATGGAATGAACTTTGACATTGTGTAAACATTGCCAAAGAGAATTGTAGCACTATAATTCTTTCGTAGAATAATGTGTCCAACATTAAAATATGTGGAAAAACTATTTTCAATTACTTGAAAAATATTTTTGAGATCACATTTGAAATGTGGGGGTTATTTGCTTATGATTAGACTTGGTGTCTAATTTAACTTTGGAGCAAAAGATATGAAATTTAATGATACTTTTGTATTATGTTATACCCACAAAATTCTTGGAGTATATTTGATATTGTGGTTGTTGAGTTTCTCTATTACTAGTATATAGTGTGACTAGTATGAAACATCCAAATTATATATATACTTGTTCAATATAATTGTGTTCTTTTATAAAAAAATAAATCACTTAAAATGTTGTGATTTTTCATGAAAAGATATGTCTATTATAATAAAAGTATTTGCATAGACATGAATATTGGTGAATAGTCATTTGTTATGTTTTTTGTAAAAATAACAGTTGGACTATATTGTCTTTATTGAACCCAATGAAACTTTGTTCATAGGTAGTTCATTAACAATCACATTGAATGTTATGGAAAATGTCCTTCTGAAAAGGATATTTGACAATCTAAACAATGTTTATATCACACAAAATTGTAAGAAATGGGAACAAAATGTTAGTGAGGAAAAAGCTACCTCGCGAAGAGCTTTTCAAACTCAATGTTTTTATTTGTTCTTACTTGCTTGAGTCAATGTTTGTGACATGAACACTTGGGGCATGTCAATTACAAAACCTTGTAAGAAAAACTGATCAACTTAGAAGTTTTGCTTAACTTTGAGTGCAATAAATAAAAATGTCATGTTTTTGTGGAATCTAAGTATGTTGAGCATTCTTATAAATCTGTTGAAAGGAATTTTAATCCCTTAGAATTGATTTACACTGAAATTTATGATATGAAGTTAACACCATCTCATGGTGAGAAAAAGTATTTGTTACTTTTATTGAGAATTGCATTAGAAATGACTATGTCTATTTGCTAAATGGTAAGGATGAAGCAATAGAAATGTCTAGACAATGTAATATCGAAGTTGAAAATCAGTGTGAAAAAATTGTATAAGAAGTGATAAGAATGGAGAGTATAAATCTCATTGTGCAGAAATATGTTTGGAAAGTGAAATATCAAAATACTGCCATATTCACCTCAATCTAATGAAAAACCGAATGTTGAAAGAAATTATGGATGCATTATTAATAAATTCGATTTTACACAAAACTTGTGTGGAGGAACTATCCTTACTGTAAAAGGGATCAATAAAAATTTTGTCCTTTTAGAAAGAAAGCGATTTTGTTTGATCAGAATATGATTTTTTCCATATGAGAAATGGAAAGAAAGGAAATACAACTTACTTCCTTCGAATATGATTTTGTAACATTTTCTTAGTCTTCTGTAGACTCATCCTTTGGAAAGATGGTGTCAATAAACAATATTGAAGGTTAATTGATCTTCTTCAAAGAAATAAACCTTTGGGTTCAAAATGAATCTTTAGAAGGAAAAATAATAGTTGATAGAACTGTTGAAAAATATAAATCAAGACTTTGTGTCAACGGCATTAAAAAAAATAAGATTTTGATCTTGTAGATATATATACTCGTTAGTAATTAGAATTACATCCATTCGGATGCAAAAGTTATTATTGTAGTATATGACCTCCAAATTCATCAAATGAATGTGAAAAGAACTTTCTTAAATGTAGAATTGGAGGAAGAAACTACATGGAACAACTCGAGGGTTTTGTGGTACCTGGTAAATTAATGAAAGTATGTGAACTTGTTAAGTCACATCATGGAAGCACCAAAACAATGACATAATTCAATTAAACCATGTTGGCAAATGGATTGAAGGATGATGGAAGTGATAAATGTGTTCACATTTAAATCATAAGGTCACTGTTTGTTTGTATATTGGTGATATGTTGATCATCAATAGAGACACTAATGACATAAATGCTACTAAACGTATGCTATAAAGCAAGTGGAATGAAAATTATTGGAGTTGCTAATGTGATCTTAGATATAAGAATTTGTAGAACTCCATAATGTTTAGCATTTTCACGGTCTCATTGCATTGAAAAGGTACTTAACTAGTTCAAATATTTGAATGTCAATATTGTCAAGTGTCCAATAAATGTGAGCTTTGCATTTCAAAAGAGTGAAAACAAAAGTGACTCACAATTGGATTGTGCAAGATTTTTGGGAAGCATGATGTATATCATATAGTGTGTGCGACCAGATATAGCATTTGCTATTTTAAACTAAGTCCGTTCAGAAGTGATCCCAAATAAATTCATAAGATGACAATAAATAGAGTTTTGGAGTATTTAAAATAATACTTAAAACTATGTCTTGCATTATAAGAATATCTAACAATATTGAAAGATATAGTGATGCAAATTGAATCATCGGAAGAATGAAGTAAAATTCACGAGTGGATATGTATTTACTATTGTTACAGGAGCAGTCTCTTAGAAATATTTCAAAAGAGACATGTATCGCTATCTCTACAATGATCTTTGAACTAGGTGCTCTAGATAAGGTCGGTGAATAAGTTAAAAGACTCCGGAATTTCTTGATAGATATTCTATTTTGGCCCAAACCATTGGCATTAGTATGCATACACTTTCACAGTCAAGATGCAATAGATAGGGCATGGAGCATGACGTATAACGGAAAGTCTCGTCATATACGACATAGACATGATACTGTTAGAAAACTACTCTCTAGTGGAATTATCAGAATTGACTATGTAAAGTCAAAGGATAATGTGTCGGATCCACTTACAAAAAGGCCTAACTAGAGAGAAAGTTAAAAGATCATCTAAGAGAATGAATTTACGGCTTAGGACAAGTCATCATGGCGGTAACTCTATCTAGCAGACTGGAGATCCCAAGAGCTAGATTCAAGGAGAAAAACAAAGTTGTGAATGACGGTTCGGCATTGTCAATAAACTCAATCCATTCTCATGATGAAGACAATGCTCAGGGACAAGGATACAACATTATGGCTTGTTAATAAGTTAATAAATCTTAATGGTTTTAATGATTTTCTAAGTTTGGCAGAGTTGACCAAATAGTGTATCTACGAGATAACATGGTTAGAAATCACCTATGTGAGTGTGAAGTGTAAGCCGCTTCAAAGAAGATGATTGTCAAAAGCCCATATCTCTATACACTCATGAAACCAGGAGGTGTTCATGGCTAAAACGAACACAATCGTAAGAACCATAAATGGTAAAGGGTTAATTGTGTGACATATGGTTGTCTAGGTATACACCAAAGTTCGACGGTTCAAAGATATCACATCTACCGATTGACCGAGTATATCCGACATATGTTCACTACGGAAAGTCCAAGGGGAAACCTACTTATCCAGATGCAATTAATTCTTGCTTGTAAGGTACACATACTTGTCCGTTTCTTTGTCTTCGAGTCATACCCCATTCATGCGGGGGATTGTTGGATTTTAAAAAAGGTGTGAATGGAAAATGAAGAGTTGCGACTTTTATGAAGAGTTGTGACTTTTATGAAATGTTGCGACTTTGATGCAAAGTGGTGACTTTTATGAAACGTTGCAATTTTTATGAAAAGTTGTGACTTTTATGAAAGGTGACGACCATTCTGAAAGATTGTGATTTTTCCAAAGGTTTGTGACCTTTCCGGTAAGGCACAATAAGAACCTTTTCGCACCACCCTTTGTGTCACGACCCAAATCGGGCCGCGACTGGCACCCACACTTACCCTCCTATGTGAGCGAACCAACCAATCTAAACCTTAACATTTCGATATAATATCAACAGAAAATAATGCGGAAGACTTAAACTCATTAATAAAATCAATTCAATAACAATTATTATCCCCAAAATCTGGAAGTCATCACCACAAGAACATCTATGATCAAATTACTAAACTAAGAGTATTCTAAGAAGCTAAAACAAATAAAAGTTAGTCCATGCCGGAACTTCAAGGCATCAAGACATGAAGAGGAAGATCCAGTCCAAGCTAGAAGCATTAGCTCACCCTGATATCCGGAGTAATGAAGACTGGCTAGAGTTACTGTTGAGTCGAAGATGACGGCACGTTTGCTGCACTCCACAAATAAACAAGAAGAAAACATAAAAGTAGGGGTCAATACAAAACACGGGTACTGAGTAGATATCATCGGCCAACTCAAAATAGAAAACAATATATACCAAGTAATATCATAAAACCAACTATGATACTCAACATGTAGCAACAACAAGCACTATATCATTAACAATTATCGTCAAGTTCACACACGAGGACTCAAGCCTCAATACCATACTCATTTGAGAATTATGTTCATTAGATTGAGTATATTAACATCTTTCAAGATTCATTATCTTTATTTCTCTTGTGTCGGTACGTGACACTCCGCTCCCTCATATTCATTAATCCTCTTGTGTCGGTACGTGACACTCCGATCCCCTAAATCTACGTGTCAGTTCGTGACACCCGATCCCCTAAATCTACGTGTCGGTTCGTGACACCCGATCCCCTAAATCTACGTGTCGGTTCGTGACACCCAATCCCCTAAATCTACGTGTCGGTTCGTGACACCCAATCCCTTAAATTTACGTGTCGGTTCGTGACACCCGATCCCTAAATCTACGTGTCGGTTCGTGACACCCGATCCCCTAAATCTACGTGTCGGTTCGTGACACCCGATCCCCTAAATCTACGTGTCGGTTCGTGACGCCCGATCCCCTAATTCTACGTGTCGGTTCATGACACCCGATCCCCTAATCTCATTCTATCAACTCATCAAGCCTTCTCCCTTACCAAGGCATCATCAATCTCATTACTTTAGTTCATCAAGCCTTCTCCCTTACCAAGGCATCATCATTAAAAAGAGATTAGGTTTTTATCAAGATTTGGGATTCAATAACTTCATCATGCTTAATATAATCACAATTATATAATCACGTTCATGCATGCATACAATTAAGCACATAGCAGGGTTTAAAATACTATCAATACATATCATTCTCTATTAAGAGTTTACTATGAAAGCATGAAAACCATAACCTACCTCCACCGAACACTAGTGATCAAGCAAGAATTTCCCAAAGCCTTGTGTTTTTCATTCTTCCTCGTTCGATTCTCCCTCTCTCTCTTGTTCTTTCTATTTTTCTTTATTCAAACCTTCTTTCTTTTACCCTAATTAGTATATAATTAAGAATAAAAGATGACAATAATAACCCACTAATTAACTTAAGGTTACCTCTTTTAACCCCCAAGTAATTAGACTTATTAACATTAACCCTCTAACTTTATAATTAAAGTAGGAATAGTCCAAAACGTCCCTTAAAACGTGTAAAGAAATCCGACCCAGACTAGGATTTCGCGATGCAATGACGACGTCGGCGCTGCGACGGTCCGTCTCTTGCCGTCACAGAGTTCAGAGACTCAATTTCTCTGAAGAGTCAGTGACGGTCCGTCACACCTGTGACGGTCCGTCCTGCCATTCCGTCACGAAGTTCAGAGAGTCGATTTTCAGTACCCAATTTCAGATTTTCTAAGTGTTTTGAAATGAGACCCTGCGACGGTCCGTCGTGCCCATGACGGTCCGTCGTGGGGTCCATCGCTTCACTGCTTTTCCGTAATTGAAGTTCACGCTCAAAACGACTAAACAGGTCGTTACAATAGATACCAATTTACCCATCGTTCGTCCCCGAACGATCACAAGAAGGAAAACAAGGGCGAAAAGAGTACCTGAATCTGTAAACAGGTGTGGGTATCTTTCTCGCATATCGACCTCCTTCTCCCAAGTTGCTTCTTCAACTGGCCGATTCTTCCATTTCACCTTGATGGATGCAATCTCCCTTGATCTCAACTTGCGAATTTCCCTCTCTAGAATGGCAACAGGTTCCTCCTCATAAGACAAATTCTCGTCAAGCAGAACTGAATCCCAACGGATAATGTAGTTTCCATCCCCATGGTATCTTTTCAACATCGACACATGGAATACCGGATGTACTCCGGACAGCCCTGGAGGCAAGGCTAACTCATAAGCCACCTCCCCTACTCGCTTAAGTACTTCAAAGGGACCAATGTACCTTGGGCTTAGCTTGCCTCTTTTACCAAACCACATCACCCCTTTCATTGGCGAAACTTTCAACAAGACTTGTTCACCCTCCATGAACTCTAAGTCTCTAACCTTTCGATCTGCATATTCTTTTTGCCTACTTTGTGCCGCTAGAAGCTTTTCTTGACTAGATTTCACTTTCTCTATCGAATCCCGCAAAAGGTCAGTACCCCAAGGTCTAACCTCGAATGCATCAAACCAACCAATGGGGGACCTACATCTCCTACCATACAATGCTTCAAATGGAGCCATATCAATGCTTGAGTGATAGCTATTATTGTATGAAAACTCCGCTAAGGGTAAGAAGCTATCCCAATGGCCACCAAACTCTATCACACATGCGCGAAGCATATCCTCCAACACTTGAATCGTTCTCTCAGACTGACCATCGGTCTGAGGATGGAATGCAGTACTAAGGTCCAACCTAGTACCCAATTCCCCATGCAATGTTTTCCAAAACTTAGAAGTAAACTGCGTACCTCTATCTGATATAATGGAGAGTGGAACCCCATGCAATCGCACCACTTCCGAGATGTAAAGTTTGGCTAACTTCTCTGCATTGTAAGTCACCTTGATCGGAATGAAGTGAGCAGACTTAGTTAACCTATCAACAATTACCCAAATAGAATCAAACTTTCCCAATGTCTTTGGAAGACCAACCACGAAATCCATTGCAATCCTTTCCCACTTCCATTCAGGAATGGTCATTCTCTGAAGTGTTCCTCCGGGCCTTTGGTGTTCATACTTTACTTGTTGACAGTTTGGACATTTGGCAATAAAATCCACGATATCACGCTTCATTCTACTCCACCAAAAGTGTTGCTTTAGGTCACGGTACATCTTGGTTGCACCCGGATGTATCGAATACCTTGAACTATGAGCTTCTGTCAGAATAGTGTTGATAAAATCATCGACGCGGGGTACACATACCCTTCCCTTAATCCTCAAAACACCTTCCTCATTGATTGTCGCTTCTTTAGCCTCTCCTTGCAACACTTTATCTCGGATCCGGATCAATTTTTCATCATTAAACTGCTTTCCCTTAATCTTGTCAAGGAAGGAAGATCTTGCCTCCATACAAGCTAAAAATCCTCCCTTCTCATTTACTTCTAATCTCATAAGGTCGTTGGCCGTAATCGAACTTCTAGCCAATGGGCGTCTAGAAGCTTGCAAGTGAGCTAGACTTCCCATGCTTCCCGCTTTCTACTTAAAGCATCCGCTACAACATTCGCCTTCCGGATGATACAAAATAGTGATGTCGAAGTCCTTCACTAGTTCCCTCCATCTCCTCTGTCTCAAGTTCAAATCTTTTTGAGTAAAGACATACTGTAGGCTACGATGATCCGTATAGACCTCACACTTAACCCCATATAAATAGTGTCTCCATTGCTTTAATGCAAACACTACCGCGGCCAATTCCAAATCATGAGTTGGATAGTTACGTTCATGCACTTTTAATTGTCTTGAAGCATAAGCAATCACATTCTTCTCTTGCATTAGCACTGCACCCAAACCCGAATAGGATGCATCACAATAGACAATGAAATTCTTACCTTCCACTGGCAAGGTGAGAATTGGTGCGGTAGTCAACAGAGTCTTGAGCTTCTGAAAGCTTTCCTCACACTCATCCGACCATACGAATGGAACATTTTGCTTAGTCAAGTTCGTCAATTGGGAAGCAATGGAAGAGAATCCCTTGACAAATCGACGGTAGTAGCTATCTAACCCAACAAAGCTCCTTATTTCTGACACATTAGTAGGTCTTACCCAATTCTTCACTGTCTCAATTAGAAGGATCCACCATCACTCCATCCTTAGAAACCACATGTCCCAAGAAGGACACTGAATCTAGCCAAAACTCACACTTGGAGAATTTGGCATAAAGCTTCTTCTTCCTCAATAACTCTAACACCATTCTCAAATGCTCCTCATGTTCCTTCTTACTCTTGGAGTATATCAATATATCATCAATAAATACGATCACAAAGAGATCCAGATATGGCTTGAAAATCCCGTTCATCAAACTCATGAACGCAGCAGGGGCATTCGTAAGACCAAAAGACATTACCACAAATTCATAATGCCCATATCTAGTTCGAAAAGCAGTCTTTGGCACATCCATTGTCCGTATTTTCAATTGATGATAACCGGATCTCAAGTCAATCTTAGAGAAGACACAAGCACCTTGTAACTGATCGAACAAGTCATCAATGAGAGGAAGAGGATACTTGTTCTTAATAGTTACCTTGTTCAATTGCCGGTAGTCTATGCACATCCGAAAACTCCCATCCTTCTTCTTTACAAACAAAACCGGAGCACCCCAAGGTGATGCACTTGGTCTAATGAAGCCTTTGTTCAATAACTCTTGAAGTTGTGCCTTTAACTCTCTTAACTCCGCGGGAGCCATTCTATAAGGGGGTATAGAAATGGGGCGAGTACCCGGTTCAAGATCAATACAGAAGTCAATATCCCTATCCGGTGGCATACCAGGAAGATCTGCAGGGAACACATCCAGAAACTCACGGACCACTGAAACCGACTCAATCGAAGGTACTTGGGTAGTGTCATCCTTGAGATGTGCCAAGAAAGCTAAACACCCTTTACTAATCATTTTCTTAGCACGAAGAAAGGAGATGATACACACCGGATTGGAAGTGTAGTCACCTTCCCACACTAACGGATCTGTCCCAGGCTTGGCTAACGTCATCGTTTTAGCATTACAATCCAAGATCGCAAATTGCGGAGAAAGCCAAGTCATACCCAGAATTACATCAAAATCATCCATTTCTAAGATAACCAAATCTACATAAGTGTTTCTCCCCACAAAGTTCACCAAACAAGACCTATATACCTTTTCAACTACCACAGACTCACCCACCGGAGTAGAAACACGAATAGGCATATCAAGTAATTCACAATGTAAATTTAGACCATTAGCAAATGAGGAAGATACATAAGAAAATGTGGATCCAGGATCAAACAATACAGAAGCCATGCAATCACAAACCAGAAGATTACCTGTGATGACAGCATCAGATGCCTCCGCTTCAGACCGCCCAGGGAAAGCGTAACAATGGGCCCTCTCGTTTGTCTGTCCATTGCCCCTACCATGTTGTGATGTAGTGGCTCTAGTTTGCCCATCACCTCGACCATTTTGGTGACCACCATTACCTCGACCACCACGTCCTCCACAACAACATATATATATATATATATATATATATATATATATATTGAGAAAATCTACTTATTTAATATACATGATATTACATAATCACATATTCTTTTGGATTAATATGACACGAATATCTTTTTTGATCTTATTCTTATAGTGGTTAAATTTAGTGATTTTATTAAATACACTACAAAAAATAACTATCAAATTATTTATTAAATTGTCCAAGCATACCTCAATTATTTTTAATAGAATAGTTATATGCAATAAGTGAAGATGTTTTTTTAAAAAACAAAAGTAATACAATCCTAACCGTACTATTTTTTGTGTAGTGATATGTTATAGAGTTGTTTTCTCACAATATTAATACTATTACAATACATAAAATTCGTTCAATATAAGCAGAAACAACTATTTTCATAAAGTGTCGTATAATTTAATTCTTATTGCAACTTCTCAAAATTATTGTGCAGTTGTATGTGTTGAAAACAATGAACTCCTCACAAAGAAGGCTATTGACAACGGAGCGTACATGTATGTGAAAAAGTCACTTGATGAAAATATTTCGAATTTCATGTAGCAATTTGTATTAAGAAAGAAACTACAAAGAGAAAAAGTGATAGAAGAACTGGATCCAAAAGAAGATCACGTTGAAATGTGGATAATATTTGTAATGAAAGTATTGTGGTAAATAAAGAACAAGTTGGAGAGAAGATTATGCCTTTAAATAATGAGGAAAAAAGTAATAATATTTGTGAGATTGGAAGAAAAGCATACAATATGAGGAGCAAGAGATGCAGAAAAGACAAAGAAGTGATTGGCAAAGGAGAAAGACAAAGTATTGCTATTTCTAAGACTTTGAAAAAAAAGGACTGCATAGAATGGACTGTGGATCTTCGCGAAAAATTCAAGGAAGCTACAATACAACTTGGTGAAGGACGTAAGTTTACTTTTTAAATTCATTATCTGTACATTTAATTTTTACATATGTAATGAAATGGATAGTGAGATTCATATTCACAACTAACATACATTAAAATTATTTGGCGTAAATGTATAGTGATTATTTTATTTTTATGTATCTTATATTAATCTGGGAATATTGTGTTAGTGATAAAATTAAAGGTACATTCTAATGTATAATCCAGGTTGCTTACCAAAAGAGATTCTCGAGATAATGAATGTGCCAGGTCTTACAAGGATGCAAGTTGCCAGGAATCTTCAGGTACATCCTTACAAAGATTAAAAGACCTTCACAAGAAATTTTGAAAAAACTTATTGTTTACTTTTGCTTTTTTCAAAAGAGTATTTTTATTATAATTTGATTGTATTCAATCATATATATTATAAATTTATAGGCTATTTTGAATTAAGTCAGGTTGATGGACAGCTATTAAGGTTGAAGAAATTAAAGTGTTAAAATTATATATTATATATATGTGTGTTTGTCTTTTGTAAGGGGGGAATTGTTTCACAAAAAAACATTTTTTATCAAATAGAATTATTTTTCTTGTTACTAGAAAATATTTTTCTTTGAATGACCTTTCATCAACACTGGTGATATCCATTTTCTAAAATTATCTTAATATAAATTTTATATTAAAAAATCATTTAGCTACCTCCCGAAGTTGTGTTAAGGGTCTGCTTACGCTCTATTCTCCCTATACCCCGCTTGATGAAATTTTACTTGTTATGTTGTTGTATCAAAAAGCATTTATTGGGATAAAATTTAACTTTGCATCACTTTTGCATGTAAATCTTGGAAATTATTATCATGTTTAGGATAAAAAAAATTTATCAAACCACTCACTAATTAATGAGGATTAGCAATAACTTTCATTGCATGTTTCGAACAGAGTTTTTAACTCAAAAGAGTTCTTTTTTTCATTTAATGTTAACCAACACAAAAGAATTTCCATTAAAATGACTTATGTCAAGCATTTCAAACACACATTAAAATAGTTATGACGATAGGTATATTTGTAGACAAAATTTTCTTTGATATTTTCCTTTCAGAGATGTCGTAGAAACAAAAAGAAGTGAGAATGATCTCTGTAAGAATACTGAAGATTCTAGTTCGATCCTACATAATAGACATGGAAGTGAGAATGATCAAGTTTACTTTGTTGATCAGGTTTGTGCTTCTATCGAACTTTGCTTAGTACTATTTAATTATTATTCGAATAGATTGTAATTATCTACATATGCAGGTGGCAGGCAGTTTCAAGGAAAATCAAAATAAGGCATAAACATGATTAGTCAATGCTACAAGCGATAACTCGAACACATAAGGACTTTCGACAATGAAAGTTTATTTATCAAGTTGTTGCAATTATTTAATTTCAATTTCATATTCTGGGAATTATTTTTTATATGACTTGGATATCTTGAACTTAGGGAATGCGAAATGAATATTTTATCCCAAAATAAGAGAATGTATTTGAATACTCATTTAATTTTTGAGATTATCTCTCTTCCTGTCAACTTCAAGGTCTTGAAGAGTCTTCCTTCACAATATAAAAAATTATCCTTCGCAACAATTAATTAACGGCAATAGCTTATTTCACTAAATATTTAATTATAGCAGCCATTAGAAATCTTTGTATATCTCTAGTGTGTTTAGCAATGTTGATTCGAATGAAACTTAACTAAAGCCGGTAACGAGTTTAGCACTCCTTATTGATGTCTATATTTATTATCGCTAATTTATTTTTTTTACAACGCTTGAGACAATATTGTCTGACTGAGCTTTCTTTTTATCTTTAAATACCGTAAAAATCCAGCTTTCACCCCTAGTGGAGCTTTATAATTAATTTCAGACGAGAAATGTCATATGTGTAGTAATTATGATCAATTGTGAATCTGAAGAGGAATATGTGCCAAAACATTAAAAGACCTTACACAAGAAATAACAAATGTTACATCTTGGGAGTTTCTTCCAATTGAACATGTTGGCATGTTATTAAAAATAAGCATATGTTCGGTAATATAAGATTAATGTTTTAAATAGTGTTGAGAATCATTTCGATTGTTAATTTTCTGGGATGGATGTGACTAAATATTTCTATCTAATTTTTCCCCATCTCATCAAGGACATATTTGTAACATCTATTTTAAGTAAGTTAAAATGTGAGTTTTTGGTCAACTTCAAACAACAATTATTCCTACATCACGATGATTTAGGAGTAGTTAATGGTATTTTAGGAAAGCCCATAGAATAATCTTTCCAGCGCCGCCGAGTTTGCACGATTTTGATATCGTATGAAAGAGTTATGCCTTTCAAAAGTTGGGTTATTGGAGGAAAGCCCAATCCGAATTTAGGAAATGCAAAGTTGTCTTTTCCTTACATGAATTTATTAATTCGTTTGAGGAATTAATTTGGGTAAAAACAAGACTTTGTTCATTTTAAGAAAAAGAGAATTCATGCTAGGGCTTGTAGTTGAGACAAAAGAAGACAACAAATGAGAGAAATGAAGAATCACCAAGAACGCTCAACCTTTGCGTGTGAATTTCTTCTGGGTGTGATTACTTAAAAAGTATGTGAGATCACATAGTGTTGGTTTAGTTCACACAAATGCCAATCTTGTTTAATTTTAGCGAATCTAAGCTATTTGAAAGTTAAGAATTTCAGTTCTTGAAGAACATTGTTGAAGTTTTAATCGAATTCTTGATAGTTGTGTTGTCGAAGTTTTGCTTTCATGTTTTCGGGTGTAATTTTGGGTTGAACCTATTGGGTATTGAGGGAACTAATGAAACTATATTTTTAGGGAATGAACCATGGAAGGTTAGAGGGATTAGAGATAAAAAACGAAGGAGAAAAGTTGAGAACACATGGGGAATGTAATTGGGTTTGAGGGTTGGTACCTCGCGCCTCTAATAGCGCTCTACCCAACTCTTTGAGGTTTAAGCGCTGGCACCCCGCGCCTCTGAGAGCGCCAGGGACGCCAGATCTCTCGATTATTCCCCCCAGCTTTTCGTACTAGTTCCTAAGTGATGTACATATATTTCAAAATTTATTCCAACACTCTAAGGTACACCTAAACATCATGAAACCATCCATAAACATGAGATCATGAACCTTGAATCGATAATCCAATTAAAGAAAAGTTAAGATCAATGTCAATGAAGCAAAGAGTCAACTCCAGAAGTTAAGAAGCAACTCAAACCAAAGTTCTTAAAAGTTTTCAAGAATCTTGACAATGTTTTAACTTTATTTTTAAGACACAAGTTTCATGTGAAGTAAAGAGTAAAGAGTTGAGTTCATTTATCAAAAGTTATAAGGGATCTAAGTATTCCCTAAGAGGTTATAAATGTTTTCACAGTTAATACAAGAGGAAACTAAGATTTCCAAAAGAGTTTTGAGCAAGAAAAGAGAACATTGATTCCGAGAGAGCTTTAAAAGCTAAGTGTTGAGAAATTATGTCAACCAAAAGAAAGAAGTTGTCTTAAAAACACCTGAGATAAGTATTTATTTTGGAGTAGTATTGAGCACCGATATAAGGATGCGAGTTCATAATAACTCAAGTCTCCATAAACCATGTAGCTATCGTGGGTATTCATTGGTCATACTGTTTAGATGGTCACATAAGTAAAGCTAGTGGATCAACTAAGTTAAATAGTTCTATGTGACGACAAAGTATAGTTCAGTTCTGGTCACGTGAGCAAGAGATTATATAACCACTTAGGCCAATACTGGTGGTTGTCGGTTCGTAAATCTCCCACAAACGCCATTAACTAAGATCAGCTATGAATTTTTATTTTTAAACAACAAGAATGATTCTTCGGTGAATCATATTTTAAATAAACTGATTAAATATTTATTTTGTTACATTACAATTTCATTAAATAAGTTAGTTATCATACATGAAATTAAGTAATCACATATTCTTTTAAATTAATATGAAATGGATATCTTTTGTGATTTTATTGTTATAGTGGTTAAAGTTAGTTATTTTAATAAATACACTATAAATAATTTACTATGAAATTATTCATTAAATTGTCCATGTATACCTTAATAATTTTTGATAGACTGTAGTCAAAGGCAATACGTGAAGATTTTTGTTGTTACAAAACAAAAGTTATACAATCCTAATCGTACATTTTTTTGTATAGTGCTATGATATAGAGTTTTTTGGTCACAATATTAATACTGTTACAATATATGAAATTCGTTCACTATGAACAGAATTAACTATTCCCATGATATATAATATAATTTAAATTCTAATTGTGAACTTCTCAAAATATTCTTGTAATTGTATGTGATGAAAGCAATGATGACTTTGAAAAGAAGGATTTTTACAATGGAACATACATGTATATGAAAAGGTCGGTTTCATGAAAATATTCCTAAATATTTGTGGCAATTTTAATTAAGAAATAAAATACAAAGATAAAGAGTGAGAGAAGAACTAGATTGAACGGAGATCATGTGAAAAATGTTAATCATATTGGTAATGAAATTTTTGTGTAAATAAAGAATTCTAAAGAAGATTATGACATTCAATAATGAGGTAAAAGGTAATAATCTTCATATTTCTAGAAAGGAAACATACAAATTGAGGAGAAAGAAATGAACAAAAGGCAAATAAGTTATTTACAAAGGAGAAAGATAGAGTATTGCTATTTCTAAGACTTTGAAGAAAAAGGACTGCTTAGAATGGATCGTGGATCTTCGTGGAAGCTACACAATGACACGGTGAAGGACACAAGTTTACCTTATAAAATTGGTTTTTTCTACAATTAGTTTCTATATATGTAGTGAAATGAATAGTGAGATTCATACTTACAAAATAATATACATTAAAATTGTTTGGAATAAATGTATAGTGATTATTTTATTTATATGTATGAGCTTATTATTTATTTCTTATATTATAAAGTGGTCGTCGGATTGACCGATGATGCCTACCAGTACGTGTGGTTGTACTTTACTACTCTTTATATGTCTTTTGATAATGTCTGGATACAAGGCTGGTGATGTTTTAATAGGTGAAGATGAAGGTGAAGACGAATAAATTCCCCAGCAGCTTTTATCTTTCCTTCCACCGGTGCGAGTTGTATCTTTTGTTATTTTGTCCATTCTTTATTCTTAATAGCTCTTGTCAGTTAGACTAGATCCTTGGGGTTGTTAGTTACCTTACACGTCATAATAGGTTTGTGAAAAAGAGTTTTTTATAAAGATTTTTATCTGTATTAGATATTTTTTCTTTAACTTTCCTCATGTAGAAATCTTTGGGGTATGAGTGTACTTCTACATAGGTTTTAGAGTAGGTGTCCGCACATCCCAGTGGGTTGGGTCGTGAAAAATTGGTATTAGAACCTAGGTGAACTATCTACCGGTACAAGAGAAAGTGTAGACTAGGCTCCTGCGGATTAGTGTGTTGACGTCCACGTCTAATCTGCAAGAGGCTTGGAAGCTTTCTAGGAATTGTGTTACTTCTTCTCTCTTTTTGTGCAAAGAATCGCTTGTGGTATGAGTTGAGTCCAATTGGTATCTCCAAATTCCTATTGGTATCTCATCCAGGTAACTCGAATGTTGTGATTACGACTAAAGGGATACAAACAAAGTTAGTTAGAAATTGGAAGGTTCCAATTGGTGTGTCGCCTTAATAACCGTAGGAGGCAAACTAGTAATGGTCATCTGTGGGACGAGCTAACCTATAAAGTAAGGTTAGAATAGTGTGTGATTATAGTTGTGAATATGTGACCTCATGTTTGGTTATCGTCGTGAGTGTTATGTGTTTAGATTGTGATGTTGTGTAAATTGTTGGATGAATCGTTAAAGTATGCAAGTGTAATTCCCTTAAAATCGAGATAAGCCCTAATAATTAAGTATGTGAATGTCTAGATGTATCCGAGGTGTGTTTGTGATCTGTAATTCATACTGCTTAATAAAATTATGGGTTGAATATCATGTACCGTAGTTTGAAAAATTGAGTAGTTCAATGTAATAGTAAAATGGGAACCTTGGGAGCATCGTGCGAGGTCGAAAAGAACATATAAAAATTTTGACCTAAGCTCTAATCCTGTCAAGCCGTTGTAGTGGGACTATTTCCGCTGGCGCGGTGCAGCTACAACGGGATTTATCCCGCTAGAGCAACACGAAGGGAGGAAAAATCCTCGCCATTTTTTCCGTGAACACCCAATCTTCAAAATACCACCTCGTAAGGGATCCGACTAACCATTGCAACTCTCGAACTAGTGTTCAGCAACAGTAGAAGCAAAATTTATCTTAAGATTTAAAAAGAGTTTCCTTAGACAGCCAAAAACAAGAATCCATGTGCTACAAAAACATAGAAACTATCGAAAGGTAAAGATAAAAACAAGTTCCTTCTAAAAATCCAAAAAGAAGAAGAAAAAGAAAGAGAAGCTGCAACAAATTAGGAACTCTCACACAAGGTAGTGTCAACAACGGAGTCCATTCCATCGAGGTGTTCCAAGACTTGTTTATCCTCGTTCAGTATCAAAAACTGCGAGAAGTCCATCGGGTCAAGCTGGGGTACCACCTTGACCGAGCAAGCAAGTGAAAATGGAATTAATATTTTTCCACAATCGGGCCATAAGGCGATCCCTCTCCATGCCCTTTCTTTTCTCTTGGTGCAGATGGAGGCAGAGCAACTCCACCTTTAGGGCAGTGCTACGAGAAAATGGAGTGAAGTCAGCAATGCACTCCCTATATTCTTCCAAACCGTCTCTAGAGCAATCTCTACCTGTGCACTAGAGGGTGGGTCCTCAGAGTCTGAAGCCGCAGGCGCCCTGCTGCTGCTAGATATATCGGTCCTCCACCTTTTTCTCGTAGAAGTAGAGACAGACTTGCTTATTATGATAGTTGTACGTATATGAATGTTTTAATATTTATGATACTTTTTGTAATTGAGATATATGAATGATGTAGCCATGAAATCATGTTGTAAATATTAGATCTTGATGATATACTTGTGATTGTGATTGTGGTTTGTGAATGGGGATCAGATCTCCATGTTCTGGCCAACTAATGGGATAGGTTGCCACGTTCCGACATAATTTTTTATCAGGTTGACATATTCTTTCACAATATTGGATCAAATTGCCACAGCTGGAAACCTAACTTGGATTAGTTGCCACGTTCCGACATAACTTTGGGATCGGATTTCCACATTTTGGAAAGTAAACTACTTGAGTGTGGGTTCTATGAGGGAACCAACTACTGGTGGTAAATATGTAGTGTCAAACATGTTAGGTTCAATATTTTATGTAGTTAAAGCCTTGATGGTTGGGTGTTAGTAGATTTGTGTGTATGCATATGAATATATGTGGCAACGTGGATCTATTTTATAATGTTTACTTGTTCATTAATGGGAAAAGGTCAAGGTGTTGTAAGGGGAGTGATGAATATGGAGAGGTGTTCATGGGGTAATTAAAAAAAGAGAGTGGTCCAACGCTAGAGTTGATGTAACGAAATTATATGGTCTTGGTTAGGCAAGGTGTAAGAATTAAGGCTATTACACAATCATTTGAAGGTGTAGTATTTGAAAATACTTTATGGGGTTATCATGATTTAGGCTATAATCTAATTAACTCGGAAATGTGTTAGTTGTTGGTAAAGTGATTAGCTTTTAGAGTAAGAATGTAAGTAGATGGTGCTCCAAGAGAGGGAATGGGTGGAAGAGCGAGTGGTTTAATTCACAATCTTATTATTTATTTCTTATATTATGAGGTGTACATCGGATTGACTGATGATGCCTACCAGTACGTGTTATTGTACAGATACTACTCTTTTTGGACATAGTAGAGATATAGGTTTAGTGATGTTTCAATAGGTGAAGACGAAGAAATTCTCCAACATGTTTTATCTTGCTTGACGCCGGTGGGAGCTATGTCTTTTGTGATTTTGCCCAATATTTATTCTTAGTAGCTCTTGTGTGTGTTAGACTAGATCCTTAAGGTTGTTATTTACATTACAAGTATTAACTAGTTCGTGAAAAAGAGTTTATTAAGATTTTTATCTCTATTATATCTGTGTTCCGTTAATTTTCTGCATGTTTAAGCTTTTGGGATATGAATATTCTCCTACTTAGGCGTTAGAGTTGGAGTCCGCACGGCCTCAAAGGTTGAATCGTGGCAGTTAAAAGCCTAAGTTGAAGGTGGGTAGCTAGGAGATTACCTTAATAATGGTCCTGGTCCTTACAAGGATAATGTGCAACTTAACTCGAGAGAAATCGATATGTTAAGGGTGACTATTGTTAAGTGTCAATATATATAAGAAAGGAAAAACTTGTTAATGTAATATGAAAATCGAAATAGGTCCATTCAGGAACATAAGTACCTAATTTATGTAATTGTATCCTCGCATACCTAAAGCTTACATAACAACCAGTAAAGTCCTGTTTGATTATGGGAACAACATGCTAAATTAATGGAGGTTTACATAATGGGAAATATGGTTCTCACTACATGCATGTTTGATATCTTTGTTCAGTGAGAGCATGTTGTATTTCTAAAGTCCTTAAAATATATTCAATTTGCTGAGTTGAGTTTGCGGACTATTAGAGAGGGGCACTTGTTGAATGAAAGATAGGTGATGTGTAATGGTAAACATGAAGTTTAATGTGATTGGGAAAAATGTTGTTGAGTAAATACTTGGGGTGTATGATGCCTGACTGAGGGAAATACCTTTGTAACAAAGAACATGCTTGCTTTAACGCACTAAAGATCCTTAAAAGGAAATTCCAGATGCACAAATATCATAACAAGGAGTCTAGGTCTAGGATACGTTAGTAAGTTGTTGGAGGACGAAGAAAGATCTAAGTGTGGGGTAATCTTAGGTATATTCATATGCCTAGGAACCAAATCATACCACACATTTAAGCCGAGCTTGGAATCATTTTATGTTGATTTATACTCGCATCGAGTCATTTGAATGTATATGTACTAACCAGCGTGATTAGTAGTGTAGGTAAGCTTAGAGGAAGAAACAAGCACGGAAGTGGGCATTGGAAATCACTGAACGATCCAGGTTGAAAAGAATCAAGAAAAAAATAGTGAAGAAACTATGTGAATGTCGGATTTGTATCGTCTCCCATTCGTGTAGAGGAATTCTAGTCATGATGCGAATTAACAATGTGGGACAAAATGTTTCTTGTCCTCTCCGCGTCGCAAAGAGGGAATTTACATTTTTGTTTGAAAAAAGCACTCTGAGGCAGAACAGTTCGTGTCGAGGCCGCGTCGTAAAGAGGTTAAAAGATCATCAAAATGAAACTGATAAACCTCTACGCGTCGCGCTACTCCTTGCTAGTTTTGGGCCGTTTAAAAATTAATAATAATATATTAATGTTCTACTTTTAAAAATATTAGATTTCTTTTGTTTTGAAGAACAACTATTTGGATAGCTATTTCATCAATTTTTAGGGTTCTTTCCTAAAATCTTTTACTTTCGATCTATTTGTGTTATTTAAACTTTTCTTGATGGAAAATATTATCATAAGTAACAAATTTCCCTAGTTCTAGGGTCGTGGAGATATGATGATTGTAATTTATTAAGTTCTAGGGTTAACATTGACTATCATATGAAACTTTCATATGTTGTTATTTTTCGTATTTCATTCCTGCTCAACATTGAAATAAACATATTGTCTGAATTTAACTCAGGATAGGAATAAGAGGACAGAACGTGTGGTATAAGGAACATGATTTTCTCTTAATAATTAGAGTTAATATGTACATAGGATAGGGATATACCTATAAGCCTTGCTTTTTCATTATACAGGAAGAAATTGTAATGTTTTATACTTGGTCCAATCTATCCCCCTTCAATGATGTAGTTAGGTTGTCATTTATCGTAGGTAATAAGGGGTTGGAAGACCATAATAATATATTTAACCCTGTGATCATAGATTCAATTACTGAAAATCTCCATTTAGCAATATAATTTACATGATACTAAATTTAGCTACCTCCCTTGACGTTATCCATTTACTTTTTGAAACCTTAGAAATTGAATCGTGGTTTTTTAGTTCTTATTTAACTTTTAGATTATAAAATCAATCAACATTGTAATCTTAAAAAATTAATCGTTAACTGAAAGTCATAGAAAAATTAAATGATTCTAATCGTCAGTCCATGTGAGTATGTTACCCAACTGTTTATAAGAGCCACTATAATACTTGAACGACCACGCACACTTGCGTGTGCAATTTGGGCGCAACAGCAGCCTCGCGGCTTGACAATTGAAGTCCGCCGACCAAATTCGATAGAGATAAGTGCTAGCACTATCATTTTGGGTGAGGTCGTGCTTAGTTTGTGATCTCTCCTTCATGGTAAGCGATCAACAATGTATAGTTTGCACTTCTTTACATATTTTTGTCATTCTTTAAAAAATCAATCCTTGTATTGTCTATTTGTCCTTGTAGCTAATATTATCAACATTTTATCAGAATAGGACAAATAAGACATCAGGTTACTAATCATTGGGCTAAATAGATATCAAATAAGTTAGAATCTACTACTCATCATGCCTCATCTTTACATGTCCAAACCATCTCAAAAGTTTATGTATTGAAAATAATAATTTACACAAAAGAAGGAAAGAGATAAAAAAATAAGAAAGACAATATTAGCAGGAAAATTACCCTTCATATTTGATTAATCACTACTCTTCGATAACTTATTTTATTTGTACTATTCAACAGTAATTTCCACTTCAAATAGTGATTGAGTCCCTATGCCTTTGCAAAAAATTAAAATAATAACAGAGGAATTGCATGAGTTCTCTTTCAAAATAAATTAATTTTTCTTACATTTTTTGTGCATTTTTGCGCAAAATAAGTAACTAATACTCGTCACTTTTCTTTATCTATGTCAATAATTAAAAAATTACATAGATTTATAAGAAAAACAATGATTATCTGGGTCAATTTTCCTCGATTCTTTTGATCGACTTTGTTTTCTGTCTTACTCTATTCGGTTTTCCCTCTACTTTTAGATGTAGTATTTACCAAGAAAAATACTTATTCAGTAACTTGTTATGTAACATGTCGTATTCAAGAAAAACTAAAATTAAGCTAAGAAAAGCAAGGAGAAACAAATTTGGAAAAAAATGGGAACATATGGAAAATTTCCTGATTTCAAAAATGGGTTTTGGCAATTTTCAAATGACCATAACTTCTATATCAGGAGGAATTTGGGTGATTTCTTTATATGTATAGAAAGCTCGTAGGACGATAGTTTAAACAACGTCAAGTTTTCTAATTTTCGAGGTCATATGAGGGAGATATGAACTTCGGAAGATGGGTTCTTGAGCAGGGAAAGTTCCAAAATCGGAATTAGTAAGTGTGTTTTGGTCTTTTCCTTAATTCAATTAATTATCTCGTTTTAGATTAATATGTTCGGGTATAAACTGATCCCATTCAGTATACGCACCTAGAAAACAAACTAGGGTTTCGAAAGCTAAAAGAAAAGAGGAGAAGGAAGAACTAGACGCGAGAACACAAAGTATAGCTTCGTGGATTTTCGTCGGGGTGATCCCTAACAAGGTATGTGGGCTCTTTTGTGTTGGGTTAAATCACTCACGCACCAATTTAATTCAAATCATTGAATTCATGAACTAACTCATATGAGAGGTTGGAATCTTGAAAGAAAGTTTAACGTTCTTGTTGATTGATTAGTTATTGATTGCTGTTAGTTGTAATCAATGTTTTAGGACTGTTTTCAGGTCTAAATCATTGGGTAATAAGTTAATTAGGGATCCTAAGTGTTTGGAGTGGGATCCATGGGAGTTTGGGAAGGTTTAGAGATGAAAAACGAAGAAGAAAGTCGGAAACCCTGTTGAGGGGGATGTTGAGGTGTCGCTCCTCCAAAGCCCCCCAGGACAGAGTCTGTCCTTCAGGCTATGGCGCTCTGCACCTCTTAGAGCTCCAGTACCCCCTGGAGACCCCGTTTTGTCCCTATCCTTTTTTACTAGTTCCGAAGTGATGTGCCCCTCATCCGTAGTTGTTTCCAACACTCTAAGGTACATCTAAACATCATGAAATCATCCATCAACATGAGATCATGATCCTTGAATCCATAATTCAATTCAAGGAAAGTAAGTTCAAAGTCAAAGAAGTTAAGATCCAAGTCTAGAAGTTAAAAAGCAACGCAAGGTAAAGTTTTCTAAAGTCTTTCACAAATGTTTTCACTTTGTTTTAAAGACTTAAAGTTGAAGTCAAGTAAAGAGTTGAGTTCATTTCTCAAAAGCCATAATGTAAATAATTATTCCCTAAGATATAAAGTTTCAAGTTAAGTAACGAGCAAGAGTTGAGTTAATTTCTCAAAAACTATAAGGGAACTAAGTATTCCCTAAGAGTTAAAGTTTCAAGTTTAGAAAAGAGCAAGAGTTGAGTTCATTTCTCAAAAATATATAAGGGAACTAAGTATTTTCTAGAGGTTTACAAATGTTTCACATTTTAGTAAAGAGGGGAACTAGAAGTTCCAAAAGAGTTTTGAACTAAAAGGGGAACATTGATTCCAAAACGAACTTTATAAAGCTAATGGATTCAGCAAGTTATCTCAACCCAAAGGAAGGAAGTTTTATTAGATGTATGAGCTAAAGTACATTTTTGGGAGTAGTATTGAGCACCGATGTGTGTGTGTGTGTGTGCGTGTGTGTGTGTACATATACATATATATATATATATATATATATAAAAATTTGAGTTAAGTATACTCTTGAGTTGAGTAGAGTCAAGGTAAGTTCATCTAATTCCTTCAAGCTTAAGTCATTGTTTAGCTCTCCATCTCGCATACTCGCACATTCAATGTACTGATGTAAGTTGGCCTGCATCGTTTCATGATGCAGATGCAGGACCCAGGATCAGCACGCAACGCTTCATTGATTCCAGATTGAGCTTCAAAGTTTGTGGTGATCCTTCTTGCATTCTGGGGGACATCCGTTTCCATTTCTATATTAGCTAGCTTTTAGAATGTTGTGGGTTCTGTCCTAGCATCCCTCTCTCAAAAGTTTTAGAGTCTTCATAGACAATAGCATTTCAGTTTGGAGTTTTTTTTCCAGTTATTAAGACTCAAGTGCCATTTTTGCCAAAGTTATGATATCACGTATTTTTCCCTTTTATTATGTATTAATCGTGTCAAATTTGAAATTTGTCTACCGCTGATTTAAGTAGCCACATCAAGGGTTCGCTTGAGGGCCACCAATAGTCTTCGAGTGCTCGTGCCGCCCAGGTGGAGGCTTGGGTCATGACAAACTTGGTATTAGAGCACAAAGTTCAAGAGCCTTAGGGAGTCCATGAAGTTGTGTCAGTAGAGTCTTAGTCATTGGTTTAAAGCGCGCCACATCATGATTAGGAGTCTGCGAGATTTAGGAATGTTTCACTTCTTTCATCTTATTTTGTGCAAAGAGTTTATCTCTAAAAGTCTCCCTCTAATTCGTGCTTACACATTTTTTCAAATCATCATTCCTCTAAGAAGAGTAGTCAGATGTGATCCACGAACGAATGTTGAGGAACAAGAGGTTCCAAATGCACCGGAGACACAACCTCAAGGAAAGGTTACCAATGCTGAATTTCGGGAAGCTATTCAAATGTTGAGTCACGTTGTGACCAACAAAGTTGGGCAGCGGAGAGGATCTCCACAGGAAGGGGTGGATACTTCGTGAATTAGTGAGTTCCTTAGGATTAATCCCCCTAGTTTCACCTAATCAAACACTATTAATGATCCGGAGAACTTCATAGAGGAGTTGAGAAAGATGTATGGGGTAAGCATGTGGCCGATGCTGAGAGGGTTGAATCGGATGCATAAAAACTGAAAGTTGTGTCCAGAACATGGTTCGATCAATGGAAGGATAGTAGGGATAAGGCTGCACCATAACCAAGTTGGGCTTTCTTTAAGAAGCCTTGTTGGGGAGGTTCTTTCCTCGTGAACTGAAGGAAGCCAATGTGAGGAAGTTCTTTACTCTGAAACAGGACTCCATGAGTGTTCATGAATATGGATTGATGTTCACCCAACTATATTGCTATGCTCGGGAGATGGTAAAAGACATGGGGAGAAGAATGATTCTATTTGTTGAAGGGTTCGGTCGTGCTTTAAGCAAGGAAGATAGGGCTTCCATGTTAATAGGTGACATGGATATATCCAGGCTGATGGTATATGTTCAACAATTTGAATAAGAGAAGATGAAGGATAGAGAAGTGTATCGAAATAATAAGTCAAAGACTGGGAATGAGTATGACCAATCGAAAGGTGATTCGAGCTGACCAAATTCTATAAATCAAAGGGGAATGCACCATCATCTGCTAGTGCACCTGTGCCCAAAAACAGAGGTGAGTATAGTGCTCGTAACTCGCAGCTGTACCGGCCCAATCTCAAGGTAGTGTGGCACAAAGGGGTAATGGGAGTTCTGTGTGTGGTAGATATGGTAGAATCCACCATGGCAAGTGTCATGATGGACACACAGGTTGTTTCAAGTGTGGTCAAGAGGATCATTTCATTAGAGATTTCCCTAATATTAAGCAAGGTGGTGAAATCCAGGCAACAGAGCCTAATATTTATCAGTCGCTCCACAAAACAGGGCTGCATTGAGAAGAGCTGCTTCTGGTACCAGTGGAGGGGCAAATCACCTCTTTTAAATCACTAGTTGTGAAGAGCAAGAGAAATCTACAGATGTGGTCACGAGTATGATCAAAGTCTTTGCTTTTTATCTTTATGCTTTAATATACCAAGAAGAAAGTTTATCCTTTGTAACTCCTTATGTTGCAAGTCTCTTTGAAATTCTTCCTGAAAAGCTTTGTGAACCTTTCTGTGTTTCTACACATGTTGGGGAGTCTATTCTTGTAGAAAGAGAGTATCGTGATTGTCTAGTTTCCATCAATCACAAGAGAACCATGGTTAATTTAATAGATTTAGACATGGTCAATTTTTATGTTATTCTAGGTATGGACTGGCTCCATGCATGTTATGAATCAATATATTGTAGAACTCGATTTGTCAAGTTCCAAATTCCAAATGAGCCATTCATAGAGTGGACTAGTAGTTCAGAAGTGCCGAAGGGTGGTTTTATTTCTTACCTTAAGGCGAGGAAGTTAGTTTCTAAGAGATATATCTATAACTTAGTCCGAGTTAATCAATCAAGTATTGAGGTACCTTCCCTTCAATCAATTCCTATAAAAGTTATCCTAGATACTCGTCCCATCTCTATTCTGCCATACAGAATGGCATCAGCAGAGTTAAAAGATTTAATGGAGCAGTTGAAAGATCTATTAGATAAAGGATTTATTCGACCTAGTGCCTTACCTTGGGGCGCTCCGGTCTTGTTCATTAGGAAGAAGGATGGGTCCCTTAGGATGTATATAGACTACCGCCAATTAAATAGGGTTACCATCAAGAACAAATATCCTCTTCCAAGGATAGATGATCTCTTCGATCAACTTCAAGGTGCTTCTTGCTTTTCTATGATTGACCTCTAATCACTTTATCATAAGTTGAGACTTAAAGAATGTGATATTCCCAAGACAAATTTGAAAACAAGGTCTGGGCATTATGAGTTTCTGGTTATGTCTTTTGGTTTTACTAATGCACCCACAAAATTCACGGATCTTATGAACTGAGTCTTCAAACCTTATTTGGATCTGTTTTTAATCATTTTTATTGATGACATACTAATTATTAAAGGAATGAAGAATATCATGCTAGTCACCTATGGGTTGTTGTTCAGCCTTTGATAGATAAGAAGTTGTATGCCAAGTTCTCCAAGTGTGAGTTTCAGCTTAAGTCTGTGGTGTTCCAGGCCACATTGTTTCTGGTGAAGGTATTAAAGTTGACACTAACAAGATAGAAACAGTTCATAGTTGTCCTAGACCCATATATCCGATAGATATACGGAGTTTCTTGGGCTTGGCTAGGTATTATAGGAGATTTATTGAAGGATTCTCATCTATCTGTTCTCCTTTGACCAAGTTAACTCAGAAGACAGTCAAGTTTCAATGGTCTGAAAATTGTGAGAAAATCTTTCAGAAGTTGAAAAGAGATTGACTACCACTCCGATTTTGACCTTACCAGAGGGTACTCAAGGATTTGTTGTGCATTGCAATGCATCAACAATTTGATTGGGCTGTGTGTTAATGCAAAATGGAAAGGTCATAGCTTAAGCTTCCAGACAATTGAATTTTCATGAGAAGAATTATCCAACTCATTACATAGAATTATCCATAGTAGTGTTTGCATAAAAGATATGGCGCCATTATTTATATGTTTTTCATGTGGATATATTCACTGATCACAAGAGCCTCTAATATGTGTACACTCAGAAAGATCTCAATCTCAGAAAAAAAAGGTGGTTGGAATTACTCAACGATTATGACATGAGTATTCTTTAACACCAGGTGTGGCTAGTGTTGTTGTTGATGCCTTAAGCAGGTCGTCCATAGGAAGTACTTCCCATGTCAAAAAAAAAAGAAGCTAGCAAAAGATGTGCACAGACTTGCCCGACTGGGAGTCAGACTTATGGATTCCACAGAAGGAGGCATAGTGGTGACCAATGGGGCTGAATCATCATTGGTGTCAGAGGTGAAACAGAAGCAAGACCAAGACCCTATTTATGTTTACTTGAAAGCAAGTGTCCATATCCAAAGAGTATTGTCTTACGAACAAGGGGGAGATGATGTGCTGAAATACCAAGGCAGATTATATGTACCTAAGCTGGATGGACTTCAAGAAAGGATCTTTGAGGAGTCTCATAGCTCCATATATTCCATTCATACGGTTTCCACTAGAATGTACCGTGATTTGAGAGAGGTATATTGGTGGGAAGACATGAAGAATGATATTGCTGAATTTTTTCAAAGTGTTCAAATTGTCAGAGAGTAAAGGTAGAACACCAAGGACCTGGAGGTTTAACTCACAATATAGAACTTCAAGAATGGAAATGGGATATGACTTATACAGACATCATCACAGGCTTGCCAATATTTTGAAGACAACATGATTCCATTTGGGTGATTGTCGATAGAATGACAAAGTCAGCCCATTTCTTGCTGATCAAGACTACCTATTTGGCTGAGGATTATTCTAGGTTATACCTTCAGGAAGTTGTAATACTTCATGGAGTCCCGATCTCCATTATTTCATATAGAGGTGCACAATTCTGGAAATCTTTCCAAAAATGTTTAGGTTCCAATGTGAATATGAGCACTGCTTTTCATCCTCAGACAGATGGAAAAGCAGAGTGCACTATCCAGACCTTAGAATATATGTTGAGGGCTTATGTGATAGACTTAAAGAGAAATTGGTATGGTCACCTACCTCTCATCAAGTTCGCTTACAATAATAGTTATCATTCGAGCATCAAAATGGCTCCATATGAAGCTCTTTATGGTAGGCGATGTAGATCCTATTCGATGGTTCAAAGTTAGCGAAGTAGGGTTGATAGGACCTGATTTAGTTCACCAAGATATGGAGAAGGTTATAGTGATTCAAGAAAGGTTGAAGACTACATAAAGTCGCCAAAAGTCCTACACAGATGTTAGAAGAAGACCATTAGAGTTTGAGGTAGATAATTGGGTGTATTTTAAGGTTCACCTATGAAAGGAGTTATGAGGTTTTGGTAAGAAGGAGGAAACTTAGTCCCTGGTATATTGGACCTATTAGAATCTCCAAAAGAGTGGGTAATGTAGCATACGAGTTGGAGCTAACACAAGAGTTAGAAGCAGTTTATCCGGTATTTCATATTTCTATGTTGAAGAAGTGTTTGGGTGATACTTAATTTATAGTACCAACAGAGAATGTGGGGATTAAGGATAACTTATCCTATGAAGAAGTTCTGGTTCAGATTTTGGATTGGCAAGTTCGTAAGTTGAGGACAAAAATAGTTGTTTCAGTCAAGGTCTTTTTGAGGAACCAATTTGTTGAAGAAATGACTTCGGAAGTAGAGGAGAATATGAATAAGAGATATCCGCATCCTTTTGAATCTGGAGAGGAGGAAAATCAAGGAACTAAAGTCTCCTGTTATCACTTTATGAGGATACGTATAGGCATGTAATACTTGCTTCTGTTGTTGAGTGCCAACATGAAATTATTATACATAGCTTAGAGAAAGAATTTTCATTAGAGAACGAATGTGCCCAAGGGGGATATTGTAACATGTCGTATTCTAGACAAACTGAAATTAAGCTAAGAAAAGCAAGGATAAACAAATATGGAAAAAATGCAAAATCTAGAAAATTTCCAGATTTCAAAAGTGGGTTTTTGGCATTTTCAAACGGCCATAAATTCAAGCTAAGAAAGAGTTTGAGTGAATTATTGATATGGATGGAAATCTCGTTGGATGATCTTTCCAAAGACGTCAAGTTTGTGAATTTTCGAGGTCGTATGAGTCAGATATGACCTTCAGAAAATTGGTTGTTGACCAAGGAAAGTTCCAAAATCAGATTTAGTAAGGGTGTTTTGGTCTTTTTCTTAAGTCAATTAATTATTTAGTTTTGGAGTAACATTTAGGGTTGTAAACTGATCCCATTGAGTTTACGCACTAAGAAAATAAATTAGGGTTTTTAATGCAAGAAGAAATGATGAGAAGGAAGAAAAAAATGCGAGAACACAAAGTTTAGCTTCGTGGATTTTCATCGGTTGATCCTTAACAAGGTATGTGGGCTCTTTTATGTTGGGTTACTTCACCCACACACCAGTTTCGTTCAAATCAGTCAAGTTCATGAATTTACTCATGCTAGAGGTTTGAATCTTGAATGAAAGTTTGACGTTCTTGTTGATTGGATTGTTGTTGATTTAAAGTTTCAAGTTAAGTAAAGAGCAAGAATTGAGTTCATTTCTCAAAAGCTATAAGGGAACTAAGTATTCCCTAAGAGTTAAAGTTTCAAGTTAACAAAACAGCAAGAGTTGAGTTCATTTCTCAAAAAGATATAACGAAACATTCCCTAGAGGTTTACAAATGTTTAATATTTTAGTAAAGAGGGGAACTCGAAGTTCCAAAATAACTTTGAACTAAAAGGGCAACATTGTTTCCAAAAGGAGCTTTTTAAAGCTGATGAGTTCTGTTAATTATATCAACCCAAAGGAAGGAAGTTTTATTAAAAGTATGATGTAAAGTAAATTTTTGGGAGTAGTATTGAGCACCGATGTGGGGACGAGAGTTCATATTAACTTAAGTATCCATGTAAATCATGTAGCCAACATGGGAATTGACGTGTCATACTTTTTAGATGATCACGTAAGGAGAGCTAGTGGATCCACTAAATTAAGTAAGGTCCTATACCGATGGCAAGGTGTAGGATGGTCCTCTTGCAACGTGAGATAAGACGTTGTATCATCACTTAGGCTCATAGTGATGGTTGTCGGTTAATGAAACTCCCACAGAGGCGATATTACTTTCTTATATAAGTAAAGTTGAGTTTGTGATGTCAATTGTCCTGCATCGTTTCATGATACAGACGCAGGTATCCAGGATCAGCACCTAGCACTTCGTTGATTTCAGATTGAGCTTCAAAGTTTGTGGTGAACCTCCTTCCATTCTAGGAGACATCCTTTTCCATTTCTATATTAGTTTAGATTTTTGGATGTTGTGGGTCTGTCCCAGCATCCCTCTCTAGATAGTTTATAGGCTTCATAGACTAATGTATTTCTGTTTGGAGTTGTTTTCATTAATTAAGAGTCAAGTGCCATTTTGGCCAATGTTATGACATGACGTATTTTCCACTTTTATTATGTTTTATTTGTGTCAAAGTTGAGGTATGTCTTCTGCTTATTTAAGTAGTCAGGTCAAGGGTTCGCTTGAGGGCCAACAATGGTCTCGAGTGCCCGTCCTACCAAGGGTATAGGCTAGATGCGTGAAAAGTTATGTTTAGGTGTTTAAATTATTAATTTTCCATGTTTGATGGGCTATCTAGTATATATTTAAAATTATTTGGATGATGAATTCACCTACCAAAAGAGGTAGTCATTTCTCCGTTAAATTAAACCTTTATATAACAAAATTGGATTTTTGTATCTCCTGATTGTTTTGTCAGAACAGGGTAACTCTGAAATCATTGAAGAAATAATTAATGCAATGATAACTCCTTTTTGTGGCTTGATTACACAAATCAATGTGTTGTTGGTACATCATGACATGAAGTTTGTTGGAGATATGGCTGATTTTCTTGAGTCCAATCAATATAATGTAACTTATCTTAGAACCTCTAGAAAACTCATAACTTGTATGTTTTTTATAACTAAATTTTGCATGATTTTCATCTTTTAAATAATTCAATTGAAAGTATGTTTATTGTTCCATGTGTGATTTTATCATGGATCCCATTTTAGATTTTGTTTATATTGTAGATCTAGATTCTCTCTTTTCCTTGTTGTTTTAACACTATTTCTATGCTTTTTTTTTTACTAGTTTAAAAAATGAGGTTTGTATGTTTATATAAAAAAAATAAATTTTATATTTTTTTCATTCTATAAGCATTTCACGTACTTGACTACCTTTCTCAAAAAGATTAGGAAGTTTAAGGTGGGAGGCTGAGCAATAGTTGTAAGTGAATTTAATTATTTAATCATCCTATATTTATATAAAAGAAAATCCTAGGCCTGCCTATGTGGCTCCACCACGAACCATGATTTCCTCTTTAAATTATTTATTTCCAAAACCACCCCTCTCTTTCATGTAAAGTTGCGACTTTAATGAAAATTTGTTACTTTTATGAAATATTGTGACTTTTATGAAAGGTTGGAACATTTTTGATGGGTTTCAAGTTTTCCAAAAGTACAATAAATATTTATTCATACTATCTTTTGTTGCCTACAAATAGATGAATTTCCACTCAATTTACAACAACAAACATTCTGAACTTCTTCTTCTTCATCATCATCTTCTTCTTCATCATCATATTCTTCTTCTACGACTACTACATAATTAAATAGTTATGTACTTTTCTCATGTTGAGTGGCTCACTGGCACCATGGTTAATGTTACAGATTTGTATGTATTTTTACAATGATTGTTTAAATATTCTAATTTTCTTCTTCTTCTTGCTCCTCCTCCTCTTCTTCTCCTTCTCCTTCTCCTTCTCCTTCTCCTCATCCTCCCTCCTCCTCCTCCTCCTCCTCCTCCTCCTCCTCTACTTCTTCTTCTTCTTCTATTGCCCGCTCTTCGCACGGGTTTGTTATTTGAACATTTTGTAGCTATATTTTTTGTAGGTTTAGTATAGTGTTTAAGTAATTTTAAATTTTAATATCTACTAATATCATTTTTCATTTTTATGTCTCCTGGTCTTTGTGCATCGAAAGTTTAATATAGTTATAGTTGATAGTATTATAAGTCTGTTGCACTTTTTAATGGCCCTTAATTCACCCTGGACGGTCAATACATTGCGTACAATTTGTCCTGCTGGAGTAATGTAGTTTTGTACATGTAATACCTTGCAATGCAGTGCATATACAACACCGTAATCTATCGTAACATAGTACCTAGGCGCCAATAGCAATGTATAATATGTAATCACATTGATTTGTGTATCCTTATATTTAAAAAAATCTTCACACCTTGTTATAATAAATACCCAATAAATTTTGAAATGTATTCCCTGGCAAATGTGTATGGCAACTTTCATATCGTTTAACCCACTTTATGACCCGCCAATGCTTTTTTCCCTAAATTAATTGGGTTTCATGCTTATGTGTTTTCCATATTGTCCTTGCATAAGTTTGCTATTAGCATTTGTTAAGTGATTGGTGACATCCAATGTATGCTTTTTCAACTGATGTATCATTTTGTGTATTTACTATTTGGTATACAACCTGATATGTGGTAATGTTGGTGGGTCATTCCATTCCATGTCCATTGTGTATTTCTTGTTATCCGAATGCATGTCATTCTGTAAAGTTATTTATGTTATTCATCTATGTAAGGAAAATATTATAAAGCTAAATTTGACAGTAGATGTTAATAATACCTCGTGTGTTTCCACAAGTCCTGGACATACATTCTGGAAAAAACTTCTTTGCAAACAATATTTTTAATGTATGTATGGTCTTCAGTGTCCTCGTCTGCGTTGTAGATAGTCAATCCTTCTCTTGTTATTACCCGCGATACCGCGACATATAATTGTCCATGTGTGAATACTTGTTTTGGAAGATACAATCTAACTGTCTGTAGCGTTTGTCCTTGGCTCTTATTGATCGTCATAACATAATAGGATGCTAAGGGTGGTTGACATATGTTCATCTTGAATGGCCACTTTGATTCATTTGGAGCCATGATAATTCTTGGTATCGTGACTCTATTGCCGATGTTCATACAAGAGATGATATTTGCACTAATAGACTATTTTCCCAAATGTGTGATAAATTGATCTTGTTCCGTTGCATAGGCCCTCCGTTTGATTGAGATTTCTAATAAGCATAACCGGACTTCCTACTTTTAAGTGAATGTCATGGTTAGGGAGGCCTAGGAATTGTAAGTTGTTAAGGAATTTGGTTGGGTACAATATATCTCGTATTAGTGTTCACACTTGTTTTGCACACATTGTCCGAGTTGTAATAGGTTCTTCCTTTACCTTGTACCATTTTCATAATTTTGTCATTCAACTCATGGACCATTTCATTCATTGGTGTTAGTATGGCTCTTTCTTTCAAATACGTTGGGTTATTGTAATTCTGTAATAGCAATGGATATAATGCATCTACAATTGATTCCACATGATTATGTGACGGTGTAATCCATACATCATGTGGCAACTTAACGTGTTCCTTCTTATTATCTACATAAACAAATCCATCCTCAAACCTCTAATAACCATTTGTCAAAACTTGCAATATTGACGGCTTTAGAACCAATCTCTTTCCCAGTTGTTAGTCGTATATTTTCCTTCAGTTCATAAATTGAAAAGTAAGGCCACAAGTGCAAAGCGTTTAGGGATGCATCAACAATATCATCTCTTGTTCCTTTTGGAATAACTTGTAGTATTTTTCTTAAATCCCCACCACATACAATTGTTAGTCTCGAAAAGTCCTGTCAAGATATTTGCATACCTATATCGGAGAATGTCCCTCAAGGTCTTGTCCAAGGCTTCAAAGCAATATTTATTTTCTATTGGTGCTTCATCCCAAATAATCAAAGAGGCTTTAGGAGTTACGCTAATTGGCTGCCCTGTTTTATGTCACAGGTTGACTCATGGGTGACATCCAGAGGAGTTTGAAAGTGTGAATGAGTTGTCTTGCCATTTGGTAACAATAAAAAGGTTATACCTGAAGAAGCGACCAGGAGAACTATTTTTTATTGTGAACTGATTTTTTGAAATAATTGTATTGCATAGGAATGTCTTTCCTGTACCACCATGTTTGTGTATAAAAATTAATATGCCTTCAAAATTATCCACAGATGATAGTGTTGCTTCATATGACAGCAATTGACAAACATATAACATGAAAAATGAATTAGAGTTCATATTTTTTAGTTCTTCTGTGTCATAGTCTAGAGATTCATTGATCAGACAGTAACCTACATTACACATTAATGATGTATCTAGAAGTAGAATCCCTTCAATGTCTCTCAAGCTTCTGTTGCTTTTTAAAAGTATGTTCTCAATTTCTAATTGTGAATATGATTCTATTTGTTTTAATAGGGAATAAATGTTTCAATCTTATCTCTTTCTCCCTATCGATGTTATATCTTCTTATAATATTTCATAGTCATTATCCCAAAGCTTGCACAGATTAGACACTTCGCAGTGAATAACTATAGTTACAAACAGATTTCGCAATTCATTACTAATTGCCCATAAGGCGACCTCTGCCAAGCAGTCATTCCACTTATTGTCATCATCTAATAAGCCTAACGCGTAGCAAGCCTCTCGATATGTTTTATGATCTACTCCATTAATTCTTTTAATGCTTTCAAACGAAGTGCATCCTCTCATAAAACTTAAGAGCTTGTGCAAATAAAAACGTTCTCCACTTGCTGGATGTGCGAAGTATATTCGTTCAACTGCTTGTCCCTTTTGTCTCCGAGTCTTTTTTTTTTCTTTTCGATTCCACACCCTACGCATTCGAAAATCCGAATATGTGAACTCTCTTGAATTTGGGTATTCTTTGTTTGCCTCAAACCATTCTGTAAATTTTGTTTTATCAATATCTGGTCTGCTCAAAACGCTTTCAACTCGCCTTGATTCTTCAAATATTATGGTGTTTTGTCCCTCTAAATGGAAGGGTAAGCGCTCAAATTCTAGTTGTTTGTAATGTATGTCAAACTGGAAGATCCTCCAATAAGCTTCTGTAGCTGATATGTATTTGCAATCTACATACATTTTTATTTCATCGTTGTCTGTTGTTGTGCCGGATGATTCTATTATTGATGTTGCTCTATCAGATCGTTTGTGAACATACTTGATTAGGTACTTGATGGACCTTGAATAATTGCATACTTCAACATTTATATGTTCATCGAATTACACAAGCAAAATCATATTGTATGGCATAACATATCTGTTGTCTAAACTGGCTCAATTTTTCTTTACTTCAATACCTGTGTTACGTCGCTTATAAATAGGAAATCCCTCTAAATAAAAACTTGTCCGGTCATTGTACATTTTTGGGAAATGCTTTGTGCATTGTCCCTGTCTCATATATGGACAACGGGGATTGATTTTTCCGCAAGGTCTGTGTATCCTAAAGTTCTTGACTGTATGATACCCATCTGGATATTCTTCAAGCGCAGGTGTTTCAGCGGATATTAATCTGTCAGTATTTCTAGTGTGGGATTTTTTAGTCATTCTTGAAGGCAGAGCAGTATATGTGCATGTGGCAAGCCTTTTTTCTAGAAATCAATTGTATATATATATATATGCAAACTGATTAGTATCGTCAAGCTGATTAGTATGTGGTTCTAGTTAGGATGTCGATTGAGTTTGTTGTTTACGTGGTCGTGTGCATGCCCTACCTTTATATTTATACTACTTCATTTCAGTTTGGAACTGTGTTATTTCCTAATTCACATTGTTTGTTCTGTTATTATTAAACCAGTCATGGAAAATTCATATATAATAATTTCATGGTACACATACTATTCATGTAACAAAATTTTCTATGTGGCATGATATGATGAATTTGGTTTGTTATTTCATTTTCGCTTTTGGGAATGTTTTCCGATGGGTAGCAATTGTTGTATACACTTTCGTTTACTACTATTCATGTGCGACTTATTTAGTATGTGGGAAAGTTCAAACTATGACTTATGAGCCTCTAGCTCCTTTTATGTTTGTGTTGTGTATTTTCGCCTTGTTTTTTCATGTATATCATTTATTTGATCGATAGTCATCTTTTATGTAGTAAATAGCATTGTTAATGTTTTTCTTAAATGTGTGGTGCACATGGCTAATATCTATTCAGTACTACTGTAATATGACAATATATATTTTGTGATGTATATAGAGAGATTAAGTAGCAATGTAAGTAATAGTATTTGATAGTCAGAACTTACATGCAATGATTATCCCAAAAGGCTTATCCTTTTTAATATGGTGCATTAGTTGGGCCAATTTGATTTGGAAAACTCCGCATATGATGTCTACCCAGCTACCATCTCCATCTTGTCCAATGAGGCTCAATATTACATTTATTTCTGGCCACTTTGGGTTGCATGTGAAAGTAAAAAATAAATCCGGGTATCTAGCCCATCTACATTATAGCTATTGCATCCTAATATTTTTGAGCCATGTAGCGAGGTCCACTAGTGTGTGACGAAGTTAATATAATCGCTTTTCCCCCATGTGAACAATTGGAATCTCCACGTATAGTATCATCCATCAAGCCCCCAAAAAGATCAACCCTAAGTTTCGGTTGGTTATTTTGGATATATCCAAGTCGTTCTTCTTCAATTGCCATGTAACCATCAACAATGTACTATTGTAGTAGCCTGCCATATTGTATAAGAGTGTGCCCCTCATTAAGGCGTTGTTGTATGCGGTATCCATAAAATTGTCTCATTCTCATGTTTTCTCACGTATATGTTTTCTGGCTTTCAGAAACTAACCGTATTCCTAGCCTATACCCATCCTCCCCATATGGGTGTATGAATGAGTAATTCATTGACAGTAAACTTGGGTGTAAATCAGTGATAATTTGTAGGCCGGTTTTGCGGTGTTCCACAATAACATCTCATTGGAAGTTAGCATCTGTAAGATAGCCAATAATCAATCTAGTTATTTATGAAACAGTTGGTATATTGTATTAGCAACCATTGGTGATCTTTTCAGATAGCAGGCATAGGCGAAACTCTCTTTGTGGTTGTTCTCTATATCTATTTCTTGCCATACGAAATGTTTTTACCAAAACATTATGCTCGTCTAGCATTTAAGACATTCCCCGAACAATGTCTATTTCGACTTTGTCATGCATTGGAGTGTTGATTCTATTTTATATTTAAGTATCAGTATCCATATATATATATATATATATATATATATATATATATATATATATATATATATATATATATATATATATTTAGCTGAGCAAATTATGGCTTCTTACCATTTTCAGGTAATATAGAGCCAATATAATGATGATTTTGACCACTTTTTTTGAATACATAAGGAACTTTTGTACGATTTATTGATCTATCCATTCGATCTCCCATAGATGTAAGTGCGAACATAGAGTTGTATACCTAAATATTTTTTCTGAAGTGTACACCCACTTGTCCAGATTCAGTGCCCAATAGATATTGAAGGTATGTTTGTGGTTGAGTCAGTAACAGTAGACCAACACGACCTTCCATACAACATATTGCAAATTTAGGTTGCCCTATGTTTTTACTTTTGTTTGTCCTTTCTTCATACCACAAAATGACCCCGTAATATTGGCAAGTGTGGATTGGAGGCCCTAAATTCCAAGTTTTCTGGTATTCACTTGCCACATAAGATTGTTTATATTAACTGTAAGTATTATACTTGTATTCTGGATCATGATTACATGGTTTCTTCTCTGCAAATGATTCGGAATTAAGACGTCATCACATTCCTCCATAACCAAATCACATGACTGGTTAGCTTGGTCCTCCAAAAACTAATTTTGAGAATGTTGTTAGTAAGTATTGTGCTTTGGGGATGTCGTTTGTAAAGCGATAGTAAGTTGAATTTTTTTCCAGCAATAATAGTATGCTTTGTATTGGTGTGGATCCCATGACACGTCATGGCATTCATGTAACATAAACAGAGGGGGCAAAAAAGTAACATAGTTAGTGTATGTGTTGGTGATAGATAAGAGGATTTTTGTTAGCCATTATATGCGTCCAGTTTAAATGTGACAATTTGTTCATATATATTGAGTAGAATAACTTGTAGGGCCTTTGTGGTACTATATTGGGGTTAATTGAAACATGACATTTATTTGTTGTTGCAGTTGTATGGTTGTGATATTTGCCACCTTTATCTCGTTTGCCGATATTTTGAGAAAATGTACAACCAGATCATGTTTCTTCTGTGGTTGATCTTTGTATTTCCTTTGAACTAATGTGAGTTTCCGCTTCAAGCGAGCATACTTGGGCAACATTTTTATGATATTTAGTAATTCCACGGTCTTCTGATTGTTTTTCATTGTTAATGTATTATTCTTCCTATTTTTAATCAACATCTTGTATTTGCTTAAAACCGATGTAGAAGTTGTTGTAATTTGTTAATGTCGGCAGGAATATCTGTAGACTCAGAAAATGCCTTAATGGTGTTTTCTATCAAATCCATTATGTCTGACCCCATGATCTTCAAATATCCTTATATTTTTGTCTTGACGCACCTACGTTTTTACTTATTTAACAGTATAATTGTTTCGGTTGAGACAGTTTTCCGAGACTACCTGCGTTGATGTTTGTAGTGGAGGCAGAGTGTACTAATTTTTCTATGTATCTGCGATACACATTTCGTTCAACATAATAAACAAAACTCCCTCTTATAGTTTTCATTCCCGATGTTGTTGTGTGGTTGAATTAGAGTTTTCAATTTCTGGTGGTAAAATTAATGGTCAGTCCGTCTTCTCTTAACTTATCTCGGTGTTGCAATTGTATTCTAATTACCAGATTGAAAGAGTACTGGATAGAAAGTTGAGGAATGACCGTGATTGCTTCTTTCATCTGGAACAATTGCTTCAAGTTGTACTCGATTTGCCTTTTAATGGAAGTATGTTTTAGTTCTTGATTTATACCACTGGCTGCTGCATTAAGGGTGTGAAAGGATGCACCGTTTTGGCGATGTTGTTTAATAGTCCATTAAGACAGTAAATAGTCATGCCGTTTTGTTTGTGAAGTTGGTTGTTTAATTATTTTTTTGAGCCAATTAAATTCACTATGTTTTAGTTAAGACAGTAAACAATCATGTTGTTTGGTTTGTGAAATTGTTTCTTTTTATTTTTTAGACCAATTTAATTCATTCGTTTTGAGTAATTTAACCATAACTATTTTCCTCATAATTCAATTGGAACATTAGGGTCGTGGTTAGTTAAACTAATATAACAGTGCCAGAGGTAAAAGGCAAAAGTTTGCACAACTTTTTCATGCAAGATTGAGAAATGGCTTACAATTACTATTGACTGTGACAGATTGGTGGTGAAAAATTTATTTTTTACCAAAATGATGATATATTTTGAAATTTCATCAATGACCAACCAATTAAATCCCTCGCACTAATATTGGACACAAGTAGTTTGATTTAATTGGAAAACTCACAAAATATTTTACCCAACAACAGTTAAAAATATATGTAGGAGAAAACATTGTTCGGGTATGAGGCGTTACATTACTGTTTTTATTCATTAATTTGTTGTTATACCAATTTTTTTTCACATGGAGGGATGAAAGAATTGTAGTAGAGAGAACCAATTTAAAAATGTATTAGGGAATATAAGGCAGTAGCGATGTGAGATTTCAAAGTCAGTATATGATGGTAAGATATTGATTTCTATGAGTACATAGATTTTTAATGACAAGGCTAAGTATTGAATAACGTGCATAAAGAAACCACTTTACATTTTTGAAATGTTTGATTTTTTATATTCTAACACCTCAATTATTTTAATGGGTATTTCCATAGTATTGTATGTTATTGTTAATGTTTGCACTATGTTTGCAGCCTCCCATGAATATGAGAAGAATATAAGGAACCAATTTATGAATACCTGTTTTTATAACCACTGAATAAATCTTTTTGGATATGTTAATGTATTAATTGGGAGACAGACCAATTTATACTAGCTAAAATTAGTTGAATATGAATTTTTAATTAGTGCATTTATTGTACGGCTACATAGAAAATACTACGAACAAAGTGTCATTATAGTATGAAAATTTAAAGGAAAACTGATATTCTCAGTTAGAGATAAGTGATGTTGCGGTATAATATGTTTGTTGTTCTAGAATTTTAAAATGTCATTGCTTGAATGAGTTATTCACAACCTGGTGAGTAGGGGTAGATGGGATCATATAAATTTATGAGCATGGATGTGGATGGACATAAGTTACATAAACAACACAACTTTTACAGACATGGACATGAAGTAGGGAAAGATTTAATGGCAGTAGATATAACGGAATCCCCTACCATAACAATCATCATCAACATATGATATACTATTAGCCATTGTTGGACATGAAAAGTTTCCCAACTAACAAAAAATGCACTACTTGATCAAATAAAATCATATTAAGGTCCCTAACATAGGTAAACACTCCACTATGCCGGTTTTATGATGTCTACATCACTATTTTCGTTGTCGTCTATGAATAAGTTTCGTCTCTTCTTCGACTTTCTTGAATAAACTCTTTTGTTTGAAGTGGAAGCCTCCCTTTCAATAGGAATTTCTTTTGAGTCGTTTGTGTTTGATCCTCCCGCATTACAGTGTGTTTTCTCAGGTGAATCTTCCAGTTTCTCTTTTCTCTATCTCTTCTTCAACTTTCTCGAATAAACTCTTTTTTTTAAGTGGAAGCCTCCCCTCCGATAGGAATTTCTTTTGAGTCGTCCGTGTTTGATCCTCCCATATTACAGTTTATTTGCTCAGGTGAATCTTCCACTTTCTCTTTTCCCTGTAGGTAAAAATTCAATCAAATAATTAATGATGATGTATGTTAAGCGGATTGTTTACAAGGTGATTGCTGTACTTTTCTGGAGAATATGTATTACAAGCTTAATAACACTGTACCACTCTACCTTTTTTTTGTTTAAGCAGTGTTCTAATTCTTCATTTGGCACATAAACTTTTGTAATTGTGTAGTTTTCAAGCCCCTCTTTCAAATTGAAATAGCTCAATTTTAGTTTGAAGACAAAGTCCATCCTGCAAAGAGTGAGAATCTGGGACGGTACAAGAGTCTCACTTATGGACAATCAGTTAACCAACTTGTGGGAAAAATTATCAAGAAGTTATTTCGCAACTCCATTAAACAGGACGAAAGTGATTTGCCCACCAGTCTCCTTAACCTTAATGTGTATGCATAAAACGTTAGCATTTCGTTGAATGTAAGTTATGGCTGCAATATTATTTGGTTGCTTATATAACCAGTGGTAAGTCTCATTGTTTGTTGCAGTTTTGGCATGTGTAGACACCATCTGAAGCTTCAACTTTCTTGTTGCAGATGTTACAAGAAATGTAATACCGATATATATATATATATATATATATATATATATATATATATATATATATATATATATATATATATATATATATATATATACACGCGCGCATATAACAGTAGCATGTTTATACAATATCTTGTCCTTATAGAATAAAGGGTTACTATAGAACTTACCTATATGCCGGAACTCCAGTCGCAATGTACTAACTCTGCAATAGTCATCCGATTTTCAAACATAGCTTCTGCAATGGGAATATTACTTCCATTTTATTCCCAATAGTTTGTACATCAACTGACATCTTTGAGAACATATGAAGCAATGAGGTAATGTTATCCATTTTAAGATTAATATAAATTTTTCATGCTCCACTGGTTGCAAAAGTCAGTTCACCTATTATGGAAAAAAACAAAAGTTAAATGTCAAAATATCATATATATATGGCAATTAAAACGTTCTAGTATGTTGAGAAGAAGTAGTTACCTCTGAACTCTTTTTAAGGGTTGTAACAGTAACAATGACAATTTATGGTCCTAAGTGGTTGGTATATACGTAGGGGTAAAATTCTTCGCGATGATCCTCCCACAAAGTTATTCTTGCTTTGATAGTCCTGTTGTCACTAAAATAGTATTATAATTTATTATTCTGTAAATCAATATGATTTTCTATGCGGCTTATTCGGGATGAATAAAGCATTTCAATATAACGTTAATGAGATAAGAATATTATGGATCAGTAAGGATATCTATATCGCGCTTCTTCAATTTTTAACCCACACTCTCTAGATCACGGATTCCGCATAAACAGACAACCACATCTAAAAGTTATGCTGGGAGATTATTTGTTGTATACGTTGAAGAACAGTCTGTAACATAAATGGCAAGAATGAATGTACCTTATAAGACGATCTTGTTGTTGACCCTTAAGGGGACCATTTCGGGTTGTATAAACTGAAACACATTTGTAAGAATGTGAACAATATCATCCGGGATTTTTTGGGTGGCAGTTATACGAAAGAATGTTATTTTAAAGTGAGATTGAACTGATCTGTATTTATCAATTATTTCAGAAACGTTGAAGTTTTTGATAATAACTTCACAACCCTCGCTCAAATTATCTCGAAACTTGCTAACTTGATTTTTCCAGATTACCACGTGCATCAAAGTTCCCTGATAAAAGAAAATGTTTAGGTGTGTTTGAAATAAGAAAATTCAGAATAACATATGTTAGTGAAAAAATAACTTACCAATATATAATTCGAGTAAGAAAGATGCAGTACCTTTTCATCAATAAGAATCAATAAGAAAGATGCAATACCTTTTAATCAATAAGAATCAAGTCGACCCTTATCATGTTAGGGCTTCGTTTGTGAATAATAAATTCCCATACCCTGCAGTCTCGTACCCTAACCATCAAGTCATCGTGAGAAGAATTCAAGTCTCAAAGAAGTGAATATAACATTTTTGGTGAAGTTTCTCGAATTGTACAAGAATAATTGGGACTTAAGTAGGCAAGGCAGAAAGAAGTGATGGAGAATGGGTGTAATTAAGGTTTGAAGGCATTTTATAAATCAATGCAGCGTGGAGGCGCAATGTTTCGGAGGAGGCACAACTATTGGTTGTTTCCAACGATTAAGAGGTGTCCTTCAACAAATTTGTGTCGATGAGACATAGTGTTCATTAGGCTATGAAAAAATGCCAGACAGTTTGGCATGTTTGGGTTGAAGTGCCCTATGATGTGGGTATATTTGTAGGGAGGGTATTTTTGGAAATTAAAAAATAAATAAGGTTTTCTGGATGGCGGGGCACCACGTAGGCAGCATTAAGGTTTTCCTTTATATATATATATATATATATATATATATATATATATATATATATATATATATATATATATATATATATATATATATATATATATATATATATATATATATATATATATATATATTTGTGTACTTTGGTCATGTTAGATCATCTATATCATGATTTATGTTACAGATATAGGTCTGTTTTTTTACAATCATTAATTATTGTTATGTTATTAAGGATAAATGTAAGATGTAATAATTTTTATTTTTCTTTACATTATTAATATTTGATACTATTTTATCTTTATGTAAGATAATATAATGTTTAATTTTAATGGCGGATAGGTTTTAAGTATTGTTATATAAATTGTATGATATGAAATTCCTGCGTGAGGAACCAAATTCCCTCCTACGTGATGTCACCAAAAGCAATGATTTCCTTTTCATTTATTTATTTCCAAAATTAGCCCTCTCTTTCATGAAAAATTGTGATTTACATGAATAGTTGCGACTTTATGAAAAGTTATGACTTTAATGAAGCGTTGCGACTTTTAGAAAAAGTTCTGACTTTTATGAAAAGTTGTGACTTCAATGAAAGTTGCGAATTTTATAAAGAGTTGTGACTTTTGAGAAAGGTTGTGACCTTTATGAAAAGTTGTGACCTTTCGAAGGGTTTCATCTTTTTCACATCCTGTTAACCTTTTTGATAAGGCACAATAAACATTTGCTCAGAGTATCCTTTGTTGTCTATAAATGTATAGATGAATTTCCTCTCATTTTAAAATGAAAAAAATTATGAACTACTTCTTCTTCCGCACAATTAAATATTCAAGTATTTGGGTCTTTTTGAGTGGCTCACTGACATTATTGTTTATGTTACAGATCATGGTATCGATTTTATAGTAATTAATTTATGCTTATGTTATTAAGGATAACTGATAAGATGTTATAATTTCATTTTAATTTACAGTATTAACGTTTCTACTACGTCATCTTGTATGTAAGATAATGTAGTCTTTTAGTTTTAATGACAACTATGTTTAAGTATTATTTTAAAAATTCCATGATATTAAATTCCTGCGCGAAGCATGGATAATTTACTAGTTTTACATATGTTTTTCACCCTTTCTTTTAGTAGAAAAAAAAAAAGAAAAATCTTCTTAGTCAATTGACATACAGTGTCACAAAGTTGGAGGCAAAAAGAATTAAATCGCTCAGAAATAATTTTCAAGGTGTAGATATTATGCTTTTTAAAAATCTATCTATTAGTTTAGAAAAAAAAAAGATTCACTTGAGTGATAGAGACACAAGATTAGGGTAGGAAGAGAGGGACATGATAAGAGTTGATGCGTCTATCCATCCTTAGTTTTTCCCTTTCTTTTGACCCCTCACCCCCCCCTCCTCGCACCCTCCTGTGATTATTTTTGCTTTTTAAAAATAATTATTTATCATTGTTTTAAATATATCTGATTTCATCCTCTTGAGAATGTGCACCTTAAACTTAATATTTTTTTTATCTTACTTTGAACTAAAAAAATTAGAATTTAATTTAATGGCTATGTTTCACACATTAATTTTAGTTTTTGGCTCAACCCTAACTATCATTTGATTGATGCCGCTAATTTAATTTGGTAAGAGATTTGACAATTTTCAGAATTTTATATAAAAAAATCGGTACATGCTACAATTATATTAAAATACTCAAAATTTATCTTAGAGTGATGAAATTTATGAACTATTTTACCTCTCGAAAACAAGTATAAAACTAAAATTTTTAGTAGAAAACCTATCACGCCCCGAGCCTACACTTTGGGTGAGACTGACACTCGGAGACCATTGTTTGTTCCCACGCGAACCCTTGGCCTGACTTTATGAACTCAGCGGAACACTAAACTCCAAACTGAAAGGCTAGTTGTCTACAAAGCCTTTAAGCTGACTGGAGAGGGATGCAGGGACAGACCCCATGACATCCCAAAAACTAAACTACTAAAGTAAATTAAATGGATGTCCATCAGAATGCAAGGAGGCTCACCGCTGACTCTCGAGCTAAATCTGGATTAACGAAGCGGCGTGTGCTGATCGTGGTTACCTGCATTTGCATCATAAAACGGTGCAGGCCAACTGGCATCAGTACATTGAATGCATGAGTATGCGAGTTTTTTATGCTAAATACAACGATAAAGCTTGAAATAGATTAAGGAGGAACTTACCATGACATTACGGATAATATGCAACATAAAGCAATAATAAACTCATAAGATAACAACTAAATATAAAGAATTACGGATAATATGCAATATATAAGTATTTAAAACAAATAAAACAGTGTAACTCTCAGTTCATTATAGATATAACAATAATAAACTCAACTTTACTTATAAATGAAAGTAATATAGTTTCTGTGGGACATTCTCTAACCGACCACCACCACTATGAGCTTAAGTGGTGATACAATGTCTTGCTCGCGCTGCCAGAACTGTCCTACACTTTGTCGTCGCATAGGATATCCTCTACCTACTCGATCCACTAGCTAACCTTACGTGATCATCTAAAAAGTATGACACGTTGATACTCATGATGGCTACATGGTATACATGGGGACTTGAGTTATCTGAACTCTCATTCTCACATCGGTGATCAATACTACTCCCAAAACGTACTTTAGCTTCCTTCCTTTGGGTTGAGATAATATTCTGAACCCTTTAGCTTAAAAAGCTCCTTTTGGAAAAAAAAGTTCCCCTTTTTAGTTCAAAACTCTTTTGAAACTTCTTAGTTTCCTTTTTGACTTAAATGTATTTTTACATTTCTCAGCCTTTAGGGAATACTTACTCCCTTTTATAACTTTAGAGCAATGAAATCAACTATTTTTCTTACTTAACTTAAAACTGTAACTATTAGGGAATACTTAGTTCCCTTATACCTTTTTGAGAAATGAACTCAACCTTTACTCTTTTCCTTAAATCTAACATGAGCTTTAAAATGAATCAAAAACGTTTAAGTAAGACTCTAAGAACTTTGAAAACTTTACTCTTACTCACTTCATAGCATTAGACTTGACTTCTTACTTTCTTGACTTTGATCCTAACTTTCCTTTGAATTTAGATTATGGATTCAAGGATCATACTCTCATGTTTATAGATGATTTCATGATATTTAAATGTAATATAGTGTTGGAATCAACTAGCAATAAATGGTACATCACTTACGAACTAGTACGATAAGATTAAGAAAGAACAGAGTCTGAGGGGGTCGAGGCGCTCTCAGAGGCGTGGGGCGCCAGGGCCTGTCGGACAGACCCTAGTCTGGAGTGCTCTGGCTTGCGCACGGCGTTGGGGCCTTTCATACAGAGCCTGCCTTGAGGCAATGTGGTAGGTGCAACGCCCCAACGTATGTCCAAAGCAATTTTCGACTTTTCTTCTCCGATTTTCACTTCTAACTCTTCTAAACTCCCATGGATCCCACCCAAACACTAGGGATCAATAAATACTTCATTACCCAACGTATCAGAACCCAAACAGTCCGGAAACATTAATTAAAACTGCAAGATATGAATTACGATTCAATCAACAAGATTCCACAATATTTTGACAAGAACTTCCATGTTCGTCATTCACAAACTCAAACCTTGCTGAATATAAACAAATTGGGTATGGGTGAAGTTACCCATCACCGAATGATATCACATACCTTGATAGGGAACACCCCCGACGAAATCCGCATAACGATTCTTGGCGTTATTACGTCTTCTTCTTCCTCCTCCTCTTTTCTCCTTTTCTTTCAAATCCCTATCTTATTTTTTAATTGTGTAAACTGAATGCGATCAGCTAAGACCCCAACTTAATACCCCTAAAAACCAAATTAATAATTGATTTAGGAAAAGATCAAAACACCCTTAACAAATCCGGATTTGGACTTTTCTCTGCCCAACATCCGAAAGTCATATCTCCCTCATACAGATTATCGTAAAATTGGCTTCGTTGGAAATATCTTCCAAAGAGATTTCTATCCATATAAAAAACACACTCAAACTCTTCTTGAGCTATACGTTATGGCCATTTGAAAATGACCAAAACTCACTTTTGGAAGCTGAAAATTTTCCATATTTCCCTACTTATTTCCAAAATGATTATTCTAGGTTTTATTAGCTTATTCTTAGTTAATTCAAGATCCGAGATGTTACAATATCTCCCCCGGGAACATTCTTCCTCGAATGAGAATTCTTTGACTAAGCTAAGGGTAGTTACATCATTTGAGCACTGAACAAATAAAAGCAAGTAATAATACGCTTATGCATAGACTTATAGAGTGCTAAGAAGAGAATTTAGTACCTTGATCTGCATTCTCACCTGATTCAACGAGATGTGGATACCTCTTCTTCATATCCTCCTCAGCTTCCCAAGTCGCTTCTTCAACGAATCGGTTTCTCCAAAGGACCTTGACTGAAGCAACTTCCTTTGTCCTCAACTTGAAAACTTGACGATGCAAAATCTGAACTGGAATTCCTTTATAAGAGGGGTTATCCTTAATTTCAATATTCTCTGTTGGTACTATCAATGAAGGATCACCCAAACACTTCTTCAACATAGAAATATAGAATACCGGATGAATTGCTTCTAACTCTTGGGGTAGCTCCAATTGATAAGCCACATTGCCCCTCTTTTAGAGATTCTATAAGGACTTATATACCGGGGACTAAGTTTCCCCTTCTTACCAAACCTCATAACTCCCTTCATGGGTGAAACCTTAAGATAAAACCAATCATCTACCTGAAACTCTAATGGACTTCTCCTAATGTCTGTGTTCTGGTGGCTTTGTGCTGTCTTCAACCTTTCTTGAATCATTTTCACCTTCTCCATATCTTGGTGCATTAAATCTAGTCCTATCAAGCAACTTCAAACCACCCAATAGGAGATCTGCATCTTTTCCCATAAAGAGCTTCATATAGAGCCATTTGGATGCATGAAGGATAACTATTGTTGTAAGCGAACTTAATGAGAGGTATGTGATCATCCCAACTTCCCTTAAAGTCAATCACACAAGCCCTCAACATATCTTCTAAAGTCTATATAGTACCCTCTGCTTTTCTATTTGTCTGAGGATGAGAAGTCGTACTCAAATTCACTTTTGAACCCAAACCTTTCTTGAAAGATTTCCTGAATTGTGCAGTAAACTGAGCAACTCTCTCTGAAATAATAGAGACTAGAACTCCATTGTAAGACCCCCAAAAATGAGTTAGGGTGTCTAGATCCTAACATATTCTTCATAAGTTTATAAGTTCCTAAAATGTTTTATATGGTATTGAGTCAGTGTGCAAACTTTGAGGTGATTTGGAAGTCAAACAACAAGGGATGACCAAGACGTTGGACGACTAGTCGCCAAAGGGGTCTTAAATGCTTTTATGTGTTTTGAATGTGTCATGATCTTATGAAGTCTTAAAATGAGCTATAATGATTTTTATAAGCACTGTATGAAGTTCCATGAAGTTTGGAGGTCAAACGTCCAAGACGTTCGAAAGTTAGCCCTTGAGACGTTTATGTGTGTCTTGAGTGTGCCTAGCCTATTTTAAGTTGTTGCATGTGTTTGTTTTGGGTGAACCTGATGTGGAAGGTCTTCAAAATGTTAAGGTATATATTCAAAATGGAAATTCCCGGGTATGACTTCCCAAGGGCCTCGCTAAAGGGCCCACAAGAAGGACCCAAGTGTTGTCGAGACACTGCCTTGGCAGTGTCAATCGACGAGCTCAAGTGACGCCTCGTCAGTCCATCGATGCCCTTGGGGTGTAGGTTGAAACTTAGACTCAGGAGATGAATACAATAAGAAGCATCATTAGTCACCATCGACGGAGCACCAGGACGGACCGTTGGTCCATCGATGCCCCGTCGATTGGTGTCCGTAGGTGCTGTCTGCAACTGCATGCCTGCGCAATGTTTTATTTAAGGGGTGAATGGAAAATTAACCCCACTTCCTAAACTTAACCTACTAGGTTTGTTTAGTTATTTTTTGGGTGTATTTAAGGGATTAAAAAACGTGATCAACCCCAATTCCAATACAATTCTCTCAAAGTAGACTTTCCCTCCAAAAATATTTTCTCTAGAACCTCCATTGAAGGTGAAGCTCAAGAACAGCTTGGAGCTTGGATTACTATGGTTTCTTCATCAAGTTTTAGAGATTTTCAACTAGAAAAAGGTATGGTGATCCTCTATCTCTATATAACCTTTCACTTGGAGAGTTAATCTCAATGTTTTTAAAGAGATCTAATGATCAAACTTTCAATCTTTCAATCTAGCCATGGGTTCTTTCTCAAAACATTTTTAATGGCTTAATCATGATTAATTGATGATAATGTGATGGTTTTAACGTTAAAAACTCCCATTGCATTGTGAACCCATGTCCCTTCCCAAAATCGATTTAGCCCTTGCATGGGCATTGTAATCTTGGGTTTTTATTGGTAGATTTGTGATTCTATTACGTTGAATTTGTTATATATACTACTGTTTACGTGAATTGATGACGAATTAATGATGAAGGATCCATGTGGATCAATGTATGGAGATTTGAACATGCCTAGTATAGATTTCTAGGAGTTCATTGTAACATTGCCTTTTTAATGATTGAATGTTGAATTCGATTGGATGAAGACTATTTTAGGTTGATATTATGAATAAATTCTGGGTAAAAACCCTTGATGATCAAATCAAAAGAACCTTGATAAGGATTAATGAACATGTTTTAGCCTAAAAGTTTATAATGCTATGAACATAATGTGATCTTAATTTAGGGTAGATCAAGCATGATTTAGCATTGATTTATGAATGTTGATCATGATAACCAAAGCAAGGAATACTAGTAAGTTATCTATGTCTCTCTACTTTACAATGTATTGATGATGTAGTGTACATGTTGTAGTATGATCTTGTGGCGACTTGTACATGATTTATTTCATTATTATGGTACTTTAGCTAATTTCCGATACTTTAATTATTGATGAAAGAGTAGTAATGGTCAATGACGACCAAAGGCTAAAGGATTGGTAAGAGTTTCTCCATTCTCCTACTTTTCTACTTCTTAATAGTATTGTTGATGATGCCTTGTAGGGCATTGTGTGGTATGGTCCACTTATGGTGGGGTTTTTACCTTATTGTCATTATATATGTGTTGACTATGGCCTTGAAGGAAAATTTATGAATATATGAGTGTGTGGTTATGATGATCACACTATGTGAAGCTTATGCCTACTTTTCTATTCTAGTTGTGATCTAGGTTGTATGGTCATTGTATAAGCATGTGTATATTTATTTTAGGGTTATGTGTAGGTTTTCCCATTAATGAAATATTAAGGAATGGCAACCCCTACCTACGTAGCCCTATGTGAATGCATGAATAGCAAAAGTTAGGAGTCTTAAGTGTAATAGGAAGTTGGCTTATCTCCTATGCTATTGTGAGTTGTGTGGTCTATGCTTTAAAATGTAATGTGGACGTAAGAGGGTGGCTACCTCAAGGTGTTATTTATATCCATTATGTGATCATGTTAACGAATGTACACATACACCCACACTTTATGCATGCTTACATTGTAGTAAAGGGTCATGGTGTCTAATGAAAGGTTGATCTCATATTCACTAAATGTCTACTACAACGCATGTAAGGTAATTTTATGTGAAGTATGTTATGTATTACATTAACTAGGATGACTTAATAGGTGTTCTAGTATCAGAAAGGGTATGGGACCTTGTCTATGCATTGCACATGTGTGCCTTATAGGATAGTTCCTAGGTTTGGTTTCTATGAGTATGAAAATGAATATAAGGAAATGTCATGAATATGTATTATATGCTATGATGTTAAGTATATGATATGATGAAATATGAATGTGCATAGTGTCATAAGTATTAATATGAAAGGATCGCTCATGTAGTTACACCTATAGACTTATGCATTGATATATTAACATGTGGGACATTTATGTGTTATGTGAAAGGTTTGATCACATACAAGTACACACACATGTATGGATATCTATTCAATAAAGGTTCCTTGATAGGTGTGCTCATGTGTACCCGAAAACTAGATAGGTTCTTGAGTATGTTATAAGCATATAAGGAATCAATACCCTAAGCCTATGTTTTATGAAGTAAAGTAATAAAGGCGTTTACTAAAAAGGGAACTTAGCCTAACCGAGTGAACTTGACAATGAGATATGTTGGCTTCCCATTAGGAATATTCAGCATTGGTTTCTCATAGAGTGTTGGCTTCCCTTGGAAGAAGATTCAGCATTGGGTCCCCATAAGGTTTGACTTTCCTCACAGGAATATTCAGCTATGTTTCCACATGAGGTGGTGGCTTCCCTTTGAGGAAGGTTCGCCCATGTTTTCTCATGAAAGGATGACCCAATTGCCAAATGGCATGCATAGGGATTATACCTATCACTTAGTTCCATAAACTATGTTTGTCACATAGTATCTAGCAAGTGAATTCACTTTGTATTCTGGGATGTATGTTAATGTTCTACCTTGGCTAGGTGAGAACACCTCCCATTGGTGTAAGGCTATACAACACCAAATTCCATGTTTAGCACCCACGGTCCTAGAATAACCTAAGGGTAGTTTCTTAGTGTAGGTGGGGGTATAGGACTTCACCTATGCATTGGACAAGTGACACTTGTGAGAAGTCCTAGGATGGTGTTCTAATGCATGTGTCTATGATTATGTTCTCTTGCATTACATTATGTTAATGTCTACATGATGAGATGATATGCACTATGTTGGTATTAATGACTATATGATGAAGGTTGTTGACATGAATGGAGTTGTCTTCATTTACGTGTTGATGTGTGAATTGGATGTTAAGGCTTGTGCTCTCAATATAGGTCTACTAAGTATGTGGGAGGTAATGGGGATTCACATGTACATTGCACTAATAGACTAAGATTGGGGTCATATATAAGGTCTTATAATGATTTATGTGAAGTGAAGTGATTAGATGTGCAAGTTGAGATAACTTAATTGTAAAGCCAATAGAGTCTTGACTTAAATGTGTCTATGATGTATTATGTTTCTAAGATGGTATGTGTTTGGCTTATATAAGTTGCCCGAATGATTTCTTGTGGCCTTAAGGTGATGCATTGCACCAAGTATCTCTAGAGGTTACTTGGGAGGTTAAGAACTCAAGGAAAAGATGTTCACTGTTATAGGAAAAAGTACTTACCGTAAAAAGAGAGAGCTCATTGTAAAGTGACCTCAATTATGACTTAAATTCTATATGTGATTTTATATGATATTTGGTCTTTGAATGTCTATATGATGTATGTGAATAATATAAATGCTATTGTAGTGAGGTTTTTATGAAGATTTCCTAAAAAAGGCATGAAGTATGATTTCAAGAAAAATGTCCTTTTAAATTCATATTTTTGCATGGTTGTTATGCTTAGTGTATTCTTGTACTAATCACATTCTTCTCTACTTTTTACACAAACTGTAGGTTATGAATGCTTAAAGGATGTCTATATGATTGAGGAGCTTGATATGTTATTCTCAATCTCAAAGAAAGGAATCCTTACGTTCCAAGGATTTCCTAAAGTATGGTTTACTGTAAAGTGTAGTATTATTGTACTTATGTATTATGTTGTAAGGGTCTTGTCCCTATTGTACTCTTGTGATGTTGTGTCTAGGATGACAAAGAGACTTAAGGTCTAAACATATACCTATGATATTTAATATATATGAAATAAAGTTTCTAACATATGATGTGTGATATACCGTGGTTTTACGGTATTTTTAATGCTTTTTCCTTATGTTTAGTATGTGTCCAAAAGCCTTTTTGTATTAATTTTTATGTAAATTTCTCTTTATTTGTAGGAAATCTGTCTAAAGATGAAAGCGAAATTTTTTGAGCAAGAAATGCATAAAAGTTACCACCTACGGAGCTTGTGACGGTCCGTAGGTGGCATGGTAATGAAGCTATTAACGGAAGATGGGGAAGTCTAACCAAGTGTGGGGTAACGAAGTGCATGACGGACCGTCGTAGCCATGATGGTCCGTCCTACTGGTTCGTCGTGATGATCAGAAAAGTAGTCCAGTACCCAAAGTCCAAGAGTTTAAGTGTTATGGAACGGAGACCTCCGACGGACCGTCGTGCTTGGAACGGTCTTTCATACCTGCCGTCGAGGGTAATGGAGAGAGAAGCAGAAGAATTTGCAAAGTATGGGACGACGGAGCCCATGATGGCCCATCATAACCGCGACGGTCCGTCACGAGGTCCCTCACCCAGCGGCGTTTTGACATATTTTCAGCAATTAGAGTCCTTCTTTTATTAGGTTTTTGTTTTTTATAAATAGTTGTAAAAATCTCATTTTTGGGGTTAGAATATTTATTGTAAAAACACTTTTATATTAGATTCTTTGTTAGTAGATTATTTTGGATATTAGACTTTGGATTGTTACACTTTTCTCTAGAGTTGATTGTTGGTGATTTTGTCGATTAATCATGTAAATTTCTGGATTTTAGTCTTTCTCATTTAAGTAAGTGCATAAATTCTTATATCATATATATGAATATTGTGATTATGATTATGGGTAACTAAACTCCATAACTAGTGTTGTGGGAATCATGGGTGAATAATTAGGTAAAATCTAACTAAAATAACAATTCTAGAATAGTGTCTTGCATGTATTGATAATTCTTTCGCTTAGAAGTCTTTTTAACGGACGACCAACATTAGAACTCTCCTTAATGCTACTTGCCGGACCAAGGAAGTAGATAATAGGAAAAGAATTATCAACATAGATTTAGTATATACTATCTAATATGCTAGTATTGATTGGTACGAGGTAATAACTTAGTCAAATATCGAATATAATGCTTAATATGAGGTAAAGGTAAGGGTTAGTATAGCAACACACGTAGCCGGAACAAGGTGCGGAGTGAAATTTTCTAGATGTCGGACCAAGGATTTATATATACATAACTTATCACTTTGCATGCAAGATACTAGGAAAGAATTGTTATAGTTAGAATTATCAAGTTAGGAACATGTGGGGAACACTTAAACCCTAGTTACTTTTATTAATTGATTAAACTCCAACATTTGAATCTGTTAGTTATCTATTTTAATTTAGCTAATTCTTTTAATTCATTTAGTAATAACCCCCCCCCCCCTTTTATTGTCTTTGTTTTCTAAGCAAATAATTGACTAAATAATAGTAATAATAGATTGAAGTTAATTCTGAACTATTTTCCTCGTGGGAACGATCCCAACCTCATTAGTTGGGTTCTTTACTTGATACGACCGCTTTACTTATTATTTGAGAAGTAAGTTTGAGCATATCAAATTTTGGCGCCATTGCCGGGGAAAGTAGCTTTTAGATTAACTTACACTTATTAATATAGTTTAGTCGATATTTTCTTAATTTTACTTTGTTTATTATTTTTTATTCTTATAGAACTATCTTCCTTATATGCCAAATACAGGGAGAGGAAGAGAACCCTTGTTTCCCTACAATCACGAATAAGAGCGTACACTATGCAACATGAATCGAAACTTGGGTATTAATTATAATGATCCAAACCAGAACATCCCAGCTCCGTTTGATGTTCATGGTCAGTTATTACCAGATGATCTGGCTGAAAACAAACAAAGGGGACAAAATCCCGCTCCACGTCCCCAAGAATAGTACAGAGGCTATGAGAATATAGCAGACTCTGATTGGTCACTTGTATTGACCCCTCTACCACCAGGACACACCTTTGTGGTAACTAGTAGCCTGATGCAAATGCTCACTGCCAGACGTTTGTTTTCAAGGATACCTTCTGAGGATCCATATGCCCATATAGCTAAGGTAAGGGCAGTGTGTAAAAAGTTATGTAGGGAGGCCTGACTTGGACTTGGATGTAATAGGGCTAAGAGTGTTTCCTCTCTCACTAATGGGAGAGGCTACTATTTGGTTCACTAAGCTCCCTTATAACTCAATTTTCACTTGGAACAAACTAAGGGACGTTTTCTTAGCACGCTACTACCCGGTCTCCAAGAAACTAAACCACAAACACAGAGTGAACAACTTTGTGGCACTACCAAGAGAGTTAGTTAGTAGTTCTTGAGATAGAATCACCTCGTTTTTGAGAAGCGTCCCAAATCACTGTATAGATGATGAGTCATTGAAGGAATACTTCTATCGGGGACAGGATGATAACGATAAAGCGGTGTTGGATACTATAGCGGGTGGTTCTTATGGGGAGTTTCCTTATGCTGAAATTGCCGAAAAGTTAGAGAAAATCTCCCGGAACAATAAAGCTTAGAGTACTAGGAAGTCAGATACTGGGAGAAATACCTTCGCAGTGCAATCCACTCACAACCCAGCCACAGATGAGCTTCGTGAAGAGATGGCTCAGATGAAAACTGAGCTTGGGTTGGTATTAAAACCTATCACTAGGGGTGCAGCAAAGATAAATGCAGTGAACTACTTGTCTAAACCACCACCACCACCAAATGATGAATATTATAATGAGGAGGATTCTTATGCGTTAAATGAGCAGACGGGGGGTTTCCGACCGAATGCCCAAGGCTCAAATCAGGAGAATTGGCGCCAAGGTCAAGGAAACCAAGGTCGAAAATATGGTAACATTAACCGTGAGGGTCATTATGTCCGAGATGGAAACTACAACCGCGATAACAACTTCAACAGGGGTAACTATGGTAACAGAAATGATAGGAATGGGCCCTATGTCCCTCCTAAAAATCGTGAAGTTACTCCTAGGGATGGTGATGATAGTATGGCGCGAGTTGACGATATGTTGCACAAAAAAATGCGGAGGTTCGATGCTAAGATGAGCACATTGAAGAGTTAAGGGATGATTTAGCGGGTATTGGGCAGAAAGTCAATATACATGAAATATCGATTAAGCAGATTGAGTTGCAAATGGCCCAATTATCTGTGACAGTGAACACACGGCAACTGGGCACTCTTCCTTGCAACATTGTCCAAAATCCAAAAAATGACAGACACTGTATACTAATCGGGGTGGTAAGCAGACCATTGACCCACCTATGCCTTCTAAGGAGGAAAAGGTGATAAAAGATCATGATAAGGTGGTAAAGGGTAGTGGTGAAGTAGAAGATAACAGTGGAAAAGATGTTGAAGTGCCTATAAAGGTAATTCCCATGTCTAGAACACCACCATCCTTTCCTCAAAGATTAGTGAAAAAGACCGAGGACGGTAAATATCGGCGTTTTATAACAATGTTGAAGCAGCTTTCTATCAATGTCCCTTTGGTAGAAGCTCTAGAACAAATGCCAGTTATGACAAGTTTATGAAGGATCTGGTTACAAAGAAAATATCGGTCACTTTCGAGGATGATGATAGAATGCAGCATTGTAGTGCTATTGCTACAAGATCTCTCGTACAAAAGAAAGAAGATCCAGGTGCGTTCACTATTCCTTGTACAGTCGGGTCATTACATTTTGCGAAAGCATTATGTGATCTAGGGGCAAGCATAAATCTCATGGCCCTCTCGATTTACAAGAAGTTGGGTTTGGGTGACCCAAATCCCACTGCGATGCAGCTACAGATGGCTGATCCAACATCGAAAAGGCCTATAGGGATACTCTACAATGTGCTAGTAAAAGTGGAGTCGTTCATATTTCCGGAAGATTTTGTTATCCTTGATTGTGAAGTCAATTTTAAAGTATCCATTATTCTTGGGAGGCCATTCGTTGCTACAGGTAGAGCCTTAGTTGATATGGAAAGGGGGCAGATGAAATTTTGGTTGAACAATGAACAAGCGACCTTCAACATTTGTAGGTCCATAAGGCAGAGTGGTGAGCTCCAATCGGTATTTGCTATATCCTACAAAGAAAAGCTGAAGAAGCACCATGACTAAAAAAGTGAAAATCGAGAGTCTATGGTTGGGGATTTGGTGATTTTATACAATTCTAGGTTCCGTTTGTTTCCAAGAAGGCTCAAGTCCAAATGGACTGGCCCTTACTTGATTACCCAACTATTCCCTCATGAAGCAGTTGAGTTAGAAACCAAGGAGGGTGTGCGGTTTAAGGTAAATGGACAATGAATAAAGCCCTATTTTGGGCATGATGAATCGGTGAATGAAGGAATTGAGGCATACCATCTTGAGGAAGTCTGAGTAATCAAGCGTGTTCAGTCGTGTCGCGACATTAAATCAGGCACTTGTTGGGAGGCAACCCAATACTTATAGTTTTCTTTCTAGTAATGGTAGCATGTTCTACTAATTGTTTTTAAATTTGCAGAAATATCACCAGGAAATTCTGCAGAAAATCACACTGCATCTGTCACTGACGGACACATCGACGGACCGTTATGCATGCGACGGACTGTCGCATGTATCCGTCGTGCCAGATACATCTTTCAGTTATTTTCAAAACTAGGGGACACGTGACGGAACCTTGCATCTGCGACAGATCATCGTCGGGGTCTCGTTGCATCATTAATGAGCATACCCGACCTGACCTGATTGGGGGTAATTTGAAAAATTGGCAACCTTTAAAAACCCCACCCCTTCATTTCACCCATTTCCTTCCCTCTTTCTCCCATTTCCCTCCCTTTTCAAACTTCCTCCTTCCTACCTCTCTTCTCTATAAACTGATCACTTCCTCAATTCCCCAAATGCTTAAAATCTACCCTCTATTAGTCGGAGTCTGCTGTTGTGGTTCTGTTCTTGCTAACCAAGTACCTTCTTTGATTGTTTTTCTCAAATTCTCAGGTACGTGTCTCTGATATCTACCTATTTACATTGCATTTTTTTTTGTTTTTTAATTCGTATTAGCCTATTTCTTTTTTGTGGGTCTTCATGCTTTGATCTAATTTCGTCTGACCTAGGTTAAGAATCCTTAAATTGCATTCTTAAAACTCTAGAAATAGGTGCTTTAGCATTTCTAGTTTGCTGGTATTTGGGTTAGACACATGTAGGTTAAACACTAAAAATTCGATTTGAGTCATAGGGGATGATTGTGGCATCCCCAATACTGTCACTAAATGACAGAACGAGACCCCGATGACGAACCGTGGTACCCACGACGAACCGTCATAGGGTTTATTCCAACATCCCACTATACGTTTTCTGCAAGTGTCCACATACGGATATATGCGATGGACCGTCGTTCCCATGATGGTCCGTCCTGACACAATCGTTCTGGTTGTCAGAGACACTTTTTCTCAAGGTCTCCTACTTTTTCTAAGTGTCCTCTGACGGACATATACGACATACCATCATACCCTTGACGGTCCGTCCTGCACAATCGTCGTGACGGTCAGAGACCCATCTCTTGAGGGTCTCCATACTTTTTCTTAGTGTCCTCTGACGGACATCTACAACGGACCATCGTTACCACGACGGTCCGTCCTGCACAACCATCATGGTTGTCAAAGACCCTTGTCCTAAAGGTCTCCCACTTTTTCTAAGTGTCCTCTGACGGACATATACGACATACCATCATACCCTCGACGGTCCGTCCTGCACAATCGTCGTGACGGTCAGAGACTCATCTCTTGAGGGTCTCCATACTTTTTCTTAGTGTCCTCTGACGGACATCTACAACGGACCATCGTTACCACGACGGTCCGACCTGCACAACCGTCATGGTTGTCAAAGACCCTTGTCCTAAAGGTCTCCCGATTTTTCTAAGTGTCCTCTGACGGAAGTCTACGACGGACCATCACACCCTTGACAGTCCGTCCTGCACAACCGTCGTGACGGTCAGAGACCCCTCTCCTTAGGGTCTCCACGATGGTCATCATCGATCGACTGTCATTGTCATGACGGTCCGTCCTACTTGTCCGTCATACTTGCAGAGACTTTCCTTCAAGGATCTCCACATCAACATAGTGAAGTAAGACATGACGGACCCCATGACGGTCCGTCGCACTCATGACGAGCTGTCACCGGGTCCGTCGTGTTTCATTGTTACTGTAGAAAAGTCATTACTGGTTAGATCTTATATTTATTTTGTTTTTTTTCATCTTGTTTGCTTCTTCTCGTACTAATATTGATTCTTCACAGGTACTATCTCTTATGGCACCAAAACAAGATCGAGTTTACGCACGTGGGTGATCAAAGTCTGTCGCCCTGTCTTCCCTCCTGGTCATTGGCTCTGATGATGAGCGTGACCCTGAGTACGTGCCCCCAGGCACTACCACTCCATCACGAGCTACACGTGCTTCCAGAGCTACACCTAAAAAGGTGGCGTCCAGCGTAGTCACTGCCTCCCAGTCTGATGAGGAGCACACACTGACCGTCACACACTCTGGGTCAGCTACTCATGAAGAAGGAGCATTTGGCTCCTTAGGAGTTTTGTGGTCGGAGAAAGCCTCCGGGTCTGCTGAAGTCCCTGCACCCACCACAATTGCATAGTATGCCTCGTCTGATGAGGCTGAAAGTTCTAAATCCACTCCCGGCTCACCGACTTGTGCTCTCACCCCGGTTACCGACCAGCCCAACCGGTTGTGTGTCGAAGGAAAATATCAAGTTTGTTCAGACACAAAGTTTCTGAATGATAAAAGAGTTATGACACAGACCCTTACACTGGAGAGGAGGGTCCTTACGGGAAGTCTCCCTACCATGCAAGAGATTCACAATCTCTTCACCAGACACCGACTAGAGCGGACAGCGCGTTCTTTGGGCCGTTATAGTGAAGAATTGGTCTGAGAATTCTACGCCTCTTATGTGGCTACTCTCAGATCACAGATTGATAGGCGGGCTGCCCCCGCCAAATAGGCCCCACTTGAGTATGTCCTAGTACGTGGCATTTAGGTCGATATAGCCATGCCTGCCATCCGTCGATATCTATACAACGAGGATGTTGATGCCAACCGAACCCCTCTACCGCCGAGTTCGACTACCGGTGGAAAATTGGCAAAGATGACCAATTCTTGCGTGATCTATCGCTGAGAAAGACCAACAAGAGATGGATGGCCCTGCACTTGTCTGTCGATGGAGAGGGTGCCAAATGGGTAACAGAGCCGAAGTGAGCCATCAAGAAGGCTAACTTGACCTTCACGACTAAGTTCTTATGGTTGATTGTCCGCCACTGCCTTTCCCCCACGGCCGCTGATAATATAGTCACATGGGATCGTACAGTTCTGACGGTGATGATGATAGCCGGGTTTGAGTTGGCTTCTACAGGCGGTCATGCACGAGAGGGCTTTTAAGGTCACAACTACTTACCCTTTTCCGTTCATTATATTTTCCTTATGCAGGTCCACATGTGTGCCCATCAGGCACATTGTCAACTAAAGACTCCTTTGGGCACTGTTGATATCGTCCTCATCAGGGATGAGGATAATGAGTTGGCTCCACGCAGAGGGCCCCATCCAGAGTTGCCTCCACTTGGTGAAAATCTGGCTGATACGGTAGCACAGGCTCGCACAGCTATACAGGCTGCTTCTGAAACCAATGACACTACCCCGGTCGAGTCCATCCCGTGTAGTAGCATTGCCCCGAGCTCCTCTCACTCAGCCCTTTTTCCCACTCTGGTCCCGCTTGCTAGGGTCCAGAAACTAGAGGCACAGATGGCTACACTTCTACATCATATCCAGCTTTGGATGCAGAGGTCTAGTATTGAGGCAGAAGAGCGCTTGGAGCGGAGAATGGTCCAGCACACAGAGCGGAAGATCATTGAGGTTCATCAGCGCTTGGACGATATTGAGTTGCGGGTGCTAGCTCGACCAGCCCCTCAGATGGACGTGTCAACCCTTCAGGCTGCGGTTGAGAGTCTTCGAGCGGACATTGATATGATCCTAGAGGCTAGGGTGCCTGAGTCTTAGGCCCCTTCTGCAGAGCCTGCTGAGGACACAGTGATGGCGGCCTTATTCGCCACTTCTGAGACTCCACCACCTCACCCTCGAGAGCATGCCAAGAGGAGTAAGGGTCGAGAGGAGTATGAATCTAGAGCACGGAAGAAGGAGTGTCGTGAGATGGAGGCTGCGAGGAAAGCCTCGCTCACTGATGAAGAGGCGCGTCGGATCAGGACTGTAGAGTCAGCTGCTGGGGCATCTAGCTCCAGAGATGTAGCGATAGCGGGAGGCACTGCTGATAGTGCTGTTGCTGATGAGGACACTATTGAGGGTGTCCAGACTACAGAGGTAGTGGGTTCCGGGGAACCGGACACACCAGCTTGCTGATCGTCGGCGCTTTGCGCCCCAGGTTTGCTTCACCTACCACTCTCGTATTTCAACATTTTTATGCATTGGGGACAATTTCATGTCTTTTTTTTGGGGGTGGGGTAAATGCAATGTGAGTGCTAGGGTGATGTTTGAGTAGCCCAATTCACTATCCTCTTTTGGGGCTTTCTTGCCTGTGTTCTTTTTCCCCAAGAGACTGATTATTTTTATTGTTGAACCGGCGTGTCTATATCTTGTATACATAGTGTAACTCTGAAGCATGATGGCTAAAATGATATCCTGATGAAATGAAAATGATGCATGACTAGGCATAGTAATTGATAAATGTGTGGCTCTAAGCATGACATAGAGATACACCACTGCATGACCCTAAGTCTAAAATTCGAGGTACGTGTCTGATAATCTGGTAGAGTAATGAGATGTCAAGTGAGTGTGAGAAAGATTTGAATAGTCCACTATTTGTACTGAGCTAGAACTTGCCTGGTTAGTCCTGCTAAAAGTAAGTTGTATTAGACAATTAGGAAAGGATCATAGGCCCTTGTTCAATATAGACAATTTGTAGCCTAAATAAAAAAACAAATGAAATTAATCCTTCTTTGATCCAAGTGATTTGAGCTTAAACTAGATATTTATTTTTCACCCCAACTAGTCTTTTCTGGGAATAATGTGTTGGCCCTGGTCTTTCCTTGGACATGTGCACCTCAGCTTATGCCAAAAGCATAAGTTGAGGGTGGCTAATGCAGTAAACAACCCTTTCATGGCCCAGACCCAACTTTGGGTATTGTGTACTTTGACTCATGGCAAAACCATGAGTTAAGGGTGGCTATTATGAGGAATGCTCTGGAAAGTGGGGTTGAAAGAACAAAGAGAGAGAAAGAACAAAAGTAAAGTGACTCAAGAACCAGTTAAAACAAAAGTAAAAAAAAAAAAATAATAATAAATACAAGCAAGAAAAGAAGAGACTCACTTACATAAATGAAGAAAGAAGGGAAAATAGCAAGGTGAAAGAATATGAGAAACTGGGCGAAATAAAATGATGAAAAGTGGTATGTTTAGACGATATGTCAAGGAGGGAAAAAATCACTAAAATATACCTAAATATACCCTACTTGACCCTGAGCCTAACAAGCTAAGAAAGTCCTATCGTGATCCTAAAAGTTGTATAGCGAACATAAAATAGTGAAAATAAGGGCAAGCTTATGGCAATATGTATGAATGAGTTGTGAATTTGTTGTGAGAGTGAGTGTTGAAAAGTAATCCTTATACTCAAACTGAAATCATTGTGTGAAAAAAGAGGATGTTTTTTTGAAGTGAGGACACTAGTTGCAATACCGAAATATTAGCACTTCGATGAGAAATAAAAGAGGATAGGTTTTAGTGCGTGGTGAGTCTGTGTCATGGTCTGATTCCACATAATTCAAGCCTAATAGTAATAACATGCATAAATATGGTAAGACTGATCGAGATTTATAGCCAAATGATTGCTAAAGATAAAACATGGATACTATTGTACAAAGATTTTGTAGTGGCTCATAGTGTGTCACTTGAGGACAAACAATGAATTTAAATTGAGGGTGTTGATATACCGTGGTTTCACGGTATTTTTAAAGCTTTTTCCTTAAGTTTAGAGTGTGTCCAAAAGCCTTTTTGCATTAATTTTTATGTAAGTTTCTCTTTATTTGCAAGAAATCTGTCTAAACATGAACGCGGAAGTTTTTGAGCAAGAAATGCAGAAAAGTTACCACCTACGGAGCTTGTGATGGTCCGTCGTGCCTGTGACGGTCCGTTGGTAGCATCGTAGTGAAGCTTTTGAAGGAAGATGGGGAAGTCTAACAAAGTGTGGGGTTACGAAGTGCATGACGGACCGTCGTAGACATGACGGCCCGTCCTGCTGGTTCGTCGTGATGATCAGAGAAGTAGTCCCAGTACCTAAATTCCAAGAGTTTAAGTGTTATGGAACAGAGGCCCTCGACGGACCGTCATGCTTGGAACGGTTCGTCATACCTGCCATCGAGGGTAATGAAGAGAGCAGCAGAAGAATTTGCAAAGTATGGGACGATGGAGTCCATGACGGCCCGTCATAACCGCGATGGTCTGTCATGAGGTCCATCGACCCAGCCTGTGTTTTGACAGATTTTTAGCAATTAGAGTCCTTCTTTTATTAGGTATTTTTTTAATAAATAGTTGTAAAAACCTCGTTTTTGGGGTTAGACTCTTTAATCGAAAAACACTTTTATGATAGATTCTTTGTTAGTAGATTATTATGGATATTAGACTTTGGATTGTTACACTTTTCTCTGGAGTTGATTGTTGGTGATTTTGTCGATTAATCAAGTAAATTTCTAGATTTTAGTCTTTCCCATTGAAGTAAGTACATGAATTCTTATATCAAATATATGAATATTGTGATTATGACTATGGGTAACTAAGCTCCATAACTAGGGTTGTGGGAACCATGGGTGAATAATAAGGCAAAATCTAACTAAAATAACAATTCTAGAATAGTGTCTTGCATGTATTGATAATTCTTTCGCTTAGAAGTCTTTTTAACGATGGCCAACGTTAGAACTCGCCTTAATGCTACTTACCGGACCAAGGAGGTAGATAATAGGAAAGAATTATCAACATAGATTTAGTGTATACTATCTAATAGGCTAGTATTGATTGGTACGAGGTAATAACTTAGTCAAATATCGAATACAATGCTTAATATAAGGTAAAGGTAAGGGTTAGTATAGCAACACACGTAGCCGGACCAAGGCGCGAAGTGAAATTTTGTAGATGTTGGACCAAGGATTTTAGAGATACATAACTTATCACTTTGCATGCAAGATACTAGGAAAGAATTGTTATAGTTAGAATTGTCAAGTTAGGAATCTGTGGGGAACACTTAAACCCTAGTTACTTTTATTAATTGATTAAACTCCAACATTTGAATCTATTAGTTGTCTACTTTAATTTAGCTAATTATTTTCATTCATTTAGAAATTAAAACCTCCCTTTTATTGTCTTTGTTTTCTAAGGAAATAATTGAGTAAATAATAGTAATAATAGATTGAAGTTAAGTCTGAACTATTCTCCTCGTGGGAACGATCCCAACCTCATTAGCTGGGTTCTTTACTTGATACGACCACTTTACTTCTTATTTGAGAAGTAAGTTTGAGAGTATTAATGTGCTATGAAAAGTTCAAAATTTTTTCAAAATTTACAATGACAATGCGATGAATGATAATTATGAGCTTGTATAAGAGCTCCAAAAGGCCAAGTACGCCATGCTACTTCTAGGGGGTGCTCCTCGGACGTGGCATCCATGAAGTCTTACGAATTCTTGAATGTACAATTTTTCATAATCTTCGGCCGAATAAGTAATCTTTACCAACAAGAAATGGGCTGACATTGTCATCCTGTCAACAATCACCAAAATAGAGTCATGTTGCCTTCGAGATCTTGGAAAAACTGTTATGAAATCTATATTAATCATGTCCTACTTCCATCCCGGAAGTTCTATATTCTGACTCAAACCTCAAGGCCTTTGGTGTTCCACTTTCACTTCCTGACAAGTTGAACACTTAGCAACAAACTCAGCAATGTCCTTCTTCATACCTTTCCACCAATCAAATTGTGGTACATCTTGGTTGAACTTGGATGAATCGAATATCTGGAGCTATGAGACTCCTCCAAGATCCTTTCTTGGATTCCATCAACCTTAGGTACACATAATCTGCCTTGGTACTTCAACACACATCTCCCCCTTCTTCAAAGGCCAATACTCTTTGGTTTATGGACACCTACCTTTAAATCAAGCAAGATAGGGTATTAATCTTGTTTCTCTTTCACTTCTGACACTAATGAGGATTCAACCCCATTGGTCACCACTATGCCTCCTTCTATGGAGTACATAGGTGTGATTCCTAAATGTGCAAGTCTTTTCACATCTTTGGCTAACTCCCTTTTCTCTTCTTCGACATGAGAAGTGATTCCCATGGACAACCTGCTTAAGGCATCAACAACCATATTAGCCTTACTTGGGTGGTAAAGAATAATCATGTCACAATCTTTGAGTAATTCCAACCACCTTCTCTATCTGAGGTTGAGCTCTTTCTAGGTAAACACATATTGGAGGCTCTTCTGATCAATGAATATATCCACATGAACACCATATAAATAGTGACTCCATATCTTCAAAGCAAACACTAGTGCAACCAATTCTGGTAAATCTTCTCATGAACCTTCAACTTTCTAGAGGCATCTGTTATAACCTTGTCGTTCTGCAGTAACATACAACCCAAGAAAACTCTTGATGCATTACAATACATCACAAATCCCTGAGTACCCTCTGGTACGGTCAAAATTGGAGCGGTAGTCAATCTCTTTTTCAACTTTTGAAAGCTTTTCTCACAAGCTTTAGACCATTGAAACTTGACTGTCTTCTCAGTCAACTTGGTCAAAGGAGAAGGGATAGATGAAAACCCTTTAACAAATCTCCTATAATAGCAAGCGAAGCCCAAGAAATTCCTTATATCAATTGGAGATGTGGGTCTAGCACAACTCTGAAGTGCATCAATCTTCTGAGTGTCAAACTCTAATACCTTCAATAGAAACAATGTGGCCTAAGAAGGCCACATACTTAAGACAAAACTCACACTTGGTGAACTTGGAATATAGTTCTTTATCTTTCAAAGTCTGAAGAACAATCCTGAGGTGACTAGCATGATCTTCTAGATTCATTGAATAAATAAGTATGTCATCAATGAAAATGATGACAAACAGATCTAAATAAGGTTTGAAGACTTTTTTCATACGATCCATGAACGTTGCAGGTGCATTTGTCAAACCAAAGGACATAAACGAAAATTTATAATGCCCATACCTTGTTCTAAAAGTTGTCTTTCGAATATCACGTTCCCTTAAATTCAGCTGATGATAGCCTGAACTAAGGTGAATCTTGGAAAAGCAAAAAGCGCCCTGAAATTGATCGAAAAGATCATCAATCCTTGGAAGAGGATATTTATTCTTGATGGTCACCTTATTGAACTGACGGTAATCTATACACAACCTAAGGGACCCATCCATCTTCCTAACAAAAAAGACCGGAGTGAGCCAAGGTGAGATACTTGGTCGAATGAAGCCTTTATCTAACAAGTCTTTCAATTGTTTTTCGGAAAAGGTCCTAAAATACCCTTGAAGTATTGAAAATTACACTTCATCCACCTATTGTCTCCAAAAGGCCCTTTTCATCCACATATTGACTCAAAAATACCCTTGTCATCCACCGTTGAGTTCAAAATTGACCACTTATTTAATGATTTTAAATTTAAACTATTTAAATATTTTTCAAAATACTTGATATTCAACTATTGGTTATAATTTAATTTGTTTGTATCATTTATAACCAACCCACTAACCACCCATTATTAACTAAACCCCACCCAATTAATAATCCAACTATAATATCAAAATCTTCATCAATACTACCAACACACAATGAAATTATAGATTCCTGAAAATGACATCCAAAATTATTGGAGTCAGAACAGAAGCCCCAATTAAATTTATGTTGAGCCGCTTATTTAGGAGGACACTTTCAATGGGATTCTCTTTCAAGATTGAATTAGAATTTATGATTAACTCTAATGAAGCAATACATCCCGAATTAATTCATTAACTTTCTTAAAATATAATTTTATAAATATTTATAATTTTTTTAAAACCTTTAATAGATTATTTTGAAAGAAAAAAAAGTTACCTATGAAGTAACATCACATAATTGAGATGTAACAATAATTAAGATAAACATAGTCATACTTTTAAGTTTGATCGGTCATTTTTATTTAGACACTTGAATGTATGATAATTTACTTCTATAAATATTTTCGTCTCAAATTTGTAAAACACTAAATTGGCAATAGCTTTTCTGTTGTTGCATTATGTGACGGGTTTATTAATTTGAGGGGTTTAATTAGTAATGGGTGGGAAGTAGATTGATTTATAAATTATACTAATAAGTTAAATTATAACAAATAGTTGAGCGCCACGTATTTAAAATATATTTAAATAGTTTGAATATAAAACCATTAAATAAGTGATCAATTTTGAACCAAAAGGTGGATGACAAGGGTATTTTGGACCCAATAGGTGGGTGGGAAGGGTATTTTGGAGCCAATAGGTGGATGGAGGGTAATTTTTTACCATTTCCAATACTTTGAGGGTATTTTAGGCCCTTTTCCATTATTTTTTTAACTCTTTTGGTTCCATTCAGTAAAGAGAAATAGATATATGACGAGTATCTGGGATGATGTATATGCCAAAGACTGTCTCTCTTTTTGGAGGGACTCCGGGTAAATCATCAAGAAAGACTTATGGAAACTCACTAACTATCGGAACTGATTGAAGGGAGAGTACCCAAACACTTGAGTCATTAACTCAAACGAAGTGATAGATACATAGTAATTAACTCAAACGAAGTGATAGATACATACCTTTGAAACTAACTTCCTCTCCTTAAGGTACGAAATGATACGACCCTTAGGCACTGCTGAACTACTAGCCCACTCTATGACTGACTCATTTGGAATTTGAAACTTGACAACTCGAGTTTCGCAATCTATTGATTCATAACAGGCATAGAGACAATCCATATTGTAACGATCCAAAAAAAATAATATATATATATATATATATATATATATATATATATATATATATATATATATATATATATATATATATATATATATATATATATTATATATATTATATATATATAAGAATAAATAGGTATTTAAGGGCATAATGGTCCTTTCACGTTTTAAATAAATAAATAAATAAATAAAAATAGATTTGTATTTATTTATTTTAAATTCAATTTGACTAATTCTTGAATTAGTCTCCTAATCCTAATAGTTCTCTCTCTCACACACTTCTTAACTCTCTCTCTCACGTTCTCCATCTTTCTCACGTTATTCTTCCAAATATCAACAGTTCTTCACGCTTGAAGAACTCAAAAAAAAAATAAGTAAAAGAAAAAGTAATCAAAACGTCAAGGCTAAGAGAGGTTCGTCGAGTGAGGTGTACGTTAAAGTGAATTGGGAGTGGTTTGGAGGAGTTTTTGGGGCAGCAACATCAAAGTTAGAACATCGATTAAGGTATGGGTTTCTCTCATGGAATTCTTTCTCCAAGAGTACTTTCTTTCGAATGTTTCTTAAACTCTTGAAACTAAGGTTGTTCCCTTCGTATGTCCTTGTCCTTAGCTCCTTAACGAATTTGTAGGATGGGTATATTGTGCTGCTAGATTTTTGCATGAATGATGTGTTTAAATTTTGTGTCTTTCGGAAAGTATGAAAGTATATATGTATGTATTTGTGCTAGATTTTGACCATGACAATAAGTCTTTCTTTAGAATGATAATAGATTAGAGATTACTCGTGTTTTATGTGCAAATAGAGGCTCTTAAAAGCTTGATGTTCACTTGGTTGAAATGCTAGAAATTTTAGTTAAACATATGACCAAATCATACTTTTAACTTGTCTAAAGAATCCTAATGAACGACAAATAAAGAGGTGCTTAAAAGTCCCGTAAATTGCTTCATAAAAATGTGTAACAAAGTTCCAAAATCTCGAAATTCGCTACTGGTGAATTCTAGAAATTTTGGGTGTCAAAAAAATTAAATAAAAATAGGCGAGGTCTGCAGGGATCGAACCCGAGAGCTCACCAAAGTAAGACAAAAAAAAAGGAATGTGCCAGGCAGGGCTCGAAATGGGGGCTAGGACCGGCGAAATTTGCCAAGAAAAAAAGGGCTGGGGAAATCAAACCCTCGCCACTGTATTGCGCGGAAAAAAAAGAAGGAAAAGGAGTGGGGGCTGGGGGGGATCGAACACGCGACCTGGGGGAAGGAGGAGGAGAAAATTAATTAAGAAAATAAGTGGCAGGCGTGGGATTCGAACCCACGACCTCCAACTTCATGCGAAGGAAGGAAAAATGGGAGAAAAGGAGACGCGAGGCGTGGTAATTGTTCCCACGACCTCAAGGCTGAAGGAGGGGCGAATTTAATTAAGAAAAGAAGTGAGGCTGTGGGGATTCGAACCCACAACCTCACTGTTGCTCGCCCCATTTAATTAAATTAATGATAGAGGGGCTGTGGGGGTTCGAACCCACCACCTCACAGCCTCCTCTTCAGTGAAAAAAAGGGGGAAAATAAGGGGGGTTGTGGGGGTTCGAAACCATAACCTCCCCAATGAGGCGAATTTAATGAATAAATTAAAAAAAAAGGGATTTGAATTAGAATTCTAATTAAAATAGAAAATTAATTCTTTCACGTAAATATGGAGATTTAATTTAGAATTCTAATTAAAATAGAAAATTAATTCTTTTATGCAAACATTGAGATTTAATTTAGAAATCTAATTAAAATAGAAAACTAATTATTTCATGTAAATATGGAGATTTAATTTAGAATTCTAATTAAAATAGAAATTTTATTATTTTATGAAAATGTTGAGATTTAATTTAGAGTTCTAATGTTATGAATATTACAAATAAAGTCAATGAAAAATATAAATGATATCCAAATGATTCAAGAGTGGGGTTCCCGTGCCCAACCTCCGTATTGATACATAAGTCATACGTGAGAAAAATATTCAAGAATAATGTAATCTACTTTGATCAAAAATCAAGATCTTGATATATATACAAGATACATAAGTCTTGTAATACATAATCTTAGGAAAATAAGAATCACTAAACAAACTATAAATGAAGCCCCATGGCTTGTATGTATAGACACATAAGTTTAACATACGTTCAAAAATAAGTGAACCTAAGATATACGTTATGAAATGAAGAAATGAACATTCACGTAATAAGAGGTGAGTAACAATAAAAATAAAGGTGCTAATAATGAATAATGTAGTGACAAAATGACGTGAGGCGAATGTATATGATGAGATCAATCTCAAATGAGCCTAAGTAAATGTTAACAATACGTACTCACCAATGAGAGTGTAAGATAATGAAGAGACCAGTCTCTATGAACACTCTAATGAAAAATATTGAGTTTAAAACACTTAATGCAAATGATGATATGAGAAATCATCTATTGAGCTATGATATCCTCATACTAGAAGCCAACTTCCATGATGTATGAGTTGAATGTACTGGAACTTTATACTGAGTACCGATAGGCTAGCTATGAGCGGTGATGCCTTCTTTCGGGAAGGGCGGAGGTTCACATAACTCTCATGAGATGAGGCTGTCCGGCTTGCCGGGTATGTGTCTCTATCCATCTCCTAGTCTTTGAACTTATATTGCCACTATAGGGATCTGGCGGGGTTAAATTCCCATATACGCTAGCATGTTATTGAGTCACTTTGGATGGTGATTCCACCTCTTTTCGGTGTGGGGGAGACACTGGATTTCATGATGCTCACATGATCTATGTCGGTTAAAGTTAAAGTTCTCAATGAATGAATGAGGCCAGACTCAAATGAATCATATAAAGAAATGAATGATATCGAAGGTGTTAGGATAGGATATTCAAGAGGTGAGCTAGATTCAGGTAATGACATTAGGTTATTCCTGATCATTGCATAGTAAACCCAATGAAAGTCTTAAACTACATCCTAGGTATAGCTGGTGTTTGCACTGGCCTATGAATGAATCGAAATGAAATACGTATGAAGGAATGAAGCAGACTCTGTGTTTGCTAATGAAGGCTCCCTAGTTGAGGTCCCATATGTTGAGCCCTCATTTTGGAAAGTCTTAAGGTTAAGTCTATGATAATAAGGTCTCATGGTATATGAATGAATAATATGAAAGAAACTATGTGTTATATGTTATGTGCTATATGAAGATGTTATGTGATGTGGGCAATACGATGATTATAATGATGCATGCCACTCTCATGGCATAACTTTCCTAATCTCATTTTATCAAGTCCACTGACTTGACTTCCAAACATCATGTTGTTAGGAAATAGCTCTTCTTCCTCATGCATGTCCCTGGTGTGTGCTTGCATATACCCATACTTAGTATAAGTGATTACTAATTCCATACAAACATCTACTTTTAGGTGCAGGCACAGGTGAACGGTAGAGCTACAGGTTCGTTGTTGCAGCTAACCGGACGTCAGCATTCATCCGGAGTTTGGTAGGTCCTCATGCTTTCGAGGATGCTACTGTTTTACATTCTAGCGTAGTTTTTGAGTTGAGCTAGTGGTGCACGTTCCACTAACGTTTCTTTCCTGTTTTGGTTCAGACTTTGTATAAGTGCTATTTTGGCTGATATACAATTAATACTTAATGAATTATTTCTTTCAGTTGCTTATCTCTTAAATGTTAGATTGTTGATGATGAACGATTACGAAATATTAAGAATGTTTAGCAAGTATGATTAAAGAATCAAAAATTTCAAATTTTTCCGCTAAAATTAACCTATGTAAAGTAAGAATGACGTAAGTAGGCTTGTTTGCAACCTCTACGAGGTCAACGACGCCGGTCTCATATGGGGTCTAGATTCCGGTTGTGACAAAGTTGGTATCAGAGCGCTAGGTTAAATTCCTAGAATAATGAGTTCACATCAACCACATCGAGTGGTTTCTAAGTCATGGTAGTTAAGTGCACCACTATCCTGGATTAGAGACTGCATGATGCGTAGGAAAAATTTCCTTTTTTCTAATCTTATCATGCTTTTCCTAATGTTTGAATTCTTGGTGTTATGAACGTGTATAACATCAATCCTTGTTGTTTTCAGAGAATGAACACTAGGAGAACTAAGGGTCTGAGGACGGGAGTAGCAGCAGCTAGGGTTAATCAAAATCCACCCCAGGCTCTAGTTGAACGAGTGGACATGCCAGTTAACGCTGCTAGGTTGACTGATGCTGAGGTGAGGGCATCTCTAGCCCAGATGGCACAGGCCATCACGATGCAGGCTCAGGCTATGACTGCCCAAGTCAACCGAGAGAATGATCAGAGGGAGAACCCACCGGTTCGCAGTATGGCTGACAGACTGCGAGATTTCACGAGGACGAATCCTCCAATTTTCACAGGGGCTAAGACTTCACAAGATCCTCAGGAATTTATAGACGAGTTGAATAAGATCTTGGTGGCCATGGGGGCCACTGATATTGAGAAGGCTGAGCTGGCTTCCTACCAGCTCAAAGATGTTACACAGACTTGGTGCAAAATGTGGCAAGATAGCCGTGTCCAAGGAAGAGTGCTAGTCACATGGGAGCTGTTCAAGACAGCATTTTTGGAAAGGTTTTTCCCTAGAGAGATGAAGGAGGCCAAGGTTGAGGAGTTCATCAACCTTAAACAAGGATCTATGACGGTGAGGGAGTATTCCTTGAAGTTTGTGAAACTATCAAGGTAAGCCACTTCTCTTGTGTCTAACAGCAGAGACGAGATGAGTAGATTCTTGACAGGAATTGCTGAAGATCTCAAAGAGGAGCGTAGGGAAGCTATGCTGCATGACAACATGGACCTTTCCAGACTTATGGTCCATGTCCAGCAAGTGGAGGAAAGCAGAAAAAGGAAAGAAACTAGGGTAGGGAACAAGTCAAGGCAAGATGATGAGAATTTTTCAAGGAAGAGTAGTACCGAAATCAGGGATAAGCCCAGGTTTAAGAAGGGACTCTCCCACCAAGAGGAGTCAAGTTCATCCAAGGGTCGTCATGATAGAAATTCGGAGTCCAGAGTTGAGAGAAACAATGAAGTAGATACACCTCAAGAGAGATCACCTTGCAGGAAGTGTGGCAAACTACATGGAGGAGAATGTATGAGGGGCACTAATGCTTGTTATAGTTGTGGCAAACCGGGTCACATGGTGAAGGATTGTCCGATTAGGAGAAGTCAAGAACAAGGGAAGGAGAGAGTTCATTCTAATGGTCCAAGTGAAGAGGCTCCAAGGAGGCAACGATTCTTCTCACTCAAGGCTAGGGGTGCAGAGGAAGACACTTCTGGTGAAGTCACAGGTGAGTGGCCTTAATTAGTCTTTCATGTATTTGACTGTGTGTGGTGTGTATGCACTAGTATGAGGTTATACTTCCTACTCGTAAGGCTATAGTTCTTTATCTCTTCGTATTTTGTTGCTATTGGCTGATTGTACATAGCAATTAAGTTATGATCTGATTGGCATTATGTTGTGTAATGGTAGTGTCATTCGGGGACGAATGTTCCTAAGGGGGGGATAATGTAACGATCCAAAAAAATAATATATATATATATATATATTATTATATAAATAAGAATAAATAGGTATTTAAGGGCATAATGGTCCTTTCACATTTTAAATAAATAAATAAATAGATAAAAACATATTTGTATTTATTTATTTTAAATTCTATTTGACTAGTTCTTGAATTAGTCTCCTAATCCTAATAGTTCTCTCTCTCACACACTTCTTAACTCTCTCTCTCACGTTCTCCATCTTTCTCACGTTATTCTGCCAAATATCAACAGTTCTTCATGCTTGAAGAACTCACAAAAAAAATTTAAGTAAAAGAAAAAGTAATCAAAACGTCAAGGCTAAGAGAGGTTCGTCGAGTCAGGTGTACGTTGAAGTGAATTAGGAGTGGTTTGGAAAAGTTTTCGGGGCAGCAACATCAAAGTTTGAACATCGATTAAGGTATGGGTTTCTCTCATGGAATTCTTTCTCCAAGAGTACTTTCTTTCGAACGTTTCTTAAACTCTTGAAACTAAGGTTGTTCCCCATCGTATGTCCTTGTTCTTAGCTACCTAACGAATCTGTAGGATAGTATGTTGTGCTGCTAGATTTTTGCATGAATGATGTGTTTAAATTTTGTGTCTTTCGGAAAGTATGAAAGTATTATGTATGTATTTGTGCAAGATTTTGACCATGACTTTCAGTCTTTCTTTAGCATGTTAATAGATTAGCGATTACTCGTGTTTTATGTGCAAATGGAGGCTCTTAAAAGCTTGATGTTCACTTGGTTGAAATGCTAGAAATTTTAGTTAAACAAATGACAAAATCATACTTTTAACTTGTCTTAAGAATCCTGACCAACGACAAATAAAGAGGTGCTTAAAAGTCCCGTAAATTGCTTCATAAAAATGTGTAACAAAGTTCCAAAATCTGGAAATTCGCTACAGGTGAATTCTGGAAATTTTGGGTGTCAAAAAAATTAAATAAAAATAGGCGAGGTCTGCAGGGATTGAACCCGAGACCTCACCAAAGTAAGACAAAAGAAAGGAATGTGCCAGGCGGGGCTCGAAATGGGGGCTGGGACCGGCGAAATTCGCCAAGAAAAAAAAAAGGGGCTGGGGCAATCGAACCCTCGCCCCTGTATTGCGCAAAAAAAAAAAAGGAAAAGGAGTGGGGGCTGAGGGGATCGAACACGCGACCTAGGGGAAGGAGAAGGAGAAAATTAATTAAGAAAGTATGTGGGAGACGTGGGATTCGAACCCATGACCTCCAGCTTCGTGCGAAGGAAGGAAAAATGGGGAAAAAGGAGACGTGAGGCGTGGGAATCGATCCCACGACCTCAAGGCTGAAGGAGGGCGAATTTAATTAAGAAAAGGAGTGAGGCTGTGGGGATTCGAACCCACAACCTCACTGTTGCTCGCCCCATTTAAATAAATTAATGATAGAGGGGTTGTGGGGGTTCGAACCCACCACCTCACAGCCTCCTCTTCAGCAAAAAAAAGGGGGAAAATAAGGGGGTTGTGGGGGTTCGAACCCACAACCTCCCCAATGAGGCGAATTTAATGAATAAATAAAAAAAAGATTTGAATTAGAATTCTAATTAAAATAGAAACTTTCATGTAAATATGGAGATTTAATTTAGAATTCTAATTAAAATAGAAAATTAATTCTTTTATGTAAACATGGAGATTTAATTTAGAATTCTAATTAAAATAGAAAATTAATTCTTTCATGTAAATATGGAGATTTAATTTAGAATTCTAATTATAATAGAAAATTTATTATTTTATGAAAATGTTGAGATTTAATTTAGAGTTCTAATGTTATGAATATTACAAATAAAGTCAATGAAAAATATAAATGATATCAAAATGATTCAAGAGTGGGGTTCCCGTGCCCAAACCTTCGTATTGATACATAAGTCATACGTGAGAAAAATATTCAAGAATAATGTAATCTATTTTGATCAAAAATCAAGATCTTGGTATATATACAAGATACATAAGTCTTGTAATACATAATCTTAGGAAAATAAGAATCACTTAACGAACTATAAATGAAGCCCCATGGCTTGTATGTATAGACACATAAGTTTAACATACGTTCAAAAATAAGTGAACCTAAGATATACGTAATGAAATGAAGATATGAACATTCACGTAATAAAAGGTGATTAACTATGAAAAATAAAGGTTCTAATAATGAAGAATGTAGTGACAACATGACGTGAGGCGAATGTATATGATGAGAGCAATCTCAAATGAGCCTAAGTAAATATTAACAATACATACTCACCAATGAGAGTGTAAGATAATGAAGAGACCAGTATCTATGAACACTCTAATGAAAAATATTGAGTTTAAAACACTTAATACAAATGATGAGATGAGAAATCATCTATTGAGCTATGATGTCCTCATACTAGAAGCCAGCTTCCATGATGTATGAGTTGAATGTACTGGAACTTTATACTGAGTACCGATAGGCTAGCTATGAGCGGTGATGCCTTCTTTCGGGAAGGGCGGAGGTTCACATAACTCTCATGAGATGAGGCTGTCCGGCTTGCCGGGTATGTGTCTCTATCCATCTCCTAGTCTTTGAACTTATATTGCCACTATAGGGATCTGGCGGGGTTAAATTCCCATATACGCTAGCATGTTATTGAGTCACTTTGGATGGTGATTCCACCTCTTTTCGGTGTGGGGGAGACACTGGATTTCATGATGCTCACATGATCTATGTCGGTTAAAGTTAAAGTTCTCAATGAATGAATGAGGCCAGACTCAAATGAATCATATAAAGAAATGAATGATATCGAAGGTGTTAGGATAGGATATTCAAGAGTTGAGCTAGATTCAGGTAATGACATTAGGTTATTCCTGATCATTGCATAGTAAACCCAATGAAAGTCTTAAACTACATCCTAGGTATAGCTGGTGTTTGCACTGGCCTATGAATGAATCGAAATGAAATACGTATGAAGGAATGAAGCAGACTCTGTGTTTGCTAATGAAGGCTCCCTAGTTGAGGTCCCATATGTTGAGCCCTCATTTTGGAAAGTCTTAAGGTTAAGTCTATGATAATAAGGTCTCATGGTATATGAATGAATAATATGAAAGAAACTATGTGTTATATGTTATGTGCTATATGAAGAAGTTATGTGATGTGGGCAATACGATGATTATAATGATGCATGCCACTCTCATGGCATAACTTTCCTAATCTCATTTTATCAAGTCCACTGACTTGACTTCCAAACATCATGTTGTTAGGAAATAGCTCTTCTTCCTCATGCATGTCCCTGGTGTATGCTTGCATATACCCATACTTAGTATAAGTGATTACTAATTCCATACAAACATCTACTTTTAGGTGCAGGCACAGGTGAACGGTAGAGCTACAGGTTCGTTGTTGCAGCTAACCGGACGTCAGCATTCATCCGGAGTTTGGTAGGTCCTCATGCTTTCGAGGATGCTACTGTTTTACATTCTAGTGTAGTTTTAGAGTTGAGCTAGTGGAGCATGTTCCACTAGCGTTTCTTTCCTGTTTTGGCTCAGACTTTGTATATGTGCTATTTTGGCTGATATAAAATTAATACTTCATGAATTATTTCTTTCAGTTGCTTATCTCTTATATGTTAGATGGTTGATGATGAACGATTACGAAATATTAAGAATGTTTAGCAAGTATGATTAAAGAATCAAAACTTTCAAATTTTTCCGCTAAAATTAACCTATGTAAAGTAAGAATGACGTAAGTAGGCTTGTTCGCGACCTCTGAGAGGTCAACGATGCCGGTCTCGTACGGGGTCTAGATTCCGATCGTGACACATACCTAGAATGACATCAAAATCTACCATGTCTAATTCTACTAGATCAGCCATGGTGTCATTATGATTGAAAGAAAAAGGACAATCACGATAGACTCTTTCTTCTCTAATAGACTCCCCAAAAGGTTTAGAAATATATAAGGGTTCAAGGAGTTTTTTAGGAAATATCTCAAAATGATTTGCAATATAAGGAGTCACAAAGGTTAAACTTTCTCCTGGATCTAACAAAGCGTAAAAATCAAAAGTAATGACGTTGATCATACCCATGACAACATTTGAAGAGTTCTCTTACTCTTGGCGGCTAGTGATTGCATAGAGGTGGATTACCCCTCCACATGTAGCAGAAGTGGCTCCTCTAGGTGCAGCCCTGTTGGGTGGAGCAACTAATGAAGATTGGGCTCTATTGCCAGATTTCCACCACCTTGATTATCCTTGGGACAGTCTCATGAAGTGACCATCTTGACCACACTTGTAACAACCTGTCTGGACATCACAAAAATTTCCTGGGTGGTGTGTACAACAGTTAGTAGATGCAGGAGCCCTACTTCATCCTTGCGCCATGCCACCTTGAGACTGAGCAGGACTAGCCTTAAAGTGCTGCAAATTTTGTCCACTATACTCACCTCAGTTTCTGGGTACAGTTTCACTAGCAAATGATGGTGCATGCCCCTTTGGTTTCTAGAGATGTGGTCGACTTGAACCACTTTTTTGTTGGCAAGACTTATTCCAGTATTTGCTTTCTTCATTTGGTACTCCTCTCTATCCTTCAACTTCTCCTCTTCAACTTCTTGCACATATACCATCAGCCTAGATATGTCCATGTCACCAATCAACATGGCAGCCCCCTTCCTTACTTGAAACACGACCCAACCCAGCAACAAACAGGATCATTCTGCTCCTCATGTCCTTCACTATTTTCAGAGCATATCAAGAAAATTGGGTGAACTTCAACCCATACTCCTGAACACAAATGGACTCCTGTTTCAATGTAAGAAACTCCCTTACCCTTTCTTCCTTCAGTTCGCGAGGGAAAAACCTCCCCAAGAAGGCTTCTTTGAAACAAGCCCAACATGGATGTGGTACACCCTCAGCTCTACCATCCTTCCATTGATCAAACCAGGTTCTATCCATACCCTTCAGTTGGTGTGCAACCAATTCGACCCTCTCAATATTCACCACATGCATCACATCAAATACCTTATTCAACTCTTCAACGAAGTTTTTTGAATCCTCAGTATTGATTGATCTGGTGAAACTATGACGATTCATTCTCAAAAACTCGCAAGTCCTTGAGGTGTCAGCCCCCTCCTGTCAAGCTTCTCTCTGTTACCCGACTTGGTTAGAAACTACTTAACTTAACATCCCGATAGCTTCCAAGAATTCGGAATTTGTAACCTCTCCTTGGGGTTGCACATCCGATGCATACGGAACCTCTTATTCATCAACATTCCTCGGGCTGGTCGACCTCTGACTGATCTTTGTGGAGGCATGATGATCTGAAAATATGTGTAAGGATGAATTAGAGAGAGACTTTACAGATAAACTATTCGCACGAAAGGAACATGAAATAAGGGAAACATTCCTAAATATTGTAGCCTCCTAATCATAGATATGGCGCGCTTCACACCGATGACTAAGACTCTACAAACATGGCTTCATAGACTCCCTAGGATTCTTGAACTCTATGTCTACGAAGCCTCTAAGCTGACTAGAGAGGGACTCTTGGACAGACCCCACAACAACCTGAAAACTAAACTACTAAAATAAATTAAATAGAAGTCCTCCGGAATGCAAGGAGGATCACCACTGACTCTGGAGCTAAATTTTGATGAATCAAGCGTCATGCTGATCTTTGTTACCTGCATCTGCATCATAAAACAATGTAGCCAAAATGGCATCAGTACATTGGATGTACAAGTATGCGAATTGGAATTCTAAGTACAACTATAAAGCTTGAAATGGAGTGAGGAGGAACTTACCTTGGCCCTACTCAACTCATAAGATAACAACTCAATATAAAGCATTACAAAAAATATGCAATATATAAATGTACAAAACTGATAAAATACTGTAACTCTCAGTTCATTAACGATATAACATTAATAAACTCAACTTTACATATATATGAAAGTAATATAGTTTAGTGGGAGATTCTCTAATCGACAAACACAACTATGAGCCTAAGTGGTGATACAGTGTCTCGCCCACGGTACCGGAATTGTCCTATACTTTCTCGTCACATAGGACATCCTCTACCTAGTGTATCCACTTGCTAACCTTACGTCATCAACTAAAAAGTATGACACGTTAATACCCATGATGGTTATAAGGTTTATATGGGGACTTGAGTTATATGAACTCTCATTCCCATATTGGTGCTCATTACTACTCCCAAAACATACTTTAGCTCATAGTATTAATAAAACTTCCTTCCTTTGTGTTGAGATAATTTACTGAACCCTTTAGCTTAAAAAGCACCTTTTGGAAACAAAGTTCCCCTCTTTAGTTCAAAACTCTTTTGAAACCTCTTAGTTTCCTTTTTAACTTAAATGTAAAAGCATTTCTCAACCTCTAGGGAATACTTAGTCCCCTTTAAAACTTTAGAGCAATGAACTCAACTCTTGTTCATACTTAACATGAAACTATAGATCTTAGGGAATACTTAGTTCCCTTATACCTTTTTGAGAAATGAACTCAACCTTTACTATTTTCCTAAACTATAACTTGAGCTTTAGAATGAATTAAAAACGTTTAAGTAATACTCTAAGAACTTTGAAAACTTATTCTTACTCACTTCATATCATAAGACTTGACTTCTTACTTTCTTGACTTTTATCCTAACTTCCCTTTGAATTTGGATTATGGATTCAAGGATCACGATCTCATGTTTATGGATGATTTCATGATGTTTAGATGTACTTTTGAGTGTTGGAATCAACTAGAAATGAAGGGTACATAACTTCGGAATTACTACGAAAATATAGGGAAAGAATGTAGTCTCTAGGGGTCCGGGGTGCTCTGAGAGGCGCGGGGCGCCAGTGACTGTTGGACAGACCCTAATATGGGGCGCTTAGGCTGGCGCGCTGCGCCAGAGACAGTCAGACAGAGCCTTCATTGAGGCACTCTGGCAGTCTCGGCGCCCCAAGGGTTGTCCGACGCGATTTTTGACTTTTCTTGTTCGATTTTAACTTTTAACTCTTCTAAACTCCCATAGATCCTACCCAAACACTAGGGATCACTAAATACTTGATTACCCAACATATTAGACCCAAAAACATTCTAGAAACATGGATTAAAACTACAAGATATGAACTACGATTCAATCAACAAGATTGCACAATATATCGACAAGAACATCCATGTTCATTATTCACTAACTCAAACCTTGCTGAATATAAACAAATGGGTGTGGGTGAAAGGACCCATTACCGAATGATCTCACATACCTTGATAGGGATCACCCTTGATGAGTCCGCACAACAATTCTTGGTATTCTTGTATTTTGTTCTTCCTCCTCCTCTTTTCTCCTTTTTTTTCAAAGCCCTAAATTATTTTCTAATTATGTAAACTGAATGGGATCAGCTTATACCCCAACATAATACCCCAAAAACTAAATTATTATTTGATTTAAAAAAAGACCAAAATGCCCTTAACAAATCTGGATTTGAACTTTTCTCTGGCCAACATCCGAAATTCATATCTCCCTCATACGGAATTTCACAAACTTTGCGTCGTTAGAAAGATTTTCCCAAGAGCTTTCCATCCATACAAGAACACACCCAAACTCTTCTTGAGCTAGAAGTTATGGTCGTATGAAAATGACCAAAACTCACTCTTGAAAGCTGAAAATTTTCCAGATTTCCCTACTTATATCCAAAAATTATTATTCTTGGTTTTCTCTGCTTATTCTTAGTTAATTCAAGTTACGAGATGTTACACAACCCCAAAATTTTTCTGTTTTTTAGAAAAATTCAAAGTTTAGTTCAAGTGTATTTTTATGGATTTTTTCTCTAATTTTTTTGTTTTGTTTCTCAATTATTTTATTAGTCTTGATTGGTTATTCCAGATTCAATATGTATTTGATCATTTTTACTTGAATATCTTAACAAACTACTTTTGTAGGTACCAATAGTATACATGCATAAAGCAACTAACTTGGTAGTACAATCAAATGTAACTAAATAACAGTCAATATGATAGAATAACGAAGTTTTGTTGAAATTCATTTTCCACTTCTACATTAATCTAAAACACAAAGCCAATGCTTAAATAATGAATCAAAATTTCATGTTAATTTTTAAACATAGACGTATAGTATCATTATAACCCATTAAGTACTATTAAAATCGGTAATACCTTTTGCTAGAAGAGTATTCTGTCAATTTCAAGCTTGGTATTCTATGATAATTTACGACTATTTTCTTAGCTCATTTCTTTTAGTCGTTTTTACTTTTGTTACCATAAATAAATACGATTCTCAATCCATTAGAAAGATAATATTATCATATATGAGACAGATAATAACTTGTGGTTATTATATGTTGCTTTAAATTAATATCTTCAAATCAATCAGATTATTTAACTTATTGGTGTCAATACATAAAAGGTCATTTGTAGGATAATAAATAAGTAAACTGAGAATATTAGTGTATATTAATATATGTATTACAATAATTTGATAAATCTTCAAATTTCTTAGTTACATATTCATAAAACACGTTTAGCTCGGAACCTTTTATCCTATTATATCTTGCCTCGATAGTATTTGATCTATTTACAGATTATTTATTTTTCACAAGTCATTATATAAATTAGATTCAATATCAGTATCGTTTCATAGGATATTTGATATTATATGCAATCAAATTATTTAGCCTAAAATAATATTATTTATAATTATTTTACGTTAGTATGACTAATTATGTTGAACGCATCGATTACAATATAAGTTGATTAATATATGCAATTGAACAAATTAATTTTGTGATATCAAATTAAACTTCATAATTGAGTTTGAATAGAAATAAGAACATCCTAATGATGAAATGTGTGTATATCCTTTTCATGTTCTTCATTGACTTCAAAAATGCATGGATATATCCAGTTACAACGGTTGATAGTGTTCCAGTGACAATAGCAATTCTCTCAAAAGGAAAGGAAAAAAGTAATTGTGATGATAATATATGTTCATTCACCAGATTCGCTTTGTTTTAATCTCTTCAAACAAGTTGATGGCTTAGATAATGTCACTCCCTGCAAGTATTTATTCTATTTTTCATCTTACTATTATAATGGATAAAGTAAGTCGTTTTTGTTATTACACTACAAATAAATAATAAACAATGAAGTTTATCATTAATTTGTTGTTAAACATTAGCTAAGTGAATTTAATCTAAGACATCATAAAATAAGATTTGCCATGAACTTTTAGAGGAAAGACTCAAAATAGTCTCACCTTTGGGCTAAGTAAACTAATTAAATAGTTATTTTGTTACATTACATTTACATTAAATAAGCTCATTTAATATACATGAAATTAACTAATCACATATTCTTTTAGACTAATATGACATGGATATCTTTTTTATTTTATTGTTATAGTGGTTAAAGTTAGTTATTTCAATAAATCCACTATTAAAAATTAACTATGAAATTGTCCAAGCATACCTCAAAAAATATTGATAGACTGCAGTTAACTGCAATAAGTGAAGATTTTTGTTGTTTAAAAACAAAAGTAATACAATCATAATCTTACTTTTTTTGTGTGTAGTGCTATGGTATAGAGTTGTTTCGTCAGAATATTAATATTGTTGCAGTATATAAAATTCATTCAATATAAGCAGAATTAACTATTTCAATGATGTATAATATAATTTAATTCTAATTGCGAACTTATCAAAATAATAATTGTGCAGTTGTGTGTGATGAAAACACTGAACTCTTTGCAAAGAAGGTTTTTGACAACGGAATATACATGTATCTGAAAAAAGTCACTTGATGAAAATATTTCCAAATACTTGTGGCAATTCGCTTTAAGAAAGATAATACAAAGAGAAAAGGTAAGAAAATAACTAGATCCAAAAGAAGATCAAGTTTAAAATGTGAATAATATTGGAAATGAAAGTATTGTGATAAATAAAAAACAAGTTGGACAGAAGATTATGTCTTTTAATAATGAGGAAAAAATTAATAATATTCATAAAACTGTAAGAAAGACATGCAATTTGAGGAGCAAGAGATGCAGAAAAGGCAAAGAAGTAATTGACAAAGGATAAAGACAAAGTATTGCTATTTCGAAGACACTTAAGAAAAAGGATTGAATAGAATGGATTGTGGATCTTCGTGCAAAATTCAAGGAAGCTACACAACGACTTAATGAAGAACGTAAAATTATCTTATTAATTAATTTACTCTACAATTAATTTCTTTATATGTAGTAAAATGAATAGTGAGATTCATACTTACAACTAACGTACATCAAAAAAATTTTGCGTAAATGTATAGTGATTATTTTATTTATATGTACCTTAGATTGATATAGGAATATTGTGGGAGTGATACATCTAAAGTTACATTTGAATGGATCATGTAGGTTGCTTACCAAAAGAGATTCTCGAGATAATGAATGTGTCAGGTCTTACTAGGATGCAAGTTGCCAGTTATCTTCAGGTACATCCTTAAACAGATTAAAAGATCTTCACAAGAATAGTTGAAAAAACATATTTTTTACTTTTTTTTTGTTTACTTTTTTTTCATATCGGTATCTTAATTATAAATTGATTATACTAAATCATACATATTATACATTCATAATCAGTTGGATGGACAACTATTTAGGCTGAAAAAATTAAAGTGTTAAAAATTATATATATGTGTGTGTGTGTGTGCGTGCGTGCGTGCGTGTATGTGCGTGCGTGCGTGCGTGCGTGCGTTCATGCGTGCGTGCGTGCGTGCGTGCGTGCGTGCGTGCGTGCGTGCGTGCGTGTGTGTGTGTGCGTGCGCGCGCACGCGTCTGTGTGTGTGCATACGGTGCATGTGCGTGTGTGTGCTCGCAGATGACTAATATGAATGATGTAGATTCGATAATCAATGGATCGGGAGCAGCCCCAAAAGACAATTTCTATCCGTAGGGTGTTGGGGCACCGTGCTAGACAATGCTCCCCAACCAACTCTTTGAAGTTTGAAAAGCGAGAGATGTGTCGAGATAAACTCTAATCATTGAGTATGTGAATGTCTGGATGTATCTAGGGTGTTAGTCTTGGTTGTAATGCAGACTGCTTTAGCATTATGGGGTGAATAATGTGTACCCTAGTATTAAAAATTGAGTAATTCAATGGAATAGGAAAATGGGAACCTTGGGAATTCATGGGAAGTGGAAAAGAACCCACAAAAATATTGGCCTCTACTCTTGTTTTGTTAGAGCCTCTACAGCGGGATTATTTCCACTGGCGTGATTCCGATACATCAGGATTTATCCTGCTGGAACGATATGAAAGGAGGAAGAATCCTCGGTAGTTTTTCTGTGAACATCCTACCTTCAAAATACAAACTCGCAAGGGATCCGACCAATCATTGCAACTCTCGAACAATCGTTCAACAACAGTAGTAGAGAAACTTAACTTAAGATTTAAAGAGAGCATCCTCAGACAGCCAAAACAAACATACATGTGCTACAAAACGTATAAACTATCGAAAGGGTAAAGACAAAAAATCATTCTTGTAAAAAATCCATAAGCAATAAGAAAAATGAAGTGAAGCAGCAACAAATTAGGAACTCCTAGACGGGGTAGTGTCAACGACATATTTTATGCCCTCGAGGCGTTCTAAGCAAGCCCAAGCCTCATTCAGCATCAGGAACTACGAGAAGTCCTTCGTATTCAATCTGGGGTATCTCCTTGCCCGAGCAATGCAAGTGAAAATGGAATTAATAGTTTTCCATATTAAGTCCATAAGGCGATCCCTCTCCACGCCCAACCTTCTATCTTGACGCATATAGAGGCGGAGCAACTCCACCTCGAGGGCAGTGCTGGGAGGAACTGGAGTGAAGTCAGCATATGCACTCCCCATCTTCTTCCATATCGTCTCTATATCAATCTCAACCTGTACACCAAAAAGTGGGTCCTCACAGTCTGAAGTCGCGTCTGCCCTACTACTGCTAGCCCTGTCGGTCCTCCTCTTTTTTCTCCTAGAAGTACAGTCGGACTTTCTTCATTGTTATACTTGTACGTATATGAATGTAGCAATATTGGTCACACTAGTTTTAATTGAGTTAGATAAATGATGAATCCATGAAATCATGATGTAAATGTATGATATTAATGATATGATTATGACTGTGGTGTGTTAATAGGGATCGGATCGCCACATTCTGACAAGCTAACTAGAATAAATTGCCACGTCCTGACATAACTTTTGATTGGGTTGATGTGTTCTTGTACAATATTGGATCGGATTACCACATTCATGAAAGCTATGTTGGATCAGTTGCTACGTTCCAACGTAACTTTGGGATCGGATTGCCATTTTCGGCAAGCTAATTGGTTGAGTATGGGTTCCGTGAGATAACCAAGTACTTGTGGTAAATTTGTAGTGTGAAACATGTTAGGTTCAATACTGAATGTAGTGAAAGCCTTGATGGTTGGGTGCCGGTTGTTTTATATGTATGCATATGAATGTATGTGGTGATCTAGACATGCTTTATAATGTATACTTGTTGGTTAAAGCCCAAAGAACACGGTTTCCTAGAGGAGTGATGAATAGAGAGAGGTGTTCATGGGATGAGTAAAAAAAGAGAGAGGACCAAGGTTAGAGATGATTTACAGAAATTATGTGGTCTTGGTTAGGCAGGGTGAGAAGAATTAAGGGTATTACACTATCACTTAAAGGTGTAATATTCGAAAATACTTGATTGGGTTAGCATGTATTAGGTTATGATTTAATAAACTTCGAAAAGGTTTTTGATGTTGTTAAAGTGGTTAGCTTTCAAAGTACGATGTAAGTAGTTGGTTCTCTAAGAGAGGGGAAGGGTGGAGGAACGAGTGGTTTAATGCATGATCTTATTATTTATTTCTTATATCATTTAGTGGGCGTTGGATGGATCGATGATGCCTACCAGTACGTGTGAATGTACTGATACTAATCTTGCTATGTCTTTTGATATATTAAGGATACAAGGTTTGTGATGATTCAATAGGTAAAGACGAATAAATTCTTCAACATCTTTTATCTTTCCTTCCGCCAATGGGAGTTGTGTCTTTTGTTATTTTGTCCAGTCTTTATTCGTAGTATCTCTTGTGCCTGTTAGCCTAGATCCTTTGGGTTATTAATTAATTTACAAGTCTTAACTAGTTTGTAAAAAAAGTTTGTTATAGAGATTTTAATCTCTATTATATATGTGTTTCGTTAATTTCCCACATTTTTAAACTTTTGGAGTATGAGGCTTCTCCTACTTAGGTGTTAGAGTTGAGCTTGCACAGTCTAGTGGGTTGGGATATGAGTTCATAATAACTCAAGTCTCCATAAACCGTGTAGCCATCATGGATATAATAAGTCATACTTTTTAGCTGATTACATAAGTTAAGCTACTGGATCCACTAAATTAAGTATTAATGCGACGACAAAGTATAGGACAGTTCTGACAGCGTGGGCAAGACATTGTATCACCACTCAGGCTCATAGTGGTGGTTGCCGGTAAGAGATCTCCCACATAAACTATATACTTATTACAAAAGTAAAGTTTAGTATATGTTACATGTGTTATATTACTTTATACTAAGTTAAGTCATTTATGAGTTGAGCCTAGCCAATGTAAGTGTTCCTTCTCACTCTTTTCAAGACTAAATTATTGTTTTAGCATTGCATCTCGCATACTCATACATTCATTGTACTGATGTCAGTTGTGTGCATCGTATCATGAAACAGACAAAGGTAACTACGATTAACATCCGATTTATCGTTGATCCAGTGAGCCCCTTAGAGTAACTTGGTGAGTATGCTTCATTTCAGAGGACATCTTTATCATTCATTTATTATTTTTAGTTTTCTGTTGTCAGGATGATTGGGGATCCTGCTTCAACATCCCTCTTTATTTAGAGGCTTCATATACAGATAGTATTAGCTTTTTAAATTTTTTCATTTCACTTTTAGATGATTAAGAGTAAAGTTGCCATTTTGGATAAGTGATTTCCTTTTAGTTATTTCTTGAGTTATTTCTCTTCTGTTTAAGTCTTCCGCTAAATAAGTGAGTCAGGACAAGGGTCTGCTCGAGGCCAGCAATGGTCTACGGGTGGCGACCACGTCCACGGTGTAGGCTCGAAGCATGAAAAGATTGGTAACAAAGCACAAATTTCAAGAGTTCTAGGGAGTCTATGAAGTCGTGTCTATTATTACTTGTTATCGGTGTGAAGTTTGCCACATCTATTTTTAGGAGGCTACAACATCTAGGAATCTCTTAACTTCCTTCACACTCTTTTCATGCATTAGGGTTTATATCTAAAAAGTTGAGCTCTAATTTGTTTGTGCGTGTTTGAGATAATCATGCCTCCATGAAGAGCAGCAAAAGGTGGTCCAGCTAGAAGGAATGTCGAGGAACTAAAGATACCCAATGCACCTGAAGTGCAAGCTGAAGGGGAAGTTACCAATGCTAAGTATTGTGAAGCTATTAGTATGTTAAGCTAAGCGGTGACTAACCAAGTCGGGCAACATCGAGGATATCGACAAGAAAAGGTTGACACTTTAAAAATTCGTGAGTTTTTAAAAATGAATCCTCCAAGTTTCACCGATTCAAGCAGTACTGACGATCCGGAGAATTTCATTGAGGAACTTAAGAAGGTATTTGATGCTATGAAGGTTGCGGATGATAAGAGAGTTGATCTAGTTGCGTATCAACTGGAAAAGTTGTTATGACTTGGTTTTATCAATGGAAGGAGGGTAGAGATGAGGATGCACTAATCCGAGTTGGGCTTGTTTTGAAGAAGCTTTCTTGGGGCTTTTCTTTCCCCGAGAATTGAAAGAGTCTAAGGTAAGGGAATTTCATACACTTAAGAAGGATTCTCTTAGTGTGCACGAGTGTGGGTTGAAGTTTACTCAACTATGTAGATATGCTGCGAAAATGGTTAAGTACATGAGGAGTAGAATAGGTTTGTTTATTGCTGGACTGAGTCGTTCATCAACAGAGATGGCATAGCAGCAATGCTAAAAGATGATAGGACATATCAAGGTTGATGATTTATGTGCAGCAGGTCTAGGAAGAGAAGTTAAGGGACGAGAAGATTTCAAGAAAAAGAAAGTGAAGAAAGTGAGTTAGTCTGGGCAGCAAAAAGGTGGTGTTAGTCATTCGTCCTTTCAGAAACATAAGGGGCATACATCATCATCTGCTAGTTCACCTTCACCAAGAAACAAAGATGAGAATCATGGCCACAATTCATAGAACTTAGAGCTAGACCAACAAAATCTCAAGGTACTCTGTCACAAGGAGGTCGATGGGCTCCTTTCATGTGCTAAGTGTGGTAGAACCCACCCAGGTAAGTGTTGGGATGGCCTGATAGGTTGTTTCAAGTGTGGGCAAGAGGTTCATTTGATTAAAGAGTGCCCTAATAACAAGCAAGGTAGTGGAAATCTAGGCAATAGAGCCCAATCTTCATCAGTTGCTCCAACAGATAGGACAGCACCTAAAGGAGCTATTTTCGGTGCTGGCGGAGGAGCAAATCACCTCTATGCGGTCACTAGTCGCTAAGAGAAAGAGAACTCCCCAGATGTTGTCACTGTTATGATCAAAGTCTTTACTTTTGACGTTTATGCTTTGCTAGACCCAAGAGCAAGTCTATCTTTTGTATCCCCTTATATTGCAAAATAAGTTTGATATCCTCCCTCAGAAACTTTGTGAATCCTACTGTGTTTCTACACCTATTGCAGAGTCTATTCTAGTAGAAAGAGTCTATCGTAATTGTCCTATTTCCATCACACAAGAAAATCATGGCTGATTTAATTGAGTTAGACATAGTAGGTTTTGATGTCATTCTAGGTATCAATTGGCTTCATGTTTGTTATGCATCAATAGATTGTAGAACTCGAGTGGTCAAGTTTCAAATTCGTAATGAGCCAGTCATAGAGTGGAGTACTAGATCAGCAGTGCCTAAAGGTCATTTCATTTCATACCTTAAGGCAAGAAAGTTGGTTTCAAAGAGTAGTATCAACTATTTTGTCCGAGTTAATTACTCTAGTGCTAAGGTACATGCCATCCAGTCAGTTACTATGGTAAAAGAGTTTTTAGAAGTATTTCCTAATGATCAACCTGAAGTCCCTCCTGAGATAGAAATAGACTTCGTCATAGATATTATTCCAAATACTCTTTCGCCATATAGAATGATACTATCAGAGTTGAAAGAACGTAACATTTGAAAAATCTATTAGATAAGGATTTTATTCGACCAAGTGTCTCACCTTGGGGTGCTTTGGTATTATTTGTTATAAAGAAATATGGTTCCTTTAGGAATTTGTATAGGTTACCGCCAATTGAACAATGTTACAATCAAGAATAAATATTCTCTTCAAGGATTGATGATCTTTTCGACCAGCTTCAGAAACTCAAAAATTGATCTCAGACCAGGCTACCATCAGTTGAAAGTTAGGGACTGTGATGTGTCAAAGACAACTTCTAGAACCAGATATTGGCATTATGAATTTTTTTTCCATGTCATTTGGGCTGACCAATGTGCCTCCAACATTCATGGACCTTATGAATAGGATCTTAAAAACTTATTTTGATATGTTTGTTATCGTTTTCATTGATGACATACTAATCTATTAAAGAAATTAAAAGGATCATACTAGTCATCTTAGAATAGTCATTCGAACTTTGAAAGATAATGAGTTATATGCTACGTTCTCAAAATGTGAGTTTTGGCATAAGTGTGTGACATTCTTATGCCACATATTTCTGGTGAATGGAATTAGAGTTGATACACAAAAGATAGAAGCGGATCAGAATTTGCCCATACCCACGTCTCCAACAAAAATTAGTAGTTTCTTGGGTTTGGTTGGCTATAATAGGAGTTCGATAGAAGGTTTTTCATCTATTTCATCTCCTTTGACCATTGTTTACTTAGAAGACAGTTAAGTTCCAATGGTCTGAAGCTTACAGGAATTGAAAAAAAGGTTGACTACCGTCTAAATTTTGACCTTAACCGAAGGTAGTTAAGGTTTTGTGATGTATTGTGATGCATCTTGAGTGCTTTTAGGTTGTGTCTTAGTGCAGAATGAACAGGTTCTAGCATATGCTTCGAGACAGTTTAAAGTCAATGAGAAGAATTACCCCACCCATGACTTTAAGTTGGCAATACAGTTTTTGCCTAATTAAAAATACGGTGTCACTATTTTTATGGTGTTCATGTTGATATATTCACTAATCACAAGAGACTACAATATTTGTTCACCCAGAAATAATCTCAGACAAAGAAGATGGCTACAATTGCTCAAGTATAAGGACAAGAGCACTCATTACCACCCAGGTAACGTTATTGTGGTATTTGACGCCTTGAGAAAGTTGTCTATGGGTAGTACCACCCATCTTGAAGAAGAGAAGAAAGAACTATCAAAAGATGTGCATAGACTGGCACACTTACGAGTCTAAATTATGTATTCCACAAAAGGACGAATAGTAGTGACAAATGGGGCTGAGTCATCATTAGTGTCACAAGTGAAAGACAAGTAGGACCAAGATCCCATTTTGCTTTTATTGAAGTCAAATGTTCATAATCAAAGAGTATTAGCTTTTGAACGAGGGGGGTGGTGTATTGAAATATCAAGGTAGATTGTGAGTACCTATGGTGGATGGACACCAAGAGAGGAACATGGAGAAAGCTTATAGCTCCATATATTCCATTCATCTGGGTTTCACAAAGATGTACCATGATTTGAGAGAAGTATATTTGTGGGAAGGTATGAAGAAGGGCAATGTTGAGTTTGTTGCCAAGTGCCTAAATTTTTAACAAGTTAAAGTAGAGCACCAAAGGCCTAGAGGTTTTTCTCAGAATATAGAACTTCCGTAATGGAAGTGGGAGATGATTAATATAGACTTCATTACTGGGTTATCAAGGTCTCGCACGCAGCATGATTCTATTTGGGAGACTGTTGATAGAATGACAAAGTCAGCCCACTATTTGCCTTTAAAGACTACCATTCGATAAAAGATTATGATAAGTTGTATATCCAAGAGGTTGTAAGACTTCATGGAGTTCGGTCTCCATTATTTCAGATAGAGGTGTGCAATTCTGGAAATCTTTTCAGAAATGTTTGGGTTCAAAGGTGAACTTAAGTACTACCTTTCATCCTCAGACTAACAGTCAAGAAGAGCGTACTATATAGACCTTAGAAGATATGTTGAGGGCTTGTGTGATTGATTTAAAGGAAAATTGGGATGATCACCTACGTCTCATTGAATTCGTTTACAACAACACTTACCACTCTAGCATCGAAATGGTTCATTATGAAGCTCTTTATGAGAGAAGATGCACATCTCCTATTGGGTGGTTTGAGTTTGGTGAAGCAGGGTGTATAGGACAAGATCTAATTCATCAAGCAATGGAGAAGGTGAATGTCATTAAATAGACATTGAAAACGTCCTAGAGTCGTCAAAAATCCTATACCAAATACTAGGAGAAGAGACTTGGAGTTTGAGGTAGATGATTGAGTTTACTTGAAAGTTTCACCCATGAAGGGTGTTATGAGGTTTGGTAAGAAGGGAAAACTTTGTCCCTGGTATATTGGACCTTATAGAATATCCAAGAGAATTGAGAATGTAGCTTATGAATTAGAGCTACCACAAGAGTTAGCAACGGTTCATCCGGTATTTCATGTCTCAATGTTGAAGAAGTGCATGGGTGATCCTTCATTGATTATTCCAACTGAGAATGTTTGGATCAAAGATAACTTATATAATTGTATTGATTATTTATTTTTATATTTTTTTGCAAGATTGGAATTTAAGTGGCATTTATTGTGGCCTAATGTTCTAGGATGCACAAGAACAATTTTTCTACATCTGGCACATAAGATTTTGATGGATTCCAACTCTTATACCTTTTTAAATTGCCTCAGAGTGATAATAATGAGCTTCTTTTATGTTTATCTTGTTTATGGAATGCAAACCTCAAGGAATATATCCCTAGAATGTGAAACCTTTGGGAGATTAGTAAGAGTAGAGGTATTTGCTGCTCATTAAAAACATCATTTTCTTCACACACTATGAAGGAATGATATCAGATTTATGATCATAGATAGGCCACCATTGACGTAAAAATTATTATGTGAATTCAGAAACTAATTGCTTCCACCATAGGAGAAATCAAGAATGGTTTTTCATTTTTATTTGGAAAGTGAAGGACTTCATCAATGCTTTTTGGTAATCAAAATAATCATAGTTGTGAGCATCAAAATATTAAAAAAGTATTTTTGTAGTTGGTTGGGTGAATGAATCATTCCTTGGGTGAGATTAATTTATTAATTCATATATTTGTGTTTTCTAGTCTTTATGGCATGAGAGGTGTTATGTGGAATTCGAGATAATACAAGAAAACATAAATGCGAAAAACAAGACAACAGATTTACGTGGTTCACCAATAAATTGGCTACGTCCACGGGAAGAGGGGGAGCAGTTTTATTATGGAGAGGCAAGAACAGAATACAGAATAGGGTTTGCCATAGCGTCTATATATAGTGCTAAGCTACGCCCTAACAGGCTTGGGCCCAACATACAGAATTGACAGATAATTAAGTGCCCAATACAACAACATTGTATACCGTCGGGCCGGGGGCGACTCCGCCCCCCCGGACCCCCAGGCAAGGGAGCGCGTCGCCCCCCTAGACCCCCGACTTGCTGACCGGGCAGGGAGACCCCCGTTCTTTCTGTGGTAACGGGTCCGATTCAAGGCATTCAACAAATCTCCACCTTGACTTGAATTATCCAAACATATTTTTCAGACGCACTATGATAGTGCAAGGCCTCCCCCTCTTCCTCAGAATTGCCCGGAGGGCAATTAACAGCTTCTGATATTGAGCAGGTCCAAACAGTGTTGAAACTTGCTCTGTGGAACCGGCTTTGTGAACATATCAGCAGGATTATCAGCAGTTCCTACTTTCTTCACCTTGATTCTCTTCTCACTTCTCAGAAAATGATACCTCGCATCAATATGCTTGGTTCTCTCATGATGGACTTGATCCTTGGCTAGACAAATTGCGCTCAAACTGTCATAATACACCGTAGCCTGATCATGATGCAGACCAAGATCACTAACCAGTCCTTTCAGCCAAATCCCTTCTTTGCGGCCTCTGTCAAGGCCACGTACTCCGCTTCCGTAGTAGACAAAGTCACTGTAGGTTGCAAAGTTGCCTTCCAACTGACGACAGATCCTCCAAGGGTAAACACATAGCCAGTCATAGATCTTCTTGTGTCAACATCTCCAGCATAGTCAGAATCAGAATAGTCAGTAACCAAGCACTGAGTATCACCTCCATAAATGAGACCAACGTCAGATGTACCTCTAAGGTACCGGAAATTCTCTTCACAGCCTGCCAATGTTCTCTCCCTGGTTTTCCCATGAATCTGCTCACTACACTGACTGCATGTGCTAAATCTGGCCTTGTACAGACCATAGCATACATCAAACTTCCTACGGCACTGGCATAAGGGACTCGTGACATATACTCATTCTCTTCTTCTGACTGTGAACAAGGCAGTGATATGGATATTGGCAGCACTGGGGGTATCAATAGGCTTAGATGAAGACATGCCAAACCTCGCCAAGACCTTCTGAGTGTAGCTTCTCTGTGACAAGAAAAGTTTCCTTCTCTCTCTGTCTCTAATGATCTCCATCCCTAGAATCTTCCGAGCGGCTCCCAAATCCTTCATCTCAAACTCATCACTAAGTAAACCCTTCAGCTTCTGAATGTCATACTTCTTCTTTGCAGATATCAGCATATCATCTACATAAAGCACCAGATAGATGAATGAATCATCCTTGAGCCTATTGTGGTAGACACAACAATCATATGAGCTCCGAGTATATCCCAACTTCACCATATAGTTGTCAAAACTTTTGTACCACTGCCTTGATGTCATTGTACCAAAATGAGTCTAGTAGAGTCTTGCGGAATGGCACGATGACATTCGTACTTTTCTTTGAGAGGCTATAGGACTTTATGAAAAAATCATGTCTTTCTACCCCTTCATGCTCTGACTTGAATCTAATTGGTATCTGGGTGATATAAATTGGTATTTTTCCTCCTTCACTCTAAAGTTTGATCTAGAGAAACAGAAGTGGTAACGACATCAGTAGCAAGAGACGATGTATATAGATTATCGATAGTTGAATAGGGTTACCATTCAGAAAAATTATCTATTTCCTCAGATAGATGACCTTTTGACCAATCGCAAGGTGCATCGATTTTCTCTAAGATTGATTTAAGGTCTTTTTGCCATCGGTGAAAGATTGAGGCAGTTAAGAATTGGGTTCGACCAAGTTCTATGATAGAAATTAGTACTTTTGTGGGGATCGTTAGCTACTATTGTTGCTTGTGGTATAAGTTGAGTCCAATCGTTATTTTTTTATCCCAATTGGTATCTCGACGAAGTGAAGTAGATATAACAAAAAAAAAGTAAATGGAAACTGAGAAGGTTCCAATTGGTACCCGGACCTAGGGGTGGTGTGAATGCATGTATGATCAAGATGGGTCATCCATTGATCAAAATAATTAATAAAGAAATTGGACTTATTTATGAATTGCATCTTGGTAACTTTTAATGCATGTTTGTGGTTGTCTAAATTGACTGTAATGTGAAGTTGTAATTGACCGAATGTGATGAGGTAATTATGTCCACAATAAATGTGTGTCTAAACTTTTATATGTACAATACGTTGGCCTAGTCATTGAAGCTATGCAAGTTGTAAATACTTGAGTATCGTGAAACTCGTTACGAAATGAAGGCCTTGACTAAGGATCGTCTGAGTGTCTAGGTGTATACTGGGAACTAGTGAGTTGTAATGTTAAATGTATCTTAAGAGAAATTTTGTGGATCATGTGTTTGTTAAGATTGACTCGGGTAACTAATGGTTTGTCCTAGCTAAGGGGATTATTCCAAAGTTGTTTAGTGAAGTTGGCAACCTTGGTCGAAATTAGAAAAGAGAAAAACGCAAAAGAATTTTTCTATCCTGGGTTCTGCACCTCCTAGAGCCGCTACAGTGGGTTTCCCACAGGAGCGGTGCTACTACAGCGCGATTTATCCCACTAGAGCGGAAAGAGGGAGGCAGATGCTCGCCAATTTTTCCATGAATTCCTAGTTGTAATTATGGACACATATTTTACCTCAGTATTCAGCAATCAAATGTAATTTATAAGTTGGGTTAAAATTGTGGAGAACTTGGGCATATTAGGATCGGATGTAGTGATCACAAGCACTATAATTGTTTTGATCGAATGTCTAATGTGTGGTTTGATCGAGATTCTACTTATTCTTACGTTTCACTTCAATTGACTTGGAATTTAATATGGTTTGTGTTAGACTTTATGCCCCCATCTATGTTTTTACCCTTGTTGAAGAGTCAGTCATTGTCACCTATGTATATCGTGTTATCCTATTGTATTTTAGATTTTCAAATTTGTGTTGATTTGGTTATGACTTGGTTGTCCCGCATATTATAACGGACTTAACTAAGTCGATAAATCTAGAGAACCCCGGTAAGGAAAGATTAGAGTGGGAAGGGGTGTACAAGCCCAAGCTAGGTAAGATCATATCCTTCATTCGGTCTAGGAAACTGGTAGGGCAGGATTTTTTGGCGTAATTAGCTCATATTAGGGATGTTGATGTCGAATCTCCCTCTATGGATTCTATTCATGTGGTGTTAGAATTGAGAGAGCTTAAAGCTCAAATTCAAGAGCTTCTTGATAAAGGTTACATTGTTTTATTGTGCGGTGCTCCTATCTTATTATTAAGAAGAAGGAAGGTAGTATGAGGAATGGTGATTTTATCTTAAGTCATAAGGGAGTGGAAAAATACCGAAATGACAAACTTATAGATAAAGAGAATCCCAATGAGTATAATTGGGTGAAGGAAATCGAAGTATTTTATTAAGAGAGTGCATATAAAAATGGGGTTAGTCCTTTGATTTGATGAGTATAGCTGAGTTGGAGGTGTATATAAAATGATGACTTATAGCGATTGTTGGGGATAACTGAGCATAATGGTAATAAGAGTTCGTTGTAGATGGTGGCGGGATGCAACTATATAATAAGATTGTGGCTAAGCAAATTTTGTGTAGTAGTTATGACCTGCGAGTATCTAAGATTGTGGTTTTCTAATATTTCGTGAACAACATGGTTGTATGGAGAGTTTAAGAGATGGTGGAATACCACTTGAATAGAACTGAAAAGATTTAGAGTCAAAATGATGAAAAATAGTTGAATGAGAGCAACTTTTAGAGAGAGGCGAGAGCAATAATATCGTATTGATTGAAAAGGCTAAAGAGATATATTTAGAGGCGTAAATAATTAAGTTCAAAAACAAGTGTTTTATTTTGTGATGATGTGGCTATGGTAATAGATTCACAAATCCATCAAATTGGTTAAAAAAAACTATTCAGAAAGGTCTTGAGAAAGAAGTGTACAGTCATCAGCTTGAGCTGATGAAGAGTGTTTTGTTTTGTCTTGAATTTTGGTAAGTAGATCTACGGGAATCAACCTTACTGTGAAAGGTATTTTCTTAGCGTAGTCAGTTAAGAGTGTGTTGTAAAAAGAAAAAATTGAAATTTTTCTAAGAAATTTCTATTTCGCTTTATGACTTTGTAGCAGGAGTTGGGCTGCTGTAGCGGGAGTTGGGTTGTTGTAGCGGGAGTTGGGCCACTGTAGCGAAATAGTGGTGGTTATGGTGGACGAGATGGGACTTAAAATCGTAAGTTCAATAGCGGAAATCATTGATCCACTATGTGCCGTTGTAGCGGGATAAAAATAGTTATGGACCCGGCACTACAGCGGAATAGGTGCCATTGTTGCGGGCTAGAAGCGACTTAAGGTCGTTAAATAAACTTATAAGCTAATGTTGATGGATAAGGGAATTTTGTTACACGATTGAATTTACAATTCAAATTTTTCGTTGAAAGTTTGCATTTGAGGTGATATATTTTATCAAGGTATGAATTTGCATGGTAAGGAATGATCAATTGTATGAGGTATTGATCGTCCGAAAGGACTTAAACCTGTGTTGAGTTGTAAAGTTGATTAGTGTTGAATTATTAAAGTACCTAAGAAAGGTTTTTGATTTAAAAGTATTGGTTTAGAGTAAGGTAAATGGTCCGAGTGTCCATGATTATGGTTAGTATTGAGAGTGTGAGCTTCAAGAAAGATGTGGTACGTAGAACCAAGTGAATAAATATGGCTATTATGACTCTTTAAAGGAAAACCTTCGTGTTATTTGATAAGTTCTTATGTGACCATATATATTATTTTGTACATGTTTATGATAGACTAGCTAGGCTCACACGTGTTTTCCTTTTGGGGATGGATCCCTAGTGGTGGATCAGTTGTTTTGATCCTGCGATGTTCTCTTGGTTGAGTGGGATAATTTTGGAAGATGTAATTAATTCAGATGAATTATATGATATGGTCTTTGATTTGTTAAAGTATTTTAACAGTTGTACTTGTACCACATTGCTTATGAGAAATAATAGAAGAGCTACTTTGTGTATTGATGGTTGTTCTACAATCTTGATTTTTAGCTTGTCTTCAAGGTCGTATATTGATTATGTGTGGTTGAATTTAGGGGTTTAAATCTAATTCTATTGTTCTTAAGAGGTAATCTACAATTACTAAATCTAGCATATTGTTAATGTTGTTGGATGGTTTGTTGGTTTGTATGTTTGGATATATCTCTCAAGTTGTATCTGATGTCTAAATATTGAAACATTTGTACCTTAATATTATGGAATTTTTGGCTGTGATGGAGATATCCTTAAGAAGTATGATTGTTTGGGCATTATGAGCGTGCGTTGTGGGATGGAGATTCAAGGTAGGTGATGGTTGTGATTTTTATGTTCGTGTGATATATGATTGTTATTGCTTCATTATAATGCATGTATGTATGTGAATGTTGCATTATTGATCGCACACTTTGTAAATGAGAATGAACGAATAATTGTAATCCATGAATCACCTCTTGTTGTGTGATCTTGATGATGTACTTGTGTATTTGATTGTGATGTGTTGATAGGATCGTAATGCCACGTTCCGGCAAGCTAACTTCAATCGGATTGCCACGTTCTGACATGTGATTGCCACGTTCCGACACAACTATGGGATCGAATTATCACGTTCTGAAAATCTAACTGGGATCAAGTACCACGCCGGTGCACTAACAATTTGAGCTTGGATTCAATGAGAGGACCATTGCATTGAGTTCCGTGAAAAGACCAACTATTTGTGATAATTGTATGTATTGCTTATGAACTATTGACTTATGACTTCTCAAATAGTTCTACTTAGTGTGATGGGGGAGTAGGACTTCATGCATGCATTGCACAAATGGACTATAAGAGTGGTTGTGATGTGGTTCTCTTATGCTATGAAGATTGTGTTAATCAATGTTGTTGATATTCGATATGTTAAATGGTTATATCGTTGCTTTGAGTTATATATGTTTCACTTATCACATGATCCTACCGGTACATTTTGGTTATGTACTGATACTACACTTGCTCTTTCTTTTTTGAGTGCGGGGCATCTTCCAGCGGCTATTGATAGACCTTGTTTAGAATATCAGTGATTGTTCGAATTCAAGGGTGAGCTAGTTCTTTCGGGATGCCTTGATTTATGTTTGCTTATGTCTACTCTTTTCGAACTCAAACTACGTGTTAAGGCGTTGTTAGTTTTGGGGTTGTACCCCTTATTCTTAGACTTGTCGTTAGTAAAGTTTTGGTACAATGATTTTCAGGTTCTAGGGGTTGTATTTTTACATTCGTTAGTTCATTAATTTAGTTCTTTAATAAATAATTAGTTATTTAAAACTACTTTTATATCTTTAAATGCCTAGTTTTATTTAGTTGCTTAGTTTGTATTGTAGTAGTGCTTCTCCCACAAGATGATTAGTGTGATGTCAATCACGACGGTTTGAGTCGTGACACAGGTACATATATTAGTTGGTTACAAAGAAAAAGAAGTGACCCAAATGTATTTTTTTCTATTTAACTTTTTTACTTTTTACTAGATTTTATTTATTTTTATTTGTCACGTCAACTATTTTAGTGGATTTTTATTCACTTGAAATGATATTAAAGGGTGTAAATAATTACATGTAAAGTTAAAGTGCTAAAATAAATTTAGCGGACAAGTTTAATTTTTATTTTTATGTATTTACTCATTATTAATATATGACAAATCATAATATATGCAATGTAATAATTTTTAATACATGCACTAGTATAATTAAATACATCTTCATCTCTCAAAACTATTGAAAAATATTGATAACCACTTCTAATATTATATTAGGGGTCAAAAACTAACAGAGAATCATTTTTTAAAAAAAAATAAGTAGCAACACAAATTGAAAGGAAAATTTTGTTAATGTGTAATATTTTTAAAATGTTATATGATATATGTTATTTTAATACATTAAACTAAATGATTAAAAGTAATCTTAATATAATAAATATCAATACTATTAACATGAACATTATTAATACAGTTACTTAATACTATTTTAATTTATATACCAAATGACCCCTTTAAGTTTTTCTTTCAAAGTGTCTCATATGATCACATGTTTTATTATAATAAATTACATAAAGAAGTTTATTAAAATGTGTGAACTACATGCATTTCAAAGTATATGTTATTTTGCTGTAAATTTTAGATGTGTTATCATACAAGTAAATAATTTCACAATAACTTTCGCAATTCTTCATCTTTTTGTTTATGGAGATTAGTCTTGATATATTCACAACTAAATGTATGTTTGTATTTACAAAATGTAATAAATATTATCACATACATTTTATTAAATTGATTTGTACTTATATTGATCAAAACTAATCACAATTATCTGAATGTGCCTTATGCATAACAAATTGTGATACCTTAAAATTTCTTTTAAAATGACTATATCAAATATGAGTTTTAGCGGCAAGAAATTAGCAATTGCCACTAAATATGTAATTTTATGGGCAATTAACACATTTTATATATACCCCTAAAAATTTTAACAACATTGAATCTAATGACACTTAACTAATGTCGGTAAAAATTTTAGTACACTTTATTAATGTATCTATTTATTATTGCGAAAAATTATTTTTATTATAGTGAATATTGCTGCTTCAAAAATAAATCAAAGCACATATGATACAGAAAAGTTCTCTTGAACAATTTTTAGTTGTAATCATAATAAGCATATGAAAATATATTACAAAAGCTTCAGATCTCATTAATAAATTAACATTTATGATTAAATATCTATCTATACATACACTGAGAAGTAAAAATGTCACGTGTCAGCACCATAAAATATTTTAAAATTAATTTAAATTAATGATTTGTGAGGAAGAAGCCCTCGATACATCAAAGTTATTGGTTTCATAAATGAACATACATATGTGTGTCGATTCTCCATTCAGTTTTGAGGATCAATCGAAACTACGGATTTGCAATGAATCCATCTGAACTCCCAATGTCGTCATTGTACCAAACTACCAAAACTTGGTCTTCCATCATGTGGTTAAAATAAAAAATGTCTATAGTATTTTTGTGTTGTCACACAGAGTGATTGCGGAGCAACAATAGCACTAAACCACCAAACTTACATTTTCATCGTGCATAATTATAGTTTTGGAAATGTACGGCTTAGCAGAAAATAATAATTATCCACCACCTGAACTTAGCATGTTTATTTTGTGATTAGCGGTGTGATAATGCCAATAGTAAGCATATGTTCCATAACAGCAGTAGAAGCTATACAAAGAATAGAGAAATTGTTAAGAATGAAGGAATAGAGAAATTGTTAGAATGAAGCATGTTGTAGCAAGTTAATAAGCTGTTGTACAGAGGTGGAAGACAACTTAAAATTGTAGGCATTAGCATCAGTCGCCATAATAATTTCTTTTGGAATATCTTTGCCAAAAAAAAAAAAAAAACTCTTATTATAGCTTTAAGTTCAAATTTGGTACACTACCATTCTTTGTTGATCAAGTAATATTTCATAGATCATAAATTCTACAAAAGAAGAATTTGAAGTATAAGGTTGATCAGAATGAGGATAGAAAATACTTGACATTGCAAATATTTTTAAACTGAACTCTAATCTATTGCCCAGAAAATAAAATTGATTGAAAATATATCAAATAATTATTAACTTATGATATAGCAAAGAATTATCAAGAAGATTACAGCAAATTAGCAGATAATAAAAAAAATTAAGAAGCTACATTAGAAAATTAAAATCGAAAAAGGTCTATTCTTTGGAGAATATTCACAAACAGGTAGAGACCAAAAGTTGACTGAGTAACGAATTTTCAAAAGCAACATAATTGTTTTTCCTAAACCAACAAAAAGAAAGAAGGAAAACAGCAAATAAACAAAAAAAAAATTGCCGTAATTTCTTTTTCCCTGAATCACACAATAGTCCAAACAATCAAATTGCAAATATAAGTAAAAAAAAAACCCATACTTTAGTTTTTCCTGAGTTGCAAGGAATGTAAATTTTCAACAAGAACACAAAAAATAAAAAAGGACCTACAACTTTTTAGCCACAATTCGCACAAACAAACGAACTTGACACTGAATAATCTGAAATTCAACTCAAAAAAAATCATAAGTAAACACATAAAGAGAAATTCAACTCAAATCATTCGACTAAAAGCACAATAATCACTGAGTAGAAGATGGTCAAAAAATGAAGGAAAAACAACGAACCAGAGTTGATAAGATTTGATGATAACAAGTAAAGTGTACTTACTTCTAGCCGTGCATAGCTGTAGAAAATTAAAAAAAATTAAGCATAGCTGTAAAAAATTAAAAAAGAATACTATAAGGGAAAGCTTACGTGGCTTTTCAAGAGCAGTTTAAAAGCCACGTTTTAGTGCTCCATGAAGTGAAAAGTCAAAATTGTCATTAACTTAAATTTTATTGACAAAACAGGTTGATACCACTTTCTCTACTCATGCTTCTACTATAATAGAATAATAAAGGCAATGTAAATTGTTAAATAATAATTATATTAATAATAATAATAATTTGTCAATATCTATATATCTAATTATATTAATAATAATAATAATTTGTTTATATCTATATATCTATATTGGAATTTTTTTTTTGAATCCATATATAAAATTAACCAAAAGAAAATAACGAAATAAATAATTCCATGATCTATTTTTTTATATTAAATACTAGAAGTAATTTTTCATCCTTACTCCTTCTTTATAACAAACAAAAATGTAAATTTTAAATTATTCAAGATTAACATTATAAAGTTTTAACATTCAGGTTATCAAAGAAATTATGAATTATTAATTTAAAAATGAAACTGATATTAAAATTAAAATAAAAATTGCGATCACAAAAAAAAAAGTGTTTCAAGTGTTTATTGGTTGGCTTTTTTTTTAGATAAATTTAATTATCTTAAATTTCTATTAATCGAAAGTTATTGGGTGGTAAAGTTAGTAACTGCAAGCATTTATCTATTTATAAAATCTATAAAATAGTAAAAGCATGAATAACTTTTTAATTTATCCGGATAGATATTTTTTGTCAACCGCTTCGATAAAAAAAAATTAAATTGAGACAATTATTATAGTATACCTACAATATTTATTTGTTTTGATTGTTACTTAAAATGTGTTATATTGTATTTGTAACGACCTGTTTAGCCGTTTTGAGCAGCAGATTTATTTCTGGAAAAACTGGCTGAGTCGACGGATCCCACGACGGGACGTCATGGGCACGACGGACCGTCGTGGGGGTCTCGTTCCAAAACACTTAGAATTCTAAAATTTGGGTACTGAAATCGACTCTCTGAACTTCGTAACGGAATGGCAGGTAGGACCGTCGTGGGCACGACGGACCGTCACACATCTTCCACAGAAATTAACTCTCTGAACTTTGCGACGGACCTGCAGGACGGACCGTCACAGCCATGACGGACCGTCACAGGTTGCGTAACCCAGGCTGGGTCAGATTTCTATTAAAAGTTTTAAGGGGCATTTTGGACTATTCCTGCTATAATTATAAAGTTAGTGGTTTAATGTTAATAATGTAATTACTTGGGGGTTAAAGGAGATAACCCTGGATTAATTAGTGGGTTACTTTTACCATCTTTCATACTTAATTATATGCTAATTAGGGTAAAAGAAAGAGGGTGGAATAAGAAAAATAGAAAGAACAGAGAGAGGTAGAAGAACGATCGAGAGAGAGAAGGAACGAAGAGGAAAACAAAGCTTTGGGAAATTGCTTGCTTGATCACGAATCTTCGGTGGAGGTAGGTTATGGTTTATATGCTATTCGTAGTAAACTCTTAATAGCGAATGATATGTATTGGGTAGTGTTGTAAACCCTTCTATATGCTTAATTGTATGCTTGCATGAATGTGATTATATAATTGTGATAAAATAAGCATGATGAAGCTATTGAATCCTAAATCTTGAAAAAGAAACCCTAATCTACTTTGTTAATGATGATGCCTTGGTATAAAAGAAGGCTTGCTGAACGAAAGTAGTGAGATTAGGGGATCGGGTACCACGTTCCGGTACCAGGATAGTATATGAGGATCGGAGTGTCACGTTCCGACACCAGGATAGTATATGGATCGGGTGCCACATTATGGTACCAGGATAGTATATGAGGATCGGAGTGTCACGTTCCGACACCAGGATAGTATATGGATCGGGTGCCACGTTCCGGTACCAGGATAGTATATGAGGATCGGAGTGTCACGTTCCGACACCAGGATAGAATATGGATCGAGTGTCACGTTCCGACACCAGGATAGTATATGAGGATCGGAGTGCCACGTTCCGGCACCAAGATTAGCAAAGAGAATGAATCTTGAAATATGTTAATATACTCAATTTAATGAACCTAATTCCCAAATGAGTATGATGGGGAGGCGTGAGTCCTTATTGATGAGCTTAGTGTTGTGACCAAGGGTTATGGTAATCGTAAATGCCGTATGTTGAGTATTGTAGTTGATTTTATGATATTATCTGATATATACTGTTTTCTATTTTGAGTTGGCCGATGATATCTACTCAGTACTTGTGTTTGTACTGACCCCTACTTGTATGTTTCTTTCTTTGTTATTTGTGGAGTACAGCAAACGTACCGTCGTCTTCAACTCAACCGCAACTCTAGCCAGTCTTCATTACACCGGATTTCAGGGTGAGCTAACGCTTCTAGCTTGGACTGGATCTTCTTCTTCATGTCTTGATGCCTTGAAGTTCCGGCATGGACTAGCTTTTTGTTTATTTTAGCTTTCTAGATACTCTTAGAATTAGTAATTTGAGGATAGATATTCTTGTGATGATGACTTCCAGATTTTGGGAATAATAAGTATTGAGTTTTTTTTTAGAAGTTATTTAATCGATTTTCATTAATGAGTTTAAGTCTTCCGCATTGTATTATGTTATTTATGGTTGAAATGTTGGGGTTTAGATTAGTTGGTTCGCTCACATAGTAGGATAAGTGTGGGTGTCAGTCACAGCTCGTTTTGGGTCGTGACAAACTTGGTATCAGAGCATTAGGTTTGTTGGTCTCATCACACAAGAACAAGTCTATTAGAGTCTTAAGGAACGGTAGGGAGACGCCTTTACTTTTCTTTGAGAGGCTATAAGACTTTAGGAAAATTCCACTCTTTCTTTCTTTCGTGCTATTACTTGGATCCAATTGGTATCTAGGTGATACAAATTGGTATCTGACCATCTTCACTCTATTTCGCAGATGGTTAGAACTAGAGCAACAACCGCGCCAACACCAGCACCGGCGGGACAGGGTGCGTCTGAACCAGCCACAGGGGTTGTAGCTCGAGGAAGAGTAGCGGCAAGAGGCTGTGGTAGAGGTCGTGGGAGGACGTCCTCTAGGGGAAGAGGACAAGCGCCCGTCCCATCTAGTACTAGGGCGGTGACTCCTCCACCGACTGAAAAAGTAGTAAGAGAGGGTGAGGAAGGGGAGAATGAACAAGTACAGAATGAGGGATGCTTATCTTAGCGGGTTATCTGATCAGGGTCAGACACCTCCAGTGTTTTCTGCACCAGCACCTCAGGTTCCGGAGGTACAACATGCAGCTACTGTGGCTCCCCGCATGGATTCCTCATTGGAAATAGGCACGTTTCCTCGTCTGACTACAGGGCCTATAATGACAAATGATCAGCATGAAGTTTTCAGTAAGTTCTTGAAAGTGAAACCTCTAGTCTTCAAGGGTGCTAAATCTGAGGATGCCTATGATTTTCTGGTTGACTGTCATGAGCTACTACACAAGATGGGTCTAGTAGAACGGTTTGGTGTTGAGTTTGTGACTTATCAGTTTCAAGCGAACGCCAAAATGTGGTGGCGGTCACATGTTGAGTGTCAACCAACAGAGGCACCACGTATGACTTGGGCATCATTCTCTAGCTTGTTTATGGAGAAGTATATCCCCCGGACCTAGAGTGATAGGAAAAGAGATGAGTTCTCGAGCCTAGAGCAAGGTGAGATGTCGGTTACTGCATATGAGGCTAAGTTTTGTGCATTATCCAGGTATGCTACCCAACTTTGTTTCAGTCCACAAGAGCGGATTCGCTGTTTTGTGAAGGGGTTGAGGTCAGAATTGCGGATTTCAGCCTTACAGGTAGCGGCTACGGCAAAATCCTTTCAAGAAGTGGTAGACTTCGTGATAGAGGTGGAAGGAGTGAAGCCAGATGACTTCACCATGGCATCGACATCAAAAAGTTTTCGAAAGGTAGGTGAGTTTAATGGTTCTTACTCTAGAGGACAGGGTTCAGGAGGTTACTCAGTCTGACCAATTCAGTCTTCACTACAGACTGTAGTTGGGGGGCCACCGCAGACTGTTCAACACTTCTCCGAGTTTGGAGGTTATCCCGGACTTCGTCATTCTCACAGAGACCTATGCTTCAATCCAGAGAGTGTTATGGATGTGGGGAGACTGGACACATTAAGAGGTATTGTCCAAAACAGAGTTACAGACCTCAAATAGTCAGAGGTAGAGGTGGTCATGGAAGAGGCCGTCATTCTGGAGGGCGTGGTGGCCGAGGTAATGGTGGTCACCAAAACGGCCGGGGTGACGGACAAATGGGAACTACTGCAGCGCAGCCTGGTAGAGGCAACGCGCAGACAGGTGATAGGGCCCATTGTTACGCTTTCCCTGGGCGGTCAGAAGCGGAGGCATCAGATGCTGTTATCACAGGTAATCTTTTGGTTTGTGATTGTATGGTTTCCGTATTATTTGACCCTGGCTCTACATTTTCATATGTATCTTCCTCATTTGCTACTGGTCTTAATTTACATTGTGAATTGCTTGACATGCCTATTCTTGTTTCTACTCCGGTGGGTGAGTCTGTGATAGTTGGAAAGTTATATAGGTCTTGTCTTGTGACTTTTATGGGAAGCAACACTCATGTAGACTTAGTTATCTTAGAAATGGTTGACTTCGATGTAATTCTGGGTATGACTTGGCTTTCTCCAAACTTCGCAATCTTAGATTGCAATGCCAAAACTGTGACATTGGCCAAGCCTGGGACAGATCCATTAGTGTGGAGGGTGACTACACTTCCACTCCAGTTCGTATCATCTCCTTTCTTCTTGCTAAGAGAATGGTTAGTAAAGGGTGTTTATCTTTCTTGGCACACCTCAGAGATGATACTACCCAAGTACCTTCAATTGAGTCGGTTTCCGTGGTCCGTGAGTGTCGCGCCCCATTTTCTCAGAAAACGGGTTTTGTGCGCGACCTAACAACTCTTTTGGGATTTCGAGTTTGAGGAGTCGCCACCTCATGAATTAAGGCGCGTTAGGGCACCTATCTAACCTAAGTCTAACTAAGGTCAACGAGCCAGAGATTAGGGTAAGGGTTCAAATTACCTCGAGGGGAAGGTTTTAGGCATCCCTCGAGGTCCACAAGTGTGGGTCCCGACCGTATCTCATACAATCTATGTGGGGGTAACAATTAGCAATCAAAGTCACTTCATTTATTAATTTATTTAATTTTGCTAGTGATAACAAATACAAAACAATTAATACTATTAATTTGAGCATGCAAGGCTAGGTGAGTAGCAATGAATAAACAATCAATTTTTATTTTTATTTAAGCATGTGAGACTATGTTATAAACAAAATTTATAAATATTAAGTAATTAACATATGCGAAAGTAAAGTTTTGAAAATTGAGCAAGTTTTGAATATGAATTTTTATTTTAAAAAAAATGTTTGTTTCTTTATAGGGATGATGCCACGATATTGTTGATCGCGCTCCTCCACCATAGAAACAATTTCGATTTGAGGTCGGTTTTAAAAAAAACAAGAGTTTATTTTTTGAAAAAAAATGATTTAAAAGATTTAGTTTGCATATAGGCACATAAACATTTACATATAGATACACATAATTCCTTTTGAAATTCAAGGGTAGGTGGTACTTCCGAGGATGCGTCGGTTTAAGAATTGGAACTAGACCTCATAGTTCCTTTGACTTTCCCACTAGCGATAGGTTAGGAGATAGCACTTGTAATTTGTTTCAAAACTAATGTCATAATCAATCCAAAATTTCAAAGGAAGATTGAATAATGACTTTTAAGAAAATTATGTTGCAAAACTTTATAAGTACTAAAAACTAGTAGAACATTAAGGTGGTAAATTTATTAAATGCAAAGGTTTTACGATGACATATATTTAAAGCCAAATAATTTGTTAAATGCATGAAATGATTTTAGTATCATTATTATTTTAAGAAAATAACATATTGCGGAAATCTTCAAGAAGACAAATGGGATTACTCATGAAATAATATTAACTAATTTTAGGGGGAGGGCACAAATATGCACAAACAAGTTCTATTTTTTATGGATATGTTAAAAGTTTATTTACAAACCTATAGACATGATTTCTAGGTGTTCAAAAAAAGTAACACATATATGCATAATTTTGTAAATTTAAATGTTATGAACAATTTAATCCTTAGGCATGGTTTCTACATGACAAGACAATGCTAAAAGTTAGCACCTAATCAACCTACTAAATTATTATGATTTGATTTTAACATTAAAAATTAATGGAATCTAGTTATTATTCTTTAGACTTATTAACAAAGCATCAAACAATTGATTGGATTATAACACCTACGAATAATAATTCTAGGTGATTAAAGACAAACCTATAGGCATGATTTCTAAAAATTTATAATGAACAAGTAGGCATATAAATCCCCCTCCCCTAGATGACCCCCCAAATAAATTTATATATATGATCTTTAGAGTTACAATTATTACAACATTCGAATAAAACTAAAAATATATATATATATATATATATATATATATATATATATATATATATATATATATATATATATATATACATTCAAATAAACAAATAAATCTTTCTTCGATTAATCTTCAACTTGAACTTCAAGTTTGAAACCTGTCAAAGTAATCAAATAACTACACAAGTAATCACACTTATTAGTCAGGGTGAGACAATATGCAATCGTTTAATGACGAATTCTACATATAAAAAAAACAATAGCTTACACAAATGTGTGAATATAAAAATAGTGTGAAGGTTAAGAATACTAACCCGTTAAGCAAAACAAATTGATTCAACTTTTACTTGAACAAAGTAATAAAAAGCGAAAAAGAACACTTGAATAATTATCGGATTCTCAATGTATTGTTAAAGTAGCAAGAGAGCAATGAGAGAAGTGAGAGTGATGAGAGAATATTTTGATTGAGAGTGAATGAAAATCTTAATGAATAAAAGGGGTCTTATTTATATAGCAAAAAGGGTGCACTTAATAAGGGAAATAAATAAATTAAGGAATTAATTATAATACTATTTCCTTAATTTAGAGGGGAGCTAAAATCAGAAAATTATAAAAATATTTCATTACCAAATATAAACAAGTAAGAATAAATTAATAGAGCAAAATATTTTCTCCTTAAATAAAGAGGAGTCAAAATCAGAAAGTTTTAAAATGTTTAACCAAATATATGAACAATTAAATATGACAAGGAAATAATAAGATTGTTATAAACAAATAAGTAAGAATTAATCAAACAAAGTATTAATGGAAAGAAGATCAGTTAATACTATTTCTTTATTTTAAGAGAACCAAAATTAGATTTATTTTAAATTATTCTTTTACCAAATATAAGATCACTAAATAGGACAATGAAATATTAATTATTAATTAAAATAATAGTAAAGTAAAACAGTTAGTACATATAAGGAAAGTAATAATTAATTAAATGAAATATTCACCTATATTATATTACCATAAATAAACAAATAAATCAAGTCAAGACAAATATTAATTGAAGGAGAGATAAATGTCAGCACTATAAAAAATATATATAAAGTAAAAGTTTGTAATAAAATTTTAAGGAAAGAAATAATATGTGCCTTTAGACTTACCATGGGGAAGAGAGATTCCCATGAATTAAATAAGATAGGCAAACTAATTAACAATCTATGGAAATCTTATATCAGCATGATGGCAGAGCATTATGAGAACCAAATAATTAAAACGCCAAATTTGAAGAATAAATTAAAATGCAAAATTAACTAAAATTAGAGAAAATTATGAGAACAAATTCACACAATTTCTCACATATTTTTTCAAATACTAACAAGTAACAATCCTAATATCAAAATAACAGAATTCCATTTTAAGAGTTGTAGCCAAACAATATTAAATAAAACAACTCTATTTAGCTAAGAAAACAATCAATTAAGGGCATCATCTGTTCTCTAGCTTATGAACTTAATCAAGAACTAGTAATTCCAAATGTAATAAATCGAAATACTACTATTTAGAGAAATATATGACATTACAAGTGAATGCATCTTATTTTAACAATACAGGGAATTATAAAATTACGAGGACATAATTTAGATCATAAAATAACTCAATTTGAGACCAAATGGAGCATGCAGAGACATTTTAACCTCTGAAAATCAAACCCAATATGTATAATGAAAAGAGAAACAAAGTTTTTAAAATAATGATACAATAATTTGAATGAAATATACCTGTACGGATCTATAGAGACCCGTCATCTTCTGGCTCGAACCTGATGTTCGTCGGCGTTCCATGAGAGGAGCTGTTGGACGACAAGTTAGTTTTCGCCGGAAAAGAGAGGTGAAAGGTCGGAGCTCGCTGGCTGCTGTTGTCGCTGCTGCTGGTGGTTGACGCCGGGTTGTCCTGTGACTGTTGGACCCTGCAAAAGAAAAGAAGAGGAAGGAGAGGGGAAAGGGAACGAGCAGAACGAGAGGGAGAAGAGGAGAGAAGGAGGGGGATGGCGGCTGGTGAGACGGAAGGGAGGAAGAGAGAAGGTGAGGAGAAGAGAGAGAAGAGCAGCGGTGCTGCGGCGGCTTCCGTCCGGCTGTCTCCTTGCCGAAAAAATGGAGGAGAGGGAGGAGGAGGAGCGACAGGAGGGAGAAGAAGAGAGGGAGAGCGACGGGAGAGAGAGGTGCGCCTGGAAGCTGCTGCTTCCGGCGGCTGCTGGTGTCTCGTCCGGCTGTCTCCCTCACCGGAAAAATGGAGGAGGGGGAGAGAGAAGGGAGAAGGGAAGCGGCTGCTTGGAGAGGAAGAGGGGGCAAAGAGAGAGAGAGAGAGAGAGAGAGGAGAGGCGACATAGAGAGGGGGGGGGGGAAGAAGTGAATGAAAAATTTTAGGGATTATTTTTAGATGTTGAGAGAATATGAGAGTTAATCACAACTGTTAGATTAGATAGAGATGAAGGGTTAGGATTCGATCTAGGATTTATTTTTTTAAGATGGACGGATGAGATTAAAAGATGATGTTTTTGAAATCATATTTGGTTGGATGTGAAATGGTTAAAATTACAATTAAAATGGCTATAATTGAAATGAAAGAGAGGCTATGATTGTAATAAAACTCTAATTCAAGTGGCTAGAATTGAAAGAAATTGGAATAGAATAGGCTAGAATTTAAATAATTTTAAGGAAAGTGTAAAAATTATTTAAATTTTAAACAATTTGAAATTCATTAATAATTTTAATATATTTTAATAATATCTACGATAATTTTATAAAGTAGAACATACTAACATATATAATTTTAAGCAAAGTCGACTAAAAATTCTAAAATTTAAAATACGTATTTAATTGAATAGTATTCTTAAACATGGTCACAGGTCGGTCAAAATTGGGTGTCAACAGCTGCCCCTTGGTTGATTGAGATGAAGAATGAATTTTCAGGCAACCAACGTTGACTTAGTAGCCGATTTTGTCCGACCGACGAGAGATGTCAGTTGGATCGATTGAAACGATATAGAGTTGAAAAAGGGTACGACCGAGACTTTGGTTTTAAGCCGTCTACATATCCTGGTTATACGAGAATCAGGTCGTGTGTAGTTCTAGATTCAAGAGCAAATGAAACTCTTAAAAATTGAAAGAGCGCTAAGGTATTTGAAAGGCACGATATCGGCTTGAATAGATAAGAATAGAGTAGCGAGAAAAGAGAGATTGAGAGGCTAGAAGAGCATGACAGAGAAGCGAGAAGAGCATGATAGAGTAAGGCAATCAAATTTTGGAGCGCGGTTCGGAGTATGAGTAGCAAAGAATTGATAGGGTCTTTGTTGGGATAGATAATAGCATGATAATTGTAATCAGGGGCGATCGATCATATCTGCAAATTCTAGATAAAACGTTAGCTTATAAATAGATAAAGTATGACCAATAGTAATAAAATATGAGTTCTAGATAAATGACAAGAGGTGATAAGGAACGTATCTGTTTGAGACGTAGTGCAAGCCTTGATAGTCTTTAACTTCTTGAAGGATTGAAACCCATTTCTGAAGAATAACGTCAAACTCCAAAATATTTGATAGTATAAACATATAATAATAAAAGCAAAATGTCTGGTTGTATGGAGAGACGAGAGTAAATGTCGTATTGTAAGGCAGACGAGCCTAAACATCCTATTGTAACGCGGAAGAGCCTAAACATCCTATTGTAAGGCGGAAGGGCCTAAATGTCGTATTATAAGACAGACGAGCCTAAATGTCGTATTGTAAGGCAGACGAGCCTAAACATCATATTGTGAGGCGGAAGAGCCTAAACATCCTATTGTAAGGCGGAAGAGCCTAAATGTCGTATTGTAAGGCAGACGAGCCTAAACATCGTATTGTAAGGCAGATGAGCCTAAATATCCTATTGTAAGGCGGAAAAGCCTAAATGTCGTATTGTAAGGCAGACGAGCCTAAATGTCGTATTGTAAGGCAGACGAGCCTAAACATCCTATTGTAAGGCGGAAGAGCCTAAAATCCTATTGTAAGGCAGAAGAACCTAAATGTCATATTGTAAGGCAGATGAGCCTAAATGTCGTATTGTAAGGCAGATGAGCCTAAACATCCTATTGTAAGGCGGAAAAACCTAAATGTCATATTGTAAGGCAGACGAGCCTAAATGTCGTATTGTAAGGCAGACGAGCCTAAATATCGTATTACAATAAGGCAAGAGAGCTTAAATATATATTCAGTGAGTCGTAGAAAAAAGTTGATAATAGCCTCTTCAAAAAAATAATCCGAGGATAGTATGACTTACATAGTAGCTCCTAAATATGACAATACGCTCATATATAATTTATTCCTGCATCCAGAGAAAATTCGTAAATTCAAAAGGCGAGAGATGGTCATACCTGTGCTTGTTTTGCCTTTAGAGCTGCATTCCCTTGTGATGAAATTTTTGAGGATTTCTCAAAAATTTCTGCCCCAGTTTAGAGTATAAGATCTATACTCACTTTGTTAAATATAAATTTTTGAGGTTTCCTCAAAAATTCTGCCCCAGTTTATTAGTGGGGGAATTTTGATCCTGTTTCACTCAAAGAAAAATTGTAAGTTCCAAAGAAAGTGATTGTCTTGTATTTGGATATTAAGGCTCGACTTCGAATTCAACTGTCAATTATGTTCATGGATTGTCAATTAGTCTAGATTTGAATTTGTAAAGAAGTGTTTTGAATGACCATGGGAAAGAAAAAATTTATTTGATAGAGACCGGACCCATCAAGGGTTGCCTACGTATCCAAAAAGGAAATCAGGTCAAACGTAGTTCAGAATTACAAGGAAAAATGAATGGAATGAGGCAAGCTTTGGGCATAAGGTCGGAGAACAATAAAGCCAACTTTGTTAATAAGAGTCTTGTCCATATCAATTTCTCTGATGTGATTTACGCTTTCTTGTCAAGTGCCTAACGTACATCTTTGTAGGATCTCCTTGAACGATGAATGAATTTGCCATAGAAGGATTGCAATTGTTGTTTTGTGGTCCTTGTTGCACTATAATTTTTCCTTTTTCAATCATATTCTGAATCTTATTTCTCAATGTTGCACATTCTTCAGTGTCATGACCTTGAATGTTTGAATGATAGGCACAATTTTTTGATAGATCAAAGTTTGAAGTAGAGTGCTTGGGAATCCATCCATTTATTGGTTTTAGAAGTCCTTTAGCCCATAATCTCTGAAAAATGTCGGTCAAAGTTTCCCTTAAGGGAGTGAAGACACGAGGTTTCCTCACCTTATGTTGAGATACCTGAGGGTTGGAAGGCTCAAGAATAGCATGAATTTGCTCAATATTCTGATTTCTTTGTTTCGGAGGTATATAGGTAGATGCATCTTCGTTCCTTTCATCTAATGGGTCTTTCGGGACTTGAAAAGATTTTTGTGTATCAGCAATTCTTCCAGACTGAATGCCATATTCTAATTCTTTTCCAATTCGAATTAGACTGTCGAAACTTTGAATACCAGGAAAGAATAGGGTTTTGTAGTATATACCCTCAAGTGATCTGATGAGAGTTTGGACCAACTCCTCTTCATGCGGTAAGTGACGTATCTTGGAGGCTTCCATTCTCCATCGTATGACATATTCCTCAAAAGATTCATGACTTAATTTCTTCAATTTGATCAAATTTAACATTGTAGGGTCAACCTTTTTATTAAACTTATATTGTTCCACAAAGTCTCGAGCCATGTCTTCCCATGCGAGCCATTTGTCAAAGTCTTGTTTGACGTACCAAGTGAAGGCTAATCCTGATAAGCTTTGAATAAATAACCTCATTAGGAGAGGCTCATTGTTTTCTAAGCCAACTAACCTGCTGCAAAAATTTTTGAGATGTGCCATTGGATCCCCACGTCCGTCGAACATGTTGAATTTTGGAATTTTAAATCCCGACGGCAATTCAACTCCTGGGTGTAGACATAAATTTTTATACCTTAGGTCATGAACAGGTATTGAGTTTAGTCCTCCATTCACCTTTTTCTCCAAGTCATGCATTTTTCGCTGTAGTGCATCTAGCTTAGACTTCTTTATTCTGTCATCTATTCCCTCATATTGTGAAGCATCAAAATTGAGGCGTGTTGGAGACCTTTGTTGAGAGAGGGTGTGAGTAGGAATAGGATGAGGAGAGATGGTCCAAAAGGTACTTTGTTGTGGACGAGAAGAGGGGAGATTTTTTCGAAGGTTGAACATATTTGTCATATTGCAGGTTCTTAGTCGAGCCAATTATCCAATTGCTAGACAACCTTTAGTCAAAGAAGTAAATCAAACACAAAACCGAGTTATTATATAGTGAGCCAAAATTATAATTTCAAATGAATGACACAATAACTCAAAGTGGTACAATTATAACATTTAATAGAATAAGGTCACGTAACTGATTCAAGATATACTTTGCCAATTTGAAGTTTAGAGTCAAAGAAAGATTTTTTTAACTCCATTTTGACATAATGACTTGATTTAAAATATGATGACCAAATTGACACATAAATATGCAATTTGTCTAAGGGTGTTGGGGCCCGTTAGACGTGAGGGTGGCTACTAATTACATGGATTGACACCAAGGGTCAAACCTCCTAGGACTTATGCAGCATGTATGACTTAACCAGGACTTCTAAGAGTTGGCTTGACACGGACTTGAAAGGGATTCTATGCGAGAGGCTCGTGGCTTCGCGGTAGTAAAACTATCTGTTACGTCCACGCATATGCCGACTCTCTATAATGGGTATTTGAATAAAATTGGAATAGTTGTGAGAGGTGCAAAGGCACAACATCACGAGAAAAAAAAAAGAGGGTCCCAATTGGGGGAAGTATGAGCGGGATGCCAATTATCAAAGCAATAACATTTAGCATTTAAATTGGAAAGAATTACATATAGACAATTTATAAACAAACATAAATAAGCATGGATAAAGGAATTTAAACATATCAAGATATTAAAATCACGCAAATAAGGAAAGAAGATACGATACTAAACATGTAAGCAAATAAGGGAAAAGGAAAGAGGTGAAACATGATAATAAACAATTAAGGAAAAGGGGAAAGGGTGGAACATGGAGAGAAGACAATAAATAAGGCAACAAAATAAGCTAAACATGGCAATCACCTAACAAATAATGAAATGACAAAAATAATATAAACCCCACATAAATAAGCAATTAACACGTAATGGTAAGAACCTAATGTCCTCAGTGAGTCGCTTATTCTGTCGCCCCATTTTATGAAAACGGGTTTTGTGCGCGACCTAACAACTCTTTTGGAATTTCGAGTTTAAGGAGTCGCCACCTAACGAATTAAGGCGCGTTAGGGCACCTATCTAACCTAAGTCTAACTAAGAATCTAGTTATTATTCTTTAGACTTATTAACAAAGCATCAAACAATTGATTGGATTATAACACCTACGAATAATAATTCTAGGTGATTAAAGACAAACCTATAGGCATGATTTCTAAAAATTTATAATGAACAAGTAGGCATATAAATCCCCCTCCCCTAGACGACCCCCCAAATAAATTTATATATATGATCTTTAGAGTTACAATTATTACAACATTCGAATAAAACTAGAAATATATATATATATATACATTCAAATAAACAAATAAATCTTTCTTCGATTAATCTTCAACTTGAACTTCAAGTTTGAAACCTGTCAAAGTAATCAAATAACTACACAAGTAATCACACTTATTAGTCAGGGTGAGACAATATGCAATCGTTTAATGACGAATTCTACATATAAAAAAAACAATAGCTTACACAAATGTGTGAATATAAAAATAGTGTGAAGGTTAAGAATACTAACCCGTTAAGCAAAACAAATTGATTCAACTTTTACTTGAACAAAGTAATAAAAAGCGAAAAAGAACACTTGAATAATTATCGGATTCTCAATGTATTGTTAAAGTAGCAAGAGAGCAATGAGAGAAGTGAGAGTGATGAGAGAATATTTTGATTGAGAGTGAATGAAAATCTTAATGAATAAAAGGGGTCTTATTTATATAGCAAAAAGGGTGAACTTAATAAGGGAAATAAATAAATTAAGGAATTAATTATAATACTATTTCCTTAATTTAGAGGGGAGCTAAAATCAGAAAATTATAAGAATATTTCATTACCAAATATAAACAAGTAAGAATAAATTAATAGAGCAAAATATTTTCTCCTTAAATAAAGAGGAATCAAAATCAGAAAGTTTTAAAATGTTTAACCAAATATATGAACAATTAAATATGACAAGGAAATAATAAGATTGTTATAAACAAATAAGTAAGAATTAATCAAACAAAGTATTAATGGAAAGAAGATCAGTTAATACTATTTCTTTATTTTAAGAGAACCAAAATTAAATTTATTTTAAATTATTCTTTTACCAAATATAAGATCACTAAATAGGACAATGAAATATTAATTATTAATTAAAATAATAGTAAAGTAAAACAGTTAGTACATATAAGGAAACTAATAATTAATTAAATGAAATATTCACCTATATTATATTACCATAAATAAACAAATAAATCAAGTCAAGACAAATATTAATTGAAGGAGAGATAAATGTCAGCACTACAAAAAAAAATATAAAGTAAAAGTTTGTAATAAAATTTTAAGGAAAGAAATAATATGTGCCTTTAGACTTACCATGGGGAAGAGAGATTCCCATGAATTAAATAAGATAGGCAAACTAATTAACAATCTATGGAAATCTTATATCAGCATGATGGCAGAGCATTATGAGAACCAAATAATTAAAACGCCAAATTTGAAGAATAAATTAAAATGCAAAATTAACTAAAATTAGAGAAAATTATGAGAAAAAATTCACACAATTTCTCACATATATTTTCAAATACTAACAAGTAACAATCCTAATATCAAAATAACAGAATTCCATTTTAAGAGTTGTAGCCAAACAATATTAAATAAAACAACTCTATTTAGCTAAGAAAACAATCAATTAAGGGCATCATCTGTTCTCTAGCTTATGAACTTAATCAAGAACTAGTAATACCAAATGTAATAAACCGAAATACTACTATTTAGAGAAATATATGACATTACAAGTGAATGCATCTTATTTTAACAATACAGGGAATTATAAAATTATGAGGACATAATTTAGATCATAAAATAACTCAATTTGAGACCAAATGGAGCATGCAGAGACATTTTGACCTCTGAAAATCAAACCCAACATGTATAATGAAAAGAGAAACAAAGTTTCTAAAATAATGATACAATAATTTGAATGAAATATACCCGTACGGATCTATAGAGACCCGTCATCTTCTGGCTCGAACCTGATGTTCGTCGGCGTTCCATGAGAGGAGCTGTTGGACGACAAGTTAGTTTTCGCCGGAAAAGAGAGGTGAAAGGTCGAAGCTCGCTGGCTGCTGTTGTCGCTGCTGCTGGTGGTTGACGCCGGGTTGTCCTGTGACTGTTGGACCCTGCAAAATAAAAGAAGAGGAAGGAGAGGGGAAAGGGAACGAGCAGAACGAGAGGGAGAATAGGAGAGAAAGAGGGGGATGGCGGCTGGTGAGATGAAAGGGAGGAAGAGAGAAGGTGAGGAGAAGAGAGAGAAGAGAAGCGGTGCGGTGGCGGCTTCCGTCCGGTTGTCTCCTTGCCGGATAAAATGGAGGAGAGGGAGGAGGAGGAGCGACAGGAGGGAGAAGAAGAGAGGGAGAGCGACGGGAGAGAGAGGTGCGCCTGGAAGCTGCTGCTTCCGGCGGCTGCTGGTGTCTCGTCCGGCTGTCTCCCTCACCGAAAAATGGAGGTGGGGGAGAGAGAAGGGAGAAGGGAAGCGACTGCTTGGAGAGGAAGAGGGGGCGAAGAGAGAGAGAGAGAGAGAGAGAGAGGAGAGGCGGCTTGGAGAGGGGGGGAAGAAGTGAATGAAAAATTTTTGGATTATTTTTAGATGTTGAGAGAATATGAGAGTTAATCACAACTGTTAGATTAGATAGAGATGAAGGGTTAGGATTCGATCTAGGATTTATTTTTTTAAGATGGACGGATGAGATTAAAAGATGATGTTTTTGAAATCAGATTTGGTTGAATGTGAAATGGTTAAAATTACAATTAAAATGGCTATATTTGAAATGAAAGAGAGGCTATGATTGTAATAAAACTCTAATTCAAGTGGCTAGAATTGAAAGAAATTGGAATAGAATAGGCTAGAATTTAAATAATTTTAAGGAAAGTGTAAAAATTATTTAAATTTTAAACAATTTGAAATTCATTAATAATTTTAAAATATTTTAATAATATCTACGATAATTTTATAAAGTAGAACATACTAAAATATATAATTTTAAGCAAAGTCGACTAAAAATTCTAAAATATAAAATACGTATTTAATTGAATAGTATTCTTAAACATGGTCACAGGTCGGTCAAAATTGGGTGTCAACAGTGAGTTTCTGGATGTGTTTCCTGCAGACCTTCCTGGTATGCCACCGGATAGAGATATTGATTTTTGCATTGATCTGGAGACGGGTACTCGTCCCATTTCCATACCTCCTTATAGAATGGCTCCCGCTGAGTTAAGAGAGTTAAAGGCCCAACTTCAAGAATTGTTAGGAAAAGTCTTCCGCATTGTATTATGTTATTTATGGTTGAAATGTTGGGGTTTAGATTGGTTGGTTCGCTCACATAGTAGGATAAGTGTGGGTGCCAGTCACGGCTCGTTTTGGGTCGTGACAAATTTAGTATCAGAGCATTAGGTTTGTTGGTCTCATCACACCAGAACGAGTCTAGTAGAGTCTGAAAGAACGGTAGGGAGACGCCTTTACTTTTCTTTGAGAGGCTATAAGACTTTAGGAAAATTCCATTCTTTCTTTCTTTCGTGCTATTAATTGGATCCAATTGGTATCTAGGTGATACAAATTGGTATCTGACAATCTTCACTCTATTTCGCAGATGGTTACAACTAGAGCAAAAACCGCGCCAACACCAGCACCGGCGGGACAGGGTGCGTCTGAACCAACCACTGGGGCTGTAGCTCGAGGAAGAGTAGCGGCAAGAGGCTGTGGTAGAGGTCGTAGGAGGACGTCCTCTAGGGGAAGAGGACAAGCGCCCGTCCCATCTAGTACTGGGGCGGTGACTCCTCCACCGACTGAAGAAGTAGTAAGAGAGGGTGAGGAAGGGGAGAATGAACAAGTACAGAATGAGGGATTGCCACCTCAACCTACCCCAGAGATGATCAATCAGGTTCTTGCTTATCTTAGCGGGTTATCTGATCAGGGTCAGACACCTCCAGTGTTTTACAGACCAAAGACCTCAGGTTCCGGAGGTACAACATGCAGCTACTGTGGCTCCTCGCATGGATGCCTCATTGGAAATAGGCATGTTTCCTCGTCTGACTACAGGGCCTATAATGACAAATGATCAGCATGAACTTTTCAGTAAGTTCTTGAAATTGAAACCTTCAATCTTCAAGAATGCTGAATCTGAGGATGCCTATGATTTTCTGGTTGACTGTCATGAGCTACTACACAAGATGGGTATAGTAGAACGGTTTGGTGTTGAATTTGTGACTTATCAGTTTCAAGGGAACGCCAAAATGTGGTGGCGGTCACATGTTGAGTGTCAACCAACAGAGGCACCACCTATGACTTGGGCATCATTCTTTAGCTTGTTTATGGAGAAGTATATCCCCCGGACCTTGAGGGATAGGAAAAGAGATGAGTTCTTGAGCCTAGAGCAAGGTAGGATGTCGGTTACTGCATATGAGGCTAAGTTTCATGCATTATCCAGGTAAGCTACCCAACTTTGTTTCATTCCACAAGAGCGGATTCGCCGTTTTGTGAAGGGGTTGAGGTCAGAATTGCGGATTTCAGCCTTACAGGTAGCGGCTACAGCAAAATCCTTTCAAGAAGTGGTAGACTTCGTGATAGAGGTGGAGGGAGTGAAGCAGATGACTTCACCATGGCATCGACATCAAAAAGGTTTCGAAAGGGAGGTGAGTTTAATGGTTCTTACTCTAGGGGACAGGGTTCAGGAGGTTACTCAGTCCGACCAATTCAGTCTTCACTGCTGCATCGTAGTTGGGGGTCCACCGCAGACTGGTCAACACTTCTCTGAGTTTGGAGGTTATCCCCAGACTTCGTCATTCTCACAGAGACCTATGCTTCAATCCAGAGAGTGTTATGGATGTGGGGAGACTGGACACATTAAGAGGTATTGTCCAAAACAGAGTTACAGACCTCAAATAGTCAGAGGTAGAGGTGGTCATGGAAGAGGCCGTCATTCTGGAGGGCGTGGTGGCCGAGGTAATGGTGGTCACCAAAACGGTCGGGGTGACGGACAAATGGGAACTACTGCAGCGCAGCCTGGTAGAGGCAACGCGCAGACAGGTGATAGGGCCCATTGTTACGCTTTCCATGGGCGGTCAGAAGCGGAGGCATCAGATGCTGTTATCACAGGTAATCTTTTGGGTTGTGATTGTATGGCTTCTGTATTATTTGACCCTGGCTCTACATTTTCATATGTATCTTCCTCATTTGCTACTGGTCTTAATTTACATTGTGAATTGTTTGACATGCCTATTCGTGTTTATACTCCGGTGGGTGAGTCTGTGATAGTTGAAAAGGTATATAGGTCTTGTCTTGTGACTTTTATGGGAAGCAACACTCATTTAGACTTAGTTATCTTAGAAATGGTTGACTTCGATGTAATTCTGGGTATGACTTGGCTTTCTCCAAACTTCGCAATCTTAGATTGCAATGCCAAAACTGTGACATTGGCCAAGCCTGGGACAGATCCGTTAGTGTGGGAGGGTGACTACACTTCCACTCCAGTTCGTATCATCTTCTTTCTTCGTGCTAAGAGAATGGTTAGTAAAGGGTGTTTATCTTTCTTGGCACACCTCAGAGATGATACTACCCAAGTACCTTCAATTGAGTCGGTTTCCGTGGTCCGTGAGTTTCTGGATGTGTTTCCTGCAGACCTTCCTGGTATGCCACCGGATAGAGATATTGATTTTTGCATTGATCTGGAGAAGGGTACTCGTCCCATTTCCATACCTCCTTATAGGATGGCTCCCGCTGAGTTAAGAGAGTTAAAGGCCCAACTTTAAGAATTGTTAGGAAAAGGCTTCATTAGACCAAGTGCATCTCCTTGGGGTGCTCCTGTTTTGTTTGTGAAGAAAAAGGATGGAAGCTTTCGGATGTGCATAGACTACAGACAACTGAACAAGGTAACGGTTAAGAACAAGTATCCTCTTCCTCGCATTGATGATTTGTTCGATCAGTTACAAGGCGCTTGTACCTTCTCAAAAATCGACTTGAGATCTGGTTATCATCAATTGAAAATACGGGCAGCAGATGTGCCCAAGACTGCTTTTCGGACCAGGTATGGGCATTATGAGTTCTTAGTAATGTCTTTTGGGCTTACGAATGCCCCTGCTGCTTTCATGAGCTTGATAAATGGGATTTTTAAGCCATATCTGGATCTTTTTGTCATTGTATTCATTGATGATATACTGGTATACTCAAAGAGCAAGAAAGAACATGAGGAGCACTTGAGAATTGTGTTGGAAATGTTGAGGGAGAAAAAGCTTTACGCCAAATTCTCTAAGTGTGAGTTTTGGCTAGATTCAGTGTCCTTCTTGGGGCACGTAGTTTCTAAGGATGGAGTGATGGTGGATCCTTCTAAGATTGAAATAGTGAGAAATTGGGTAAGACCTACTTATTTGTCAGAAATAAGGAGCTTTGTTGGTTTAGCTAGTTACTACCGTCGATTTGTCAAGGGATTCTCTTCTATTGCTTCCCAATTGACGAACTTGACTAAGCAGAATGTTCCATTTGTATGGTCGGATGAATGTGAAGAAAGCTTTCAGAAACTCAAGACCTTGCTGACTACTACACCTATCCTTACCTTGCCAGTAGAGGGTAAGAACTTCATTGTTTATTGTGATGCATCCTATTCTGGCTTGGGTGCAGTGCTAATGCAAGAGAAGAATGTAATTGCTTATGCTTCGAGGCAATTAAAGGTGCATGAACGTAACTATCCGACCCACGATTTGGAATTGGCCGAGTTGTGTTTGCGTTAAAGCAGTGGAGACATTATCTATATGGGGTCAAGTGTGAGGTCTATACAGATCATCGTAGTTTACAGTATGTCTTTACTCAGAAAGATTTGAACTTGAGACAGAGGAGATGGATGGAACTACTGAAGGATTATGATGTTACCATCTTGTATCACCCAGGAAAGGCTAATGTTGTGGCAGACGCCTTAAGTAGAAAAGCAGGGAGCATGGGTAGTTTAGCCCACTTACAAGTTTCTAGGCGCCCATTGGCTAGAGAGGTTCAGACTCTGGCTAACGACTTTTTGAGGCTAGAAGTAAATGAGAAGGGAGGATTTTTGGCCAGTGTGGAGGCGAGATCTTCTTTTCTTGACAAGATCAAGGGAAAACAGTTTGATGATGAGAAACTAAGCCGAATTCGGGATATGGTGTTGCGAGGAGAGGCTAAAGAAGCAATAATGGATGAGGAAGGTGTTTTGAGAATTAAGGGAAGGATATGTGTGCCCCGTGTTGATGATTTGATCCACACTATTCTTACAGAGGCTCATAGTTCCGGATATTCTATACATCCTGGTGCAACCAAGATGTACCGTGACCTAAAGCAACACTTTTGGTGGAGTAAAATGAAGCGCGACATTGTTGATTTTGTTGCCAAATGTCCAAATTGTCAGCAAGTAAAGTATGAACACCAGAGGCCCGGAGGAACACTTCAGAGAATGCCCATTCCTGAATGGAAGTGGGAGAGAATTGCAATGGACTTCGTGGTTGGTCTTCCAAAGACATTGGGAAAGTTTGACTCTATTTGGGTAATCGTGGACAGACTAACTAAGTCTGCTCACTTCATCCCGGTCAAGGTGACCTATAATGCAGAGAAGTTAGCCAGACTCTACATCTCAAAAATTGTTCGATTGCATGGAGTTCCACTTTCCATCATATCAGATAGAGTCTGTGATTTACTTCTAAGTTTTGGAGAACATTGCATGCTGAATTAGGTACTAGGTTGGACCTTAGTACTGCCTTTCACCCTCAGACCGATGGTCAGTCTGAGCGAACAATTCAGGTGTTGGAAGATATGCTTCGTGCATGTGTGATAGAATTTGGGGATCATTGGGATAACTTCTTACCCTTAGAGGAGTTTTCATACAATAATAGCTATCACTCAAGTATTGATATGGCTCCTTTCGAAGCATTGTATGGGAGGAGATGTAGGTCTCCCATTGGTTGGTTTGATGCATTTGAGGTTAGACCTTGGGGTACTGATCTTTTGAGGGATTCATTAGAGAAGGTGAAATCTATTCAAGAAAAGCTTTTAGCGGCTCAAAGCAGGCAAAAGGAATATGCAGATCGAAAGGTTGGAGACGTGGAGTTCATGGAGGGTGAGCAAGTCTTGCTGAAGGTTTCGCCCATGAAAGGGGTGATGCGGTTTGGGAAAAGAGGTAAGCTAAGCCCAAGGTATATTGGGCCATTTGAAGTACTTAAACAAGTAGGGGAGGTGGCTTATGAATTAGCCTTGCCCCCAGGACTGTCAGGAGTGCATCCGGTATTTCATGTGTCTATGTTGAAAAGGTACCATGGGGATGGAAACTACATTATTCGATGGGATTCAGTCCTGCTTGATGAGAATTTGACTTATGAGGAGGAGCCTATTGCCACTCTAGATAGAGAAATTTGCAAGTTGAGATCAAGGGAGATTGCATCCATCAAAGTTCAATGGAAGAATCGACCAGTTTAAGAGTCCACTTGGGAGAAGGAGGCTGATATGCGAGAAAGATACCCACACCTGTTTACAGATTCAGGTACTCCTTTTCGCCCTTGTTTTTCTTCTTATGATCGTTCGGGGACGAACGATGGGTAAATTGGTATCTATTGTATCGACATGTTTAGTCGTTTTGAGCAGCAGATTTATTTCTGGAAAAACTGGCTGAGTCGACAGATCCCACGACGGGACGTCATGGGCACGACGGACCGTCGTGGGGGTCTCGTTCCAAAACACTTAGAATTCTAAAATTTGGATAATGAAATCGACTCTCTGAACTTCGTAACGGGATGGCAGGACGGACCGTCGTGGGCACGACGGACCGTCACACATCTTCCACAGAAATTAACTCTCTGAACTTTGCGACGGACCTGCAAGACGGACCGTCACAACCATGACGGACCGTCACAGGTTGCGTAACCCAGGCTGGGTCGGATTTCTATTAAAAGTTATAAGGGGCGTTTTGGACTATTCCTGCTATAATTATAAAGTTAGTGGTTTAATGTTAATAATGTAATTACTTGGGGGTTAAAGGAGATAACCCTGGATTAATTAGTGGGTTACTTTTACCATCTTTCATACTTAATTCTATGCTAATTAGGGTAAAAGAAAGAGGGTGGAATAAGAAAAATAGAAAGAACAGAGAGAGGGAGAAGAACGATCGAGAGAGAGAAGGAACGAAGAGGAAAACAAAGCTTTGGGAAATTGCTTGCTTGATCACGAATCTTCGGTGGAGGTAGGTTATGGTTTATATGCTATTCGTAGTAAACTCTTAATAGCGAATGATATGTATTGGGTAGTGTTGTAAACCCTTCTATATGCTTAATTGTATGTTTGCATGAATGATATTATATAATTGTGATAAAATAAGCATGATGAAGCTATTGAATCCTAAATCTTGAAAAAGAAACCCTAATCTACTTTGTTAATGATGATGCCTTGGTATAAAAGAAGGCTTGATGAACGAAAGCAGTGAGATTAGGGGATCGGGTGCCACGTTCCGGTACCAGGATAGTATATGAGGATCGGAGTGTCACGTTCCGACACCAGGATAGTATATGGATCGGGTGCCACGTTCCGGTACCAGGATAGTATATGAGGATCGGAGTGTCACGTTCCGACACCAGGATAGTATATGGATCGGGTGCCACGTTCCGGTACCAGGATAGTATATGAGGATCGGAGTGTCACGTTCCGACACCAGGATAGTATATGAGAATCGGAGTGCCACGTTCCGGCACCAGGATTAGCAAAGAGAATGAATCTTGAAATATGTTAATATACTCAATTTAATGAACCTAATTCCCAAATGAGTATGATGGGGAGGCATGAGTCCTCATTGATGAGCTTGGTGTTGTGACCAAGGGTTATGGTAATCGTAAATGCCGCATGTTGAGTATTGTAGTTGATTTTATGATATTATCTGATATATACTGTTTTCTATTTTGAGTTAGCCGATGATATCTACTAAGTACTTGTGTTTGTACTGACCCCTACTTGTATGTTTCTTTCTTTGTTATTTGTGGAGTACAGCAAACGTACCGTCGTCTTCAACTCAACCGCAACTCTAGCCAGTCTTCATTACACCGGATTTCAGGGTGAGCTAACGCTTCTAGCTTGGACTGGATCTTCTTCTTCATGTCTTGATGCCTTGAAGTTCCGGCATGGACTAGCTTTTTGTACACCGGATTTCAGGGTGAGCTAACGCTTCTAGCTTGGACTGGATCTTCTTCTTCATGTCTTGATGCCTTGAAGTTCCGGCATGGACTAGCTTTTTATTTATTTTAGCTTTCTAGATACTCTTAGAATTAGTAATTTGAGGATAGATGTTCTTGTGATGATGACTTCCAGATTTTGGGAATAATAAGTATTTTTTTTTTTAGAAGTTATTTAATCGATTTTCATTAATGAGTTTAAGTCTTCCGCATTGTATTATGTTATTTATGGTTGAAATGTTGGGGTTTAGATTGGTTGGTTCGCTCACATAGTAGGATAAGTGTGGGTGCCAGTCACGGCTCGTTTTGGGTCGTGACAGTATTGTTAAATTTCGTTATTACGTAACAATGAAAACTCCTATTTTATGGAACAACCAATTTGGTGTGTTTCTATTGTTACTTAATTTCTTTTTTCAATTATATTTTTACATAATATTTTAGATTACTATTTTACTATTTACCTTAATTATTAAAATTTAGTTAAACCTCTTACCCTAGAAAAATTAAGGATATTTAAGTAAATTTATAAATTACAATACAGTACGATATAATTAAATCAAACAATTAAAATGCTACTTAACAACAACAAACAATACAATCTAATCAAACAGTATATCTATCATACAATACAGTACAATAGAGTACAATATAATACGATACATTATGAAACAATAGATAATAATGATCCAAAAAAAGTTTTTAGTGTCATTTATATTAACCTCTTCAACAAAATTTATATGAAAAAGCCAAAAAAAAAATAGTTTGTCCTATTGCCAAAGGTTTTTCACTATGTACATCAATCTCAATAACACATATTACAATTATTGTATAATTATTGAAAATCAAAGAAATTACGTAGCTTGAGGCGTGCGGATGATAGTGTCCTTAATGGTATTTTATCGATTAAGGTATATATCTTAAAATTTAACAAGATCTTCTAATATTTAAAATAGAAGTTAAAATCTAACAAAAAAATATATTTTACTTAAGAAAACTCAACAAATAAAAAAAATATTTTGATATAATATATCTTACTTTATCTTCCTTTTTACACATAAAATTACTATTTATAGATATATAAAAATATGGTGAAGATCATACCATCGGCTATCTGTCATTAAGACTATGAATTACTACCAAATATAGTCTTGCATACAATGCACATAAGAAACAAAAATATAGTCATAAAGCAGACATCAAATATTCTATGGAATATTCTTATGATTCTAACTCCTAAATCCAATATTAATTATTTAATATCATAAAGGCAATTTTCGATTGACATATGAACTAAATCAAACGGCTGGCCACTTTAATATAAAATTGATGGGCTAAGTTATTGAAGTAATAGAATATAATAAAATTATTTCAATATTATTCTTAATACATTTTAAGATAATAAAAATATTTTATCAACAATTCCTCATATATCTTAAAAAGTATATAAAGATGTAATATAGTAAAAGATAATTATTGCTTCATTTTCAAAAGAAAGAATAATCCGTCAAATTTGATGTCTCGAAGACTATGAACCAGACCTAGATAAAATAAGACTAAACTTACAGAATAAATGGTGAAATTTTAAACTTCTATGAACTAAAAATTTCGTTGTAAGTGTAGAGTCTTATTATATCACATTATACTTGCACAATCTTTGTTGTTATCACGATTTTGCGCTAAGATGCCATGGACATATTCTGGTATTCATGAATGATTTCAACATCCGTCACAATTTCATAGAAGTGGCACCACTCCACACTCATCTAGGTCCACTCATCTAGTATATTCTGCAGAGCAATACACCACCTATAAAGGATATGGTTATGGATTAGGAGTTTACAACTCAACCTCACTTTCCTTGCAGATTTGGATTTATAGTGCACAAGATCAAACATTGACTTGTTATTATCCATATGAACCGAATTCATTTGATCTCTAGTCACATAGGTTGGCTTACCATCATGTTTGATTTACAACTTGTCAATAGTCTCATTCTCGTTGAAGCTTCATTTATTAATTTTCCTACCAAATTTTACGTCAGAGAATTGGTCTTATGACTTCACGAGACTCATGGATTTAATTTCATCTCTTAACAATGTTCTATTATTCTTCATCTCAAACTTATGGAATCACCATATGAAGGTTACTTAAGCACTTAATATCATTATTAGTCAACTCCATTATATTTAGCTGATTTTAAATCATCAACACAATAGATGGACATATATTTAATTTGAATAACAAGACCACATAAAGTACGTTACCCCCAAATTTCAGAAAAGTTCAATTTAGAAAATAATATTTCTAAATATTAAGTTTAACCAAATCTTCAAATAAGCATGTCATCATAATAAGCTAAAAATAAAACTTCAATTAAACATTATATATCATCATTCATCTAGTGATTACAAGAAATATTAAATTAAAATAAATTACAAAATGAAATTTTATCATTAAAAGAACTATATATTTTATTTTATTTTTTACAATACTTAACATATTGAAAACTAATTATTAACACAGTAGAAAATTTTATTATTGAAACATAAAAATTTATTTATTCAACTTGTTCCAATTTAGCATGTCAAAAGTAAATAATTAAGTACTAGTTTCTTCTTTTATGACTTGAGAAACATTGAGAACAAATAAGCCATGATTACAATACCATTTACCCACAAACACATTATTCTTGGTTATTACTACCTCACTAGATTCAAATGCAACATTAACCCCCACCTTTCCTAATAATTTCATGGAAATCAAATTGGTTCGGATACCACGAACATGCAACATCTCAGACAATGCCAATATTTTTCCAGATGTAAGTTTGAGAATAATTTTTCCTTTTTCAAGGACTTGAGTGGTTGAAGAATCACCAAGATACACAACTTCTTCTCCTTCATTGACTTGGGTGTAAGACACAAAATCTGTTTTATGGCATAAATGTGCCTAGTAGCTCCTGTATCTATCACCAGTCGCTCAAATTGACCACAAGATTAGCATGGGAAATGACCGGCACTATGATGTCATTTGCTTCAGCCAGATTTACTCTTGGATTAGCACAATTGTCATTTTTCCAGCTGTGTTTTCACATTGAACTACATGGTGGTCTGGTTTGCCACACACAAAACAATTTCCTATTTTCTTGAGATTTTGATTGTTGACCCTGAGTTTATCATCATGTTCTTTTTCATACATGTTGTCTTTGTTGCGATTGTCTTCCACAAGATTGGCTTTTGTAGCACTTTCTTTTGCTTTGGCAAAATATGATTGCTTTCTGTTGTTATTCTTGATGATGTGTTTTACCAAATCTTCAAGAGATAGTAACTTTTGTTTATACTTCAAATTTTGTTTGTAGTCATTTCAATATTCTGGTAGTTATCAATCAATATACGAGCCATGAACAACTCTGGTAAAATGATTTCCTCCGACTTAAGATCTTCAATTAGTTTGTGAAACTCATTGATTTGTACCTTTACATCTTTCTCCTCATTCATTTCCCATTTGTAAAAATTATCAATAACAAACTTTTATTTGATAGCATCTTTAGCAGTATATTTAGCAAGTAGCGATTCCGAAATCTCCTTTGCTTCCTTATTAGAATAATACACATTGAATAGTTCATTACAAAGAGTACTTAAGCAGCATATTTAGCAGTATATTTAGCAAGTAGCACATTCCTTCAGTTTTGATTCTGTAGCGCAGATGTCACTCCATACATGTCAAGAGCAAAGAAAATTCGTTCATGCCATCCCTTACAATTATCCATAAAAAACTTTCAAACATCGGGGAAGTATTTAATAAAGTTGGCACGGTAGGAACACCATCATGAGATGTTTGAGCATCAATGGTGGTATTATTAGTAACAATAGCATGTAAATCATTTTCGTGAACCATGTTAACCAAAATATCATTAAGATTGTTGTAAAATTATTGAAAATCACTGAAATCACGGACCTGAGGCCTGCCATTGGCAATGTCCTTAAGGATATTTCGTCGGTTAAAATGTATTTCTCAGAATTCAACAAGTTCTTCTAGTACTAAAACTAGACGTCGAAATCTATAAAAAGAATATAATTTACTTAAGAAAATCCAACAAATAAATAAAAAAGAAAATTATTTTAATGTAATATATCTTACTTCATCTTTTACACGTAAAATTAATATATATATATATATATATATATATATATATATATATATATATATATATATATGGTAAAGATCATACCATCGGTCATGTGCACAACTGATAAAAATGTAACCGTCAATCTTCCACTAAGACTATGAATTACTACCAAATGTAGCCTTGCATGCACATAAGGAACAAAAATATTTTCATAAAGTAAATCTCAAATATTCTATGGTTGTAACTCCTAAATCAAATATCAATTATTAAATGTAATAAAGGCGATTTGCCATTGCCATATTAACTAAATCAAACGGCTGGCCACTTTAATATAAAATAATAGGCTAAGTTATAAGGTAATAATATACAATAAATTATTTCAAATATCATTCTTAATACTTTGTAAGATAATAAAGATATTTTATCAACAACAATTATAAATGAAATTTGTTGGACTTTTTATTGTGACTGTAAAGCTATTAAGAAGGAGATGCAAGAAAAAGGTTGTAAAAGGTTGAAAGTTTATGACCTTTATTCGGTAAATTAAATTTACATTTTGTATTTGAAAGTATTCTAATGGCAATTATGAGGGAACATGGATGGTGATAATCAATTTGTGGATGACTCTGAATTTTACCAAATATTGTTGCATGTGTTCTTAATTTAGTTGATAAGATTTTCAACCTCTCCATCCTCTTCACATGAATTTTGCCTACATGCAAACTTCACATGAGTATCAAATTTATAATTTTCATTGCATGTAGCATCATGCAAAAGTTTCTAACTTTAACAATTAAGATGAGCTTTTCTCAAAATAGTATTAGTATAATTATAGTTTCTTTTTTTGCTTGAGAATACACATAAAATAAGTTCACTTAAAAAGTCACTTATTCGATTTTTTTGTAAAGATAACAAAAAAACACATGTATATAAATATATTAAATGTCAAAATAAATATATCAATATTATTTTTATATCTATAAAGAAAAACGTAAATGTAGAGATAATAAGAAGAAAGAGTTTTTTATAAATTTAGTGATTAACTTTGGAATTTAAGTTACTGAGAATTTTAAAATTTGCAATGAAATAAGTTGATTGCTGAATTTATGGAATTTCATAAACTATTTAAAAAATTTATATAAATCATATATTAAATTCTACTAATATATTTTTTGACATAAAGCTATCGCCACTAATTATTATTTAATCTATGTGATTAGTTATACATCTTAATACATAATTTACATAAACTTTCTTTTCGTTGTAAAATAAAGTGATACTATTTTTTAATTGATTGTGACCTATATAAGTTTTCTTGGACCTTTTCTTTTTCTACTGTTGGTTTGTTTAAAATGAGTAGGAATTATTATAGAGGTCTAAAACTTACACTAGGTTCACAAAATCATTACATTTTGGCAATAAAAGATTCAATGGAAGAGAATAATAACACAAAAAAAGAATACATATTTTTGAAAAAGTTCTTACAATAAAAAAAATATTTACATTTATTTTTACTTTTTAAATTAAAGTACATCAAAAAAATTGAATTCTTGGAGATAATAAAGATGAAAGATATGAATGAAGCTAAAGGCGATAACTCCAATGTAATTTTGCACTTCTCGACAGATTAATTTTGAATATTAATTAAATAGTTGCAATTGAACAATTTTTCTTAGTATTTTTATTAGAACAATTTTATTAACATACGTTGAGCATTCTAATAGTTATTTGGTAATTATATATCAACTGAATATAAATTTTGCATTGTTTAATTATTTATTTTATTTCATAATTATTATATTTACTAGTAAAAGATAATCCGTATTGTGCATGAGTCCAATAATACATGTGAAATATTTAAAATTCAAAATTTTTTATCATAGAAATATTTATAAATTAATTGGTGCAAATTCTGTAAACGTATTATTCAAAAAAAAAATTCAAATTGTAGTATCAGAAAATAAAATTTATATCATTTGTGTTTATAAATTATTCTCTCTAACATGTATTATAAATATAATGTAGGTATATTAAAATGTGTGATAAATATATTTCTCTAATATATAAAAAAAAATTATCTCTCTAATATGTATTATAAGTGTCCCATGAAAAAAGAAAATATTATTGTTATCAATGATAAATATTTTCTCAGTAGAGGATATCTATGTAAGTTTCCTTTATAATACGTGGATAATATTTATATTTGAATATAATGTTTTAAAGTGAGCTAACAAACAAGCTATAACTTATTTTTTAATTCGAAATATAACGTAAAATTTGTTTTCAATTTAAGTAAAATCAATTACTCCCCGTGTCTCAATTTATGTGACACATTACATTTTTCGGGAGTTAAACAATTAAGCTTAATCGAAATTTTGCATATGACATCTTCAATTTTGTAAAATGAAATTATTAACTACATAAAAAGTACTATTACAATAATCAATAATCGAAAGCTATAAAGTGTATGAAAAATTTAAGGGAAAAGGTTGAAACATATAAACCTTTAGAATATACTATAAAAAGTCGAGGGAGTAACCGTTTTTTCATAAGTTTGGTATCGTAACAACAATTTTAATCTGAAGTATTTTTCAAAAAAAATTCCCCAAAATTTATAATCAAAGATAAACTTATTTAAATTTTAAAATTTAAAATAATCATATAAATTGGTTCGAAGGAAATAATATTTTTTACCGAAAAAAGTCATACAAAGAGAAACGAAGGAAAAAGCGTTGGGTGGAACCCATAGTAAGTATTGGTAGACCCAATATATGATGATATCAAAGGTTAATTATGTCACAGAATTTCTTAAAGTCGTAAAATTTGCAACAAACTGCACATTTGAAGCAATAAAATAAAAGTAAAGGACAAAATAGTCTTCAACCTATTGTAGAAATTCTGGTAAGCACACACGTTGACGGAGACGTGTGTGCTATCCCTTTCTTATAATGTACTAGATATATGAGCCCGTGCCAGCACAGGCCCAACATGTTATTTATTTCGGATAAATGTATAAAATGGAAAATTAAGAATAGAAAATAAATATAGTAGCTGCCGTTTGATTTTTAATAATATATATTATTCCATTCCAAAACTCAATTAGATCTTTTTCAATTGAATAATGTATAATACTTCTTTTGTTTCAATGTAAATGAGACATATGAAATTAGAGAGCGAATTTTAATATTTTCAATTGCTAATTATTGTGACTTATAATATTTTTACGTAATTTTTAATAATATATATTATTCCATTCCAAAACTCAATTAAATCTTTTTCAAAATTTTAGTTTTTTTATAAAAAATTATACTCTAAGATATTTTGTAACTAAAATATAAGAAATTGATCAAATAAATTACAAAAAACTTGATTCACACAACAAAAATAAAGTGATTTTTTAAAAAAGAAATAGTCATAAGACACAAAAGAGAATGGAAATGAAAACTGCTCAACTGGGGTCCATATATTAAGAGGTATTTGGGCAATAGTGAAAAGAAAATTGCAAAGAAGGGAAATAGAGAGATATACAGGCCAACATGCATGGGGAAATCCAAAAAAATTTCGGCTGAAGCAAAGTAAAAAGCAAAACACAGACAGGCTTTTATGTCAATTAATGCAAATATATGTGATAAAGCAGTGATGTACAACAGTATTTAAGCATAATAGAAATGTAAATACCCATATTACCCCTGAAGTAGATGACCTTTTAATGCCAGACAGGCATGTCGACCGTGAGGTGTGTGGTTACTGTGGCTTATGTATTAGTAGTAGAACTGAGAGGTTTTAACCAAACTAAGTCATTATATAAAGTCATTCACTAAAATAATATGTTTTTCAAGAATTTTACAAAACTAGTATAAATGTATTCCATAGTAACGTTTTAGGATATATTTTATTTTTTAAAAGTTGATGACGTCAAATTAATATACGTTACTAACAATAACGCGTTACTTACAGTAACGTATATCAACCTAATGCTGTTAGTTTTTAAAAAATAAAATATACCCTAAAACGTTACTGTGAAATACGTTTATACTAGTTTTATAAAAAATTTAAAAAATATATTACTTTGGTAAATTATTTTATATAATAATTTAGTTTGGTTAAAAATTCTAGAATTGATGGATGCATTTTACACGTTGTTTGGTTTGTGACAAAAGTTCACATGATTACGTAAATAAGAAATTAATCAAAGTAATTGAAAGATAGTAACTATCAAATATCTACAATTGCTTTAACTTTGTAGAGCTTTTTAGTCTCAATTTTAAGTCAACTACGTGAGGTTTTTGTATGCATTAAATATATTAATTAATAAATATAGTAAACTGTTAGTTTGTGTTGATTTTTTTTTAAAAAAAAAATCAATGATTTTAAGTTTGTTTGTAGGCTTTATGTGTGAATCCGCTGGAGTTTAATTTTAATTTTTTTATATATTGTTAAAGTTTGTAGGGAAAATTGTATAAAATAGCAAACTAATAACCTAAATTAAATGGAATAGCTAGGGTTTGATTTAATTGTGCTCCATAGCAAACGTTGGCAAAAATTTGCCAGGCGTCTCTCTCCCGGAAGTCTCGCTCGCCACTCTCCCATTCTCGCCTCTCTCGCTTTATACACAGAAGTGTATAATTTACATTTATTTTGTATAAAGCGAGAGAAAATTGTATATACACATGCAAAAATGTATATCTTCGTGTTATACACTTAATTATATAATTTACAAACATTTTAGTTCAAATATTGCTGAGAAAAAGGCCAAAGAATTATACAATTGTGAATTATACAATTGCAGTGAAATACAATTTTTTTCTAGCTTTATACAACAGAAGTGTACATATTGTGTTTCTCTTTTTGTATAAAGCGAGAAAAAGATATATCTTCTTGCTATACACTTATAATTATGCAATATACATACATTTTAATTCGATTCAACTGTATGCAAAGCTAATTATACAATTGCAGCGAAATAGGCCAGCGAATTATACAATTTAGGCCAGCGAATTATACACTTTTATATGTATAGCGAATTATACAGTTTTTATGTTTGCTATGGAGCGCAATTATGCAAAGTTTGCTATATTATACAAATATGATTTTTTTGTTTGCTATATGTAAAAGTTACCCAAGTTTGTATTACTACACATACTTAAAGTGTATCATTTGTTTTATAATAAGAGATAATGCAAGTACCATCTTAATCTATGTCCAAAATCTCACAGACACATTTATACTATATTAAAGTTCTATTATGCTTCTAAACTTATTTATAAGTAATTTTCTACCCCTTTTTGGCTTAGGTGGCACTATCTTGTGGGCCCAACGTTGATTGATTTTTTTTTCAAACTAGTGTCACGTAGACGGAAAAGGGGTAGAAAATTTATTAATAAAATAAATTTAGGGGAGTAATAGGACCTTAGTATAGTATAAGTGTGTCTCTGAAATTTCGGACATAGATTGAGGGAATAGTTATACATTTTCCCTTATAATAATGATATCTTATAAAATTATTAATAAAGTCATAATTACACATATTTAAAATTTAACATATGTTTAATAACAATAATATTTATCTATAATATAAGAGGACAAAATTTCCATCTATATACATTCATTTCACTCTATATATAAATTATAAGCCAACTAGAGTTGGACTAACAGGGCATCTATAACATGTTTGATTATATAAGTGAAAAACACCAAAACAATTTTGCTGTCTTATTTTTCTCAACAGGTTTACCTAAATCGTTTGCCCCATATTAATTTTTCGACATCTCAAAAGGTATGTTATTACAGGATAAGTTTATAATGTTATTTTTTGTGTTAAAAAAATTGGAGTTTATAAAATCGAATCAAAAATTGAATCAAATTGTAAATTGAGTCATTTCGAAAAAGAAAATCGACTAATGGTTTGGTTTGATTTGATTTGGTATTGGAAAAAAAATCCGACTATATTTGGGTTGGTTTGGTTTTAACTAAAAAATTCAATCCAAGACCAAACCAACCAAACATTATATATGTTATGTTAAAATTTATTTTATACATAAAAATATTTACTTTGATATAAGTTTAAAATATTTCTTATACTATTTCATAGTTTTATCTTTTAATATATTATTTCATGCTTAAAACTTAAAATTCGGAATGGTCCAATAATGATTATAGTTCATAAATCTTGATGATTATAATAAAACTTAAATCAAAATCAAATTAATACTAATGCAAAAAGAAAATCAATTCAATACTGAGAATGACAATAATATTGAATATTTGTTTTTTAATTTTACATTAATTTAGACAATTAAAATACATAATCTAATTTTAATTTTACTTAAATATTTAGTAAATAATTAATACTACTAAACTTATTTTAGCAAGATTTAATACTTTTAAATTATGACCATTTTCATTAGTGTTTTCAATTCTGGAGAAAAAACCTTTAGTTTATATTTTCTATTAACACCATGTTTCTATAGGTGTGCAAGATTACTTTTCAATGAAATTAACTTGTGGCATGAACTAATAACTTTAATTTACTACCTATAATATTTGTTGTGCAACGTACAATCAAATTATCTTGTTTGTCATGCTCTGTCATATTTCTATATAATACTAGAAATATATGGTCCATGCTAGTAGAAGCCCAACATGTAGTCTTATTCCTTCGTGGTCTAAGATTGATTATTATAAATGACCAAATCACATATAAACACTGATATACTAAGTAAATAATAATATTACTTATCTTGAACATAGTTGTTCTGTGGGAGTTTACACAATGATCTTTGGATTTAGTCAGTTGTTGAGAAGTTTGGAACTTGGGAAGGAGGAGGGCAAGATTAAGGAAGATATGTTTTACCGACTTTTCACTACTAGAAAACATGCTTGAAGCAATAATTATTTAGCAATAATTAAATATGTATTGCAATAGATATTCATTCGCAACAGTTATAACCTTTGCAATAGACAACTGAACTTAATGAAACACTTTAAGAGTTAATTCGTTGCATTTGTACTAAAACCGTTGTCATAGTATCTCTATATTGCAACGGTTCGTGAAAATCGTCACCTTAGGTTTTCTATGGCAACGTTTCCGCCACTTATTTTCCACCACTTATTTCATTACGCCCGTCAATTTTTTTTTAATTAATTGTTAAATTAAAATAAAAGGTAAATATATCACATTAATTAGGTCATATTTTTCTTCGCTGTTTGGAACATTCCTCGTAAGTATCAGACTTCTCTCTCTTCTCTCTGAAGAATAAAAGCTCAACCATGGCTTTAACCATTATTCTTTGCTTTTCCTTGTAGGAATATGCAACTTTCGGGTCTCCTTCTTAGTGAGTTTTATGTTTCTGCAGCTACAGGTTTGTTGTGTTTCATCTTCTTCAAAGTTAGAAATTTATTAGAAGCTAGGGTTCTTAGAAGCTAGGGTTCTTGACAAATGGAGATTTTTAAAGTAGTTTTTGCTAGAGTTTATGTTTATAATGTCATCTTCTTGTGCATTAGAGTGAGTATTTCGATTTTGGTGAAGATTGAGAAATCTCTGCAAAAGTGTTTAGATGGAAATTTTCAGTTTAGGAAGAGTTAATGTTATGAAAGATGAGTTTCGATTCTTCAATCTGCATGATAGTTCTTATTAATTGAAAAATCTTTTGTTTTTGAACAATACAAAAGATTTCTAAGAATAAAATTTTCAATCTGCATGATAGTTCTTATCTAAGTATTTTTCTACTAAAAAGTCCTCGAAGTCGAGCATTCAGGGATTTTGTTTCTCTCTTTCGAGTATAATATTCAAGTTCTAAGTTTAACTTTCCTCCTTGTCTGAATTTTTTAGTGGAGAAACTATAAATTGATCATTAAGCTTAGCTCACTGCTTAAAAAAGAGGTAATGTTCCTATTTCTCTTTTTTATTCTTTTTTTTTTACTTTGATGCATATCTGTGTGTCTGAATCTTTTTCCTGCTTAAAAGGTTAGTATTTACAATATTGATATAACTTAGCTTCAATTAAATGTAATTCGAAGCTACATTTGGAATGTAGATGCATCTTTTGTTTGAATGTTATAGTACAACCTGATGGAGTACATGTTTTTGCATTTCTTATCATAGTATGATGTCTTAATGCATCTTGCAGCACTTGTTTTCAATATAGGCATATAAAACTATGAAAATAAATAGAAATGTAACGTCTCATTTATACTGTTCAGCTGGTGCGGGTATTAGATACAACAATCATTTTTGTACATCTGCTCCACAAGGTGTTTTGGTTGGAATGAACATAAAGCTATGTAACCGTAATTAGTTACTCACATTTTTGAGTGACCTGCACATTTATTGATTAAATGTTCTTGTGTATGTTAACTTTGATGTAATGTTCAAGTTGATAATGTTCTGATTTCTCTTACTAATCTCTGTTTGTTATTGCTTATTCATTATTCAATTAAATCATTCCATATGACTATGTTTTTCAAATTTAAGGTTTGTATTGTAAATTCAAAATGTTGGAAAATTTTAACTTAATGATTTTATTGTAAAAAGAAATTCATGATAAATTTTCTTTGTTATGAATTAAGAGTTTCGATAACTAGATCATTCATGTTACTTTATGCCTCAGTGAACTCCATCTCGTCCATTCCTTTCCCAGTGTACCAAAGCAAGAAAGATATTCTTCTGAACATAGTTGTGTATTGGTGTGTATAGTGGCATGGTGTGTATTCTTCTTGTAAGACTTATAGTGTTGATAACTTCTCTAAGGTTGCTTCTATATTTGGATCTTCATGTCTACATTTAACTATACATCCAAGTTCTCTAAGGCTTCTCTTTGTCTTTTTTTTTTTTTTTTTTTATAAATTTTAAGTTTTACTATTGAGTTGCTTAGTTTCTTTAGTGAGGTTATTGACTTTGATTTTGTTGTGTTTTCATGCTTTGTCTGTTTTCTATATCTGGTCATTTTAAGTAAACATCACCACTCAAATTAAAATATAATCCCATTAAATTTATTAAAGTGATATTAGAGAATTCTACAAAATAACTTGAGTATTCTGGATTTCTCTACGCCGTCGTTCACTTACATTAATTTATTTTCCATAAACATCACTTCGCTAAACTATACATACATTATAATGTTCCACTATTTATATCATGCTTAATCCCATAGTTTATAATAAGAAAAAAATGGATCTTGCTGGAGGAAGTGAGAACAAAGTGACAGTGGTGAAAACAAAGAAGAAACACCAAAAGTTTAATGGTTGAAATTGTTTTTTATTTCTTAAAATTGAAAATTCATTTTTATGACTAAATTGGACCCACATGCCACATGTCATAGTTTTATTTGTGACTTTTTTAAGACACAGCGTGTGAATCACGCACACATTATTTTTAAACTTGATTTTGATTTTGTGTTCAATAGATACATATTTATTAATATTAGAGTATCTAATAGGTACTAGTCCTAGTTAAGATATTAAAATAAATAATACGGACAACTTTAAATGGCCGTAAATGAGTTTATTTAGAAGTCTTTAATTAGATACAACACCCTCAACTTATTACCTCAAATTTGCCTAATTAGCTTAGTTATGGTTATCTTATATTTAAAAAAGGTTATAAATATTAAAGTTTTCATGTAGTGAGCTATTCGCTGCTTAAACAGAGGTAATATTCACTTGTCTCTTAATCTTTTATTTAGTTTCGTTTTAGTCTACTCTCATTTTCATTTATGTGTGTAAGAATCTTGATTTTTACTCTGCTATTTGTGTTGTTTATAATCATTTCCACGTGATTCTTTTTTCGTATATGTGCGCTTTAAATGTTGTGCATGTATAGATAGTTTAGAGTGTTGGACAAGATTTCCCTTTTATGTGACTTTTCTATTAGTCTTTTTTTTCTGATTCATGTTCTATTTTGTGACCATTGCTGATTCTAGAACTGTGATTTACTACATGCTGGGTCTAGTTGAACAGTAACTCATCTTCTCAAGGGGGAGTCGTGCAATGTGTGTTGCTTAGTTTGTTGTGTGAGGTTGTTGTCTTTGACAAAATAATATTATGTTGTGTATTTTTTATATGAAATTCACTACATTTTGTAAGTGTTTAGATTTATCAAAATTGTTTGACTTTGTTGTCGTGTCTTATTATCTTTAGATTGAGTTTTTAGATTTTAAATCTTTTACTTTTTTTCTCTTTTAACTAATTGAAATTATAGGTAAAATTGGTATTGTTAAGTAGACAACTGATTATGTATAACAAATAGTTCAAGGAAAACACACATTTCAGTTATGTTGTTACATAAAATAAAATAGAGCCACTGATCAAAATCTTCTTTTTTATGTCTTATCTTGGTAATTTGATTTTGATGTCATATAGGACATTCAATATTAAATAGATAGTGGAGATAAAAATTGGATGGATCTGTAGAGATCCACCAATGAGTATATCAGTGGTGTGAATAACTTTCTTTATAAAGCTTTTGAACTAGCTTCCAAAGGAGACGAAATATTTTGTCCTTGCAAAAAGTGTGCTAATTGTAAGTGGCATCAACGAAATGTTGTAGATGATCACTTGGTAGTTTATGGGTTCGTACAAGGGTACACCAAAAAAAAAATTCATGGGGAAAGTATTTCCTTGAAAAATAATTCAGATCATAATAAGGAATGTTCCAACATGCACAATATTGATGACCTACTTTATTATAGTTTTAGAGATATTGCAGATGATTTCGGGCTTGAGGGAGTGAGAGAGGGTTTATCCGATGATGCAAATTTTTTTTTATAAATTACTAGAGGAAGGTAAACAAGAATTATATCCTGGGTGTAAGAATTTGTCGAAACTGAATTTCACTATTCAATTATTTTTGTTCAAATACATTCATGGTTTGAGTAATGTGGCCTTTGAAAACTTGCTAGACCTGTTAAGAGAGGAGTTTTCATTTGCTCATATACCCGAGTCATTTCACAAAGCAAAAAATGTGATGGAAGATTTGGGTCTTGATTATGAAAAAAAATACATGCATGCCCTAATGATTGTATGTTATTTTGGAAGGAAAATGAGAAGGAAAATAATTATTTTGTTTGTGGATCTAGATGGAACACTGTTAATGATCTTGACTAATGAAGGCACCAAAAACAACAAAGGTTTTACGGTACCTTTCCATAAAACCTAGGCTTCCGAGAATATTCATGTGTCTTGAAACAACTGTAATTATGAAATGGCATGATACTGAATGACCCAAAGATGGAAATATAAGGCATGCGGCTGACGGGGAAGCTTGGAAGATTTTGTTTACTGGCTGCTAAAATTGTCCTCATCCAGGTACACTTTTATAGCTATATTTTTCGAGTTGTTTACTGATAGGTTTGGCCTCCTTATGAACAATTAAAGCTTCTACCTCTATGTTAGAGTCTTGGTTTCCAGGTAGTTATTTCCTGGTGTGTCTTCTTATACCTTTTCATTTTTGAACTCCCTCTTCCCTAATTGTTGACCCTTTTGAAATTGTAGATGAACAAAATGATGAGCAAAGCGGGGACGAAAGCAGTGAAGACCTTACTTAAAAAGAATTGGTTTCTACAAATATTCTAACACTATTTTACTTTTTGGCCTAATTTTGTGAACTTAAATGAATGCCAACTCTTGAACATTCTAGCACTATTTTTACTTTTTGGCCTAATTTTGTGAAGTTGAATGAATGTCAACTCTTAAACATTCTAAGACTATTTAAATGTTTAAGCTTAATTTTTGTGAACATTAATGTATGTTAACTCTTGAATTGCAAATCTAGATCATTTGGTTTTAAGTATAATATATGAATGCTACAAGTTGATGTACATATTGGTTTAATATGTTCTATCATTGTATGATAGTTTATTTCAAAAATGACTACTATAGCCTGCAATAACCATTACAAGGTCTATTGCAATAGCTTTATAACATTGTTGCAATAGTTAAGAAGAACCGTTGTAATAGATCGTTTGCAACAATTTGCAAATGTTGCAGAAAGTACAGAAAAGTGTTGTCCTAGAATAAAAAATAATTATTTCTGTAGACAGTGTGTGGCAACGGTTTACCACTGTCGTTATAAACTCTTTTACAACAATTTGGCAACTGTTGCAACAGCTGCAGAAAAGTGTCGTCTTAGACTAAAGAATAATTGTTGCTATAGATGATCTGTGGAAACGACTTTTAACTGTTGCTATTAAACCGTTACTATAGATATATTACAACAACCTTATATGCAAGACGCCAGTTTCCGTTGCCATAGCTCAATTGCAACACTCTTTGAGTCTATGGCAATAATTATTCCTGTGTTGCAACAGACATGTTTTCTAGTAGTGTTTTATCTTCCCCGTAATTTTTTTTAATGTAACAATGTTTTAATTATCAACACATCGTTTAGACATACATAACATAGTCTGGATTTGAAGTTAACTATAACAATAGGCACCTGAAAAATCAGTTGATATGCAGTTGAAAGCTACTAATTGTCCAGCATATCTTTAAAAATATGATTTTTGTCCATTGCTCAGAGAGCTTAATGTTCTTGGAGCCATAAACAATAAAATCTGATAGGTTTAGAGTTTATAATTGTTGACTTTGAAATGGTTTAAATAGGTTTTTGTGTATATCCTTTCTCCTAGAACATTTTGTTATCACCTTTATCATGCTTCTTTAGAACCTTTATCAAAAGCTATGAGAAGATTACACAATTATGAAATGTGATAAATTTGAAAACATTTAAGACCACAATGCTGTGAAATATTAATTGAAGTTGTTATAGGAAAAAAGATTTTAAAAAAAAACATAGTTATGTTAAAGTTAGAAGACAACTAGCTAACAAAATGCATTAGAAGTCCTCAATTTAAATAAAAAAGGTGCAGAGAGTGACAAAAAAAATTGAGTGTGTAATATACTATTATTTTTGTACATTTGTAAGAATGGATATTTGAAGGTCTTAGGTGCATATATAAGTTATCGATTGTACTTGAACATAACTTTTGTTCATCATTTTACTTCTATTTATGATATATATTTTTTCAGTTCTCTCAAGTTCAAATTTCTTAGTGGATTTGTATTCGCTTGTACCTCCAGATCTTCTTGCGTTGTGGTTATTATGATGCAGAAGATTGGCTACTAAGATTAAAAATCTAGATCCAGGTGATTGTAAATGTTGAATTAGACTATGTTTGTGTTGTATTTGAAGATACAAATAGTTCTTATATTTTTGGGGTATCATGTCTATAACAATATTTGAAGATGGTTCAACTAGATGATATATGATTTTATGTCTTTTTCCCATGTTGTGAATATATATATTTGTGTGTCTTTTTAAGCACGCATTGTAGCATTATTATGCTAAGATATTAATTTTAGTTCCACTACAAAGGACTCAACTACATATGAAAACCTTTTGTGTATATACAATTTGATTATTAGACAGTTAATGCTTCTTCATTAGGGTCTGCTTTTCTTTACTGATATTCTTTCATTAATTATAATTGTTTTTCTTTGAATTAGCAACATTAGTAGAGGAAATGATTTAAGTGGCAATTTTAATTAATGAGATGGTAGTACAAAAATTTAATTTGTTAGTGTTGGGCTCGTGCTCTAGTACGGGTCATACATATCTAGTATACATATATGCTAAAAGTATCATGTGTCAATACCATGATTTTTTAAAAAAATTTCTGAACAACCAAAATTAATTATTTGTAATTATAAAAATAATAGATTACAATTATAAAATAATTTTTAAAAAAAATTACCGTGAAAACAGTTTTAAAAATTATCCATTTATAATTTAAAGCAGTTTTAACCACACATTTTTACACTATACATAACAAAATGCTCCTTATTTACAACAACTAAAAATAAATATAAATTTTAATCTCCTTTTTCCTTCTATTTTATTAATATTATACTTCTTGAAAATCAAAATCAACATCAAATTTTTAAGAATGAATTGTATAAATAAATTAATTATTGGCAATTATATTACATAAAGAAATTACAATTTTTAAAAAAACAAATCAGTTATTTAGAAATTGTTTTAAAATTAACGTGGAAATAGTTTTAAAAATTATCTATTTGTTATGAAACTATTGAATAAGAAGAGAGAAGAGAAGACTTATTATTTCTCTTGAGGGATGATTTTACAATGAAGAGGACCCCTATAATTATAAGGAAAATCTAACTTGGTCCCTATGTAGGATTCATAACCATATCCTAAAAGGACTCCACACGATAGACATTACTATAATAATGTAATATCTCGTAACTTGAGTTCACTATGGTTAAGCTAAGAAAAACAAGAATAAACAAATATGAAAAAAAATTGGAAAATTTTGAAAATTTCCAGATTTTAAAAGTGAGTTGTATTCATTTTCAAACGGCCATAACTTCTAGCTCAGAAGAAGTTTGGGTGATTTCTTATATAAATCGAAATCTCGTCAGAAGATCTTTCCAATGACGTCAAGTTTGCGAATTTACGAGGTCGTATGAGGGAGATATGATTTTCGGAAGTTGGGCTGTTGAGAAGGGAAAAGTTCCAAATCCGAATTTGTTAAGGGTGTATTGGTCATTTCCTAAATTAATTATTGATTTCGTTTTTGATATTAAGTTGGGGTCTAAACATATCCAATCAGTTTTTCCATTTAGAAAATAGGCTAGGGCTTTGAAAGAAAAGAGATAAGAGGAGAAGGAAAAAGAAGACGCAAGAACGCCAAGACTTCGATTCGTGGATTTCGTCAGGGTGATCCCTAATAAGGTATGTGAGATCATTCGTTGTGGGTTCTTTCACCCACCCTCTAACTTGATTATTCATTACAACAATTTAGAGTTAATTGGAAGTAAACCTTGAAATTCTTGACGAAAAGTTTGAAAATCTTGTTGGTTGAATTGTTGTTGATCTCTGTTAGTTTTATCCATGTTTCCGGACTGTTTTCGGGTCTAAACTATTGGGTGATGAGTTATTTAGGAAACATAAGTGTTTAGAGTGTGATCCATGAGAGTTTGGGAAGGTTTAGAGATGAAAACCGAAGAAGAAAGTCGGAAAAACCCGTATGTTGGGCATTGGGGCACCGCCTCCAAAGCCCCTCAGGACAGAGTCTGTCCGTCAGGATCAGGCGCACGGGCCAGCTAGAACTTATGAGGACAACCTTTGTCCGTCAGAATCTGGCGCCCCGACCCCCTGAAGACCCCATTCTATCTTTTTGTACTTATTCTTAAGTGATGTACCCTTCATTCTTAGTTGTTTCAAACATTCTAGAGGACATCTAAACTTTATGAAATCATCCATAAGCATGAGATAATGATCCTTGAATCCATATTCCAGTTCAAGGGAAGCTATGATCAAAGTCAAAGAAGTTTAAAGTCAAAGTTTAAAAATTAAGAAACAAGTCAAAGTAAGTTCTTAAAGTTTTCTTAGACAATTATATTTACTTTGTTTTAAATCTCAAGTTACAACTTGAGTAAAGATCAAAAGTTGAGTTCATTTTTCAAAAACTATAAGGGAACTAAGTATTTCCTAAGAGTTAAGTTTCAAGTAAAGTAAAAAGCAAGAGTTGAGTTTATTTCTCGAAAGCTATAAGGGAACTAAGTATTCCTTAAAGGTTTACAAATGTTGCACATTGAGTAAAAAGGGAACTAAGAGTTCCAAAAGAGTTTTGTACTAAAAGGGAATATTGATTCCAAAAAGGAGCTTTTAAAGCTAAAGGGGTTCAGCAAATTATCTCAACCCAGAGAAAAATTTTTTTAATTAAAAGTATGAGCTAAAGTAAGTTTTGGGAGTAGTATTGAGCACGGATGTGGGGATGAAAGTTCATATAAACTCAAGTCTCCATGTAAACTATGAAGCCATCATGGAAATTGACAGAACATACTTTTTAGATGATCATGTGAGTTTATCTAGTGGACCCACTAAGCAAAGTAAGGTCCTATACCGATGGTAAGGTATATCACAGTTCTGAAAGCGTGGGCAAGACGATGTATGACCACTTAGGCTCATAGTGGTGGTTGTTGGTTAGAGAATGCCCCACCAAAGTTATATTACTTTCGTATATAAGTAAAGTTGAGTTTATTATTGTTTTACATTCAATGTTCTGATGTCAGTTGGCCTGCATCGTTTTATGATGGACAAGCAGGTACCCAGGATCAGCACACAACGCTTCGTTGATCCAGACTGAGATCCAGAGTCAGTGGTGAGCCTCCTTGCATTCCGGAGGACATCATTTTCATTGCTTTACTAGTTTAGTTTGTAGGATGTTGTGGGTCTGTCCCAACATCCCTCTTCAGTTAGTTTAGAGGCATCGTAGACAGTAGTATTTCAGTTAACATTTTTTTCCTTGTTGAGACATAAGTGCCATATTTACCAGAGTTTATGAAGTATTGGTTTCGAACATATTTTACTTCTTCAGTTCGTTGAGTTTAACTTTCGTTGAGATAAGTAAGTCATACCAAGGGTTCGCTTGGGACCAACAATGGTCTTCAATTGTTGGTTTCGCCAAGGGTGTCGTCTCGGGGCATGACAAATACAGATACTTTATCACACTCCCTTTGGATGTGTAATTCATAAATGATGTGCCTTGTCAAAAACCTTACTAAAAAAACTTTATGAAAAGAAAAATTCTAGCAAAGGAAAAGAGCACACACATACACACACACGCACACACACACGCACACGCACACGCACACACGCATGCACACACACACACGCACACGCACACGCACACACACACACACTCTATTAGAGCTGTCAATATGGGCTAGCCCACCCCATCCCGGCTAACCCATATACGCTTCGATATTTTACGGGCCAGGCCGGGCTAGCCCTTTTTGGTGTGAGCCAGAAAATGGCCTGCCTAATCCAAAAGTACGTGGGCTACAGGCTTGCAAAGTCAACCCACTTTATTTAAAATTATAATATTTAAAATTATAAAATTAAATTATAAAATTTAATTTAAAAATATTATCATAAATATCGACAAAACAATATAACAGGATGTTAACGTTACGATTTTTAATTAAATTCACAAATAAAATCATCTTTATAGTATTTATTAAGATTTTTTTTCAAGTAAAAGTATAAATATCTAAAAAGAAATATTAACCTAATTGTTTTGAGTTTGTAATCTCTTTAGTTTTTAATTTTAATATTATATTATATTATATTTTTAATTAATTTTTATTGGCCCATGGGCCGGCCCTACCGATATTTCTCAAGCCCCACAAATCAATAGGCTTATTCAGGCCGGACCAAAAATCCATTTTCTCAAATGGGCTTCAAAAATCGTAGTCCAGCCCTATTAAATCCAGGGCTAGGCCAGGCCGGCCAAACAGGTCTATTCCATATTGAAGGCTCTAATTAATATGCATCTAGGCACCTCATTAATAAGCTTATAAGGAAAATTCAGTGGGACAAAATCTCCTAAGGGAAAAAAATTACAAAGCGTATTAACACCCCCTAATGAGAACATCGATCCAGAGACTTGAATCCTCATATTCCAAGCTTATGCACCATCTTCTTGAAAGTTGCAGTTGATATTGTTGAATAGGTCAGTCACATCGTCACTTGAACGAATATGTTGTACATTTATATCACCATTCTTTTGTAGTTTATGTGTATGGAAAAACTTTGGTGAAATGTGTTTTGTTCTATCTCCTTTTATGAATCTTCCCTGAAGTTGTGTTATACACGGGATTCTCCAATTCCTAAAAATCATGTTTTAAGGAACTAGAGAATCAGTCTCCAAATTCACATGCTGAAAATCAGGCCTTAAGCAATAATGTAAATCTGACCACATGGCCATCAATTCTACTTGTATGCTGGTGGACATCCCTATATTTTGTACCTCTGCATAAATTAAATTTCCACCTCTATTTCTTAAGAAGAATCCATATGCACTTTGACCTGGATTGCCTTTCCTCGCCCCATCGGTATTCCATGTAATCAATCCTTCTCTTGGTATATTCCACCTCACTGACTGTGTAAGGTTGGTTTGTACGTCTGCAAGGTGTCCACCATCTCAAAGCATTGATAGGATCTTTTAATCCATGGAAACTTGCTTCTAACTAGTTGATATATTGTCAATTTTCTTTGATAAAACATCCAACTGTAAGAAATGTCCTTTCCATGTCTTCTTGAATTTCGTCTCTTCCATAATTCCCACATTATAATTGATGGTACTGCCTTCAAAACTTGTTCTAATTTGTTGGATGCCTTGTGTTCCCACCATCTGATGATGAGCTGTTTGAGATTTACTCCATCAATATTGATACATACACAAGAAGCAAATTGCTTCTATAGCTTTTGGCCTATGGGAGCTGTTAGTAATAAATGTTGCATTGTTTCCATTCAACAATTTTTGCAGCAGTAGCATTTAAACACCATAGGAATCCTCATTCTCTTAAGATTGTCATCGGTGGCTATTCTCCTCCTCCACATTCTCTACATAAAGAAACAAATTTTAAGGGAAATTCTTTTTAACCATATGTATTTGCTCCAATCAACTTCTACTCTTCTTCTCCTCATCATATTGAAAGCTGACTTTACAGTAAAGTTGCCTTTATTGTTTCCGGTCCACCATGCATTGTCTATGTTGGATTCCGACACAACGGGCTTTATGTTTTCCATTATATGAGAACCATCTCCTTCGATACAACCTCCGCCGATTTTGCTTCATCCCAATGCCCATTATTTATAAACTCTTTTAACTCCAGTTCCTCCTCCAAAGCCTTTTCCCCTTCAGTATAAACAAGATTCCCCGGTCCTGTCCAGTTGTCAAACCAGAAACTTGAACTCCAATCCTTGATTTGCCACCAAATATTATGCTCCACCCCTTCTCTGATATTGATTATTTTTCTCCAAACATGTGAAGCTCCCTTACTTTTAACAACAACAAGATGCATTTTCTTGTAATATTTGTTCCCCATATATTGACTCCAGAAGGAGTTTGTGGAAACTTTAAAGATCCACCAAATCATAGCAAACAATGCCTTATTAACATCATGTAGGGATCTAAAACCTAATCCACCTTCCTCCTTTGGATAACGCATTTCATCCCAGGCCATCTAGTGTTTTCCTTTTACCCCTCGCACACTTCCCAAAAAAATTGGAATTTCCTTCTCAACATCAGTAGAGCTCAACATGATCATAAAGTTACTTTTGCCAAAACTTCTTACAACACATTAACATGCTCAATATAATTCATGAAGGCAACAACAATACACCAATTACACAAATAAGTGAAAATCTAGCAAAATAGAATTTTGACATGAAATTCTCATTTAAGCATAAATCTTTTATCATAAATATGCATATTTTTAAAAAAACAAGTTCAGGTTCAAATTTACTCATTATTTTCATTATTATTTGGAATAACTAACCTTAATTAGGAAACAAATGAGGGTAACGGGACTTCATGGAGGCCTCGGCCTTCCATGTTGTTCCCTCAACTAGGTGATTTTTCCATATGCTATATAATAAAAATATTTACCATCTATGTCAACATAATTTTTCTAACTAGATATAATATTTTTTTTGGAAATATAAAGATTGTACCGTCTTTGCCACTTTCTCAGCGCTTTTTCCTCTTCTGTTTTTCTCTCTTCTCTTCTTCACCTCTTTCTCAACTCTTATTCCTCTTGTTTTTTTCCCTCTTTTGCTTCTTCGTCTCTTTCTTCCTTTTTATTCTTCAGCTTCTTATTTCTTTTTTTTCTTTACTCTTCTATTTTTTTCGTCACTTTCTCTAACTTTATTCATCTTCCATCTGTTTTTTTCTTCTTCTTTGAACTTCTCATCTAAATAACCATCCTCAAATCAAGTTTTGCCCATATGACACTATTTTTATTCAAAAATAAGATGAAAAGAGGAATAGAAAGATCAGAAATTTGTACAAAAACCACGATTTTAAGCAGAAATTTCAAATCTTTAAAATTACTGACGCAATAGTTCATCATTGATGGTCATTATAAAGCTTCAAATTTTAAATTAGTTATTTGAATTTTACGAATTTGATGATTAATTTTTTATAGGTTGTTCCTACAAATAATTGATAATGTCGTTTGGAGTTTATATGTCAATTTTAAGAGGGTTTGTTTAAATTTATAATTGATTTTAGGAGAAATATTAGCTTATAATTCGAAAAAAGTGAAATTTATGGAACTATATCTCAATTGTATTAAAGTTGTATTAGATATGTGTTATAATTGTATTAAAGTTGTATTAGATATGTTTTATAATTGTATTAAAATTGTATTAAAATCATGAATAATAAATTTATAATACATATTATAAATTTCACTCCTTATAGTGATAGTAACCATAATAATTTAAGTAAAAACTTGTAATACATTTATAACATATGCACAATATATATTGCAAACATCTCTCATGTTCTTAGAGATACAAATCAAAGTAATTTATCAGACACTTATAATACATAATTTATTCATGAATAATACAAGATTAATTCAGTCTATAAATTATTGTCTCGTCTTTCGTTACTTACGTTTTTCATTGTTAATTTTCTCTTCTAATTCAATTTTAATATTGTGTAATACACTTTTAACGCAAATTTAATTCATTTGTAGTTTATTATATGTTACTATTAGATTACTCGTTTAATTCATTATTGATATAAGCTTAATTCACTCTATAGATCATTGTCAGGTGTTTTATTAGTTATATTTTTTATCCATGCATAATTCCCTCTTCTAATTCAACTTTAATATTTGTGTAATGCACTTTTAATACAAGTTAATTCATTTTGCAGTTTATTGGTTGATTTGTTATGATTGAATTACTTGTTTAATTCATTATTAATACAAGTTTTATTCAATTTACAAATTGCGTAGTCTCTTTTGTTTGCTAATTTGTGTTCATGTTTAATTCACTTCTAATTCAACTTTAATATGAGTGTAATATATTTTTAATTCAAGATTTAATTATTGATACAAATTTTATGTAGTTAAAGTATATTTAAAATAAGTAATTATGTTTTAAAAGAGATACACTCAACATAAACTGTGGACAACAAGATCACAATATGAAGACTTGCAAAAATGTTACGCCTTATTATAAAGAATTTTTTTTTTGTATTTTTAGAATCTTATTACTTTACTATAAGAATTTGGATCATTTCTTTTGTCTTCTAATTAAGTATTAACACATGGCCTTATGTATGAATTGTTATGAAATTTGCTAGTTATATATCACTACCGAATGTGTGTTAAAAATACTACGTATAATTTATTTGTATTACATAATAATTATAAGTTTTGAGAAAAAAAAATTGAATGTGTGTTAAAAATAGTTATGATTCATCTGTATGACATATATAAGTTTTATGAAATTTTTTAAGCTGAAGCTTGCATTATGAGTTAGTGTTGTCTTTAAATGTATTCAATATGTGTAAAATTGTTTTAAGTAAGTATTGCTAAAAAATGACAAAAGTGATAATAAATTAGAAATATACTTAAAATGGTAATTATTAAATAAAAGAGCTTTCACTTATGTAATTTTTTCTTTTTATTTTTTGTTACTTAGAATACTGAAATGCAAAAATTAAAGATTGCAAATTTAAGAGTCAAAAATCCCAAATTGGGCCATTGACCTTATTCCCCAGGCCGACCCGCCTACTCATTCAAGCTCTTCTCTTTCTCCTCTGGCGGCAAAAGTTGCAGAGCTGAATAAGTCATTACTCTGTAGATTGTTGCAAAGTATAAGAGATGCCCAAAGGTTTATTTCTTCACCTCAATCCTTTTTTCATCATTATTAATTAATTTTTTTAGAGAAGTTAAGATTTTGTTTGTTTTCAGAGCTTCCTGGATTTTACTATGATGCGGAGAAGAACAGATATTTCCCTATCAAGGGTCCGATTCCTGGTTCTTCTAAGAAACGAAAATCGCCTTCACCTATAGTCTCTACTAAGGTAATTATCACAACTACACCTATTTCTTTATTAGAGGTTGTTTGGTAGCTGATTATAAGAAATATTTGATCCTTTATAAGTAATACCATGTTTGGTAGTTGATTATAATTGTATATAAAATTAATACAGTATTTGGTTGTTGATTATGACTATGCATAAAATTAATTTGGTATTTGGTAGTTGATTATGACTAATTGACTATGTATAAAATTAATATGGTAGTTCATTTGCAATTTAGAAACCTACATAATTAGTACATGTATACATTATGAAGATGGAATTACAAATTCATGAACAACTAATGTCTGCACAACTAATTCTTGTGTGAAATAATACATAAATTTCCTCGTGACTGATTCACGTATTAACAGTGCCTGCATAACTCTAGTCAACTATCAAACCCCTAAGAGTTACATCCTGAAATTTATGTAAATATCTAGACCTTATGTTACTGTTTGCATCCTGAGTTTAGCTTATGCATGAAATGTTTTAAAGCTTATATTGCACTGTTTGTGGGGAAAAGAAAGAAAGAGAAGAGTACCAATGGGCTTGCTTTTAATTGGTAACAATAAAAATAATGTAATATGATGCAGTAAAAGCAAACACTCAGGCAGAGAAATCTTAAAAACAGATACTTTAACTGGGAGAATGATGCAATTATTAATATTTGCAATAATAGAGATGTAATGGCGAACTGTTGGGCAGGGCAACTATTTAACAGATTGTATTATTGGTTGAATGCAAATTTGCTAGGGCAAGCATTCTTTGAGTTCAGTTGTGTTATGTTGCGGAATTTAATCCAAGTACTACCTTTTTCTTGTAATTTCGTTTGATTCTGAGAAATATGATTAGTGAGGATTCAGAGAGCTGGCACAACATGCTAGAGGTTGAGCCATAGTTTTTGTTGTTGTTCACTTGTAAACTAGATATACCACTTGTTTTAGTTTTGCCTCTGTTTTTAATTTGTTTTAGGAGAAGAAAGCTATCTTTGGAAATTTAGGAAGAGTAAAAATGGCTAAAATCCCTTTAATTTTGTCTTTCTTGCATTGATCATTGTATAAGCTCAATATACTGGAATGAAGATTTGTCAGGTTGCTTCTAAAAAATGAACTATGTTGAGGAAAATTTTGGAAGCATGGCTAGTTGTTACTTCTACTACTGCCTCTATTCCATTTTATGTGATGGTATTTGATTGAATTTGGAGTTCAAGATGTTGATTTGATGTCCATTTCATTTTCTTTGACAATATTTAACTAGAAACATGGATTAAGAAAGAAAAGAAGATCTTTGACACATAAGCTAAATATAATAACATTCAAAAAGTACCCTTACATTGTATGGTCTTCAACATGCCACATTTTGTAAATTGGGTCAAAATGAGATTCTTTTTTATAGGTGATAAAGGAGTATTATTGATGTAAACTAGCATAAAGGTATTGCTAGTGAAAAGTACATCCAAACATGAACTTCACTAACTGTATAAAGAACTGAGAAAGTCAATAATGGAATCAACTCTCAAGTCTCAACACATTTTCTATGATCATGTTGTACCTAAAACTATGTGAGGTTTCAATGCTCTCTTTCTTGTCTTCAAAAATTATGTGTGGCTTCACTGGCTTGCAATGTCGAATTCAGTTGAGCCATTTTCTATGAGAACCTTTATATGGGTCATTTGGAAAGAGCGAAATAAGAGAGCTTTTGAAGGGGTCGCCCAAGACTGTGTTGAACTGCAAACTAGTTTATTTTATTTAGTCTCATTTTGGTGTATCCATGAGGCGCCTTTTTAAATAGGGATATGGTCTAGGTTGTTGAGAACCATGTTTTAGGTGTAGATTCTCTCCTTTTGTTGTACTTCTTATATACAGGGTTTCTCCCCTTATTTGTGAATAATACATGTACCTGGTGAAATTTTTTTTGACAATGTGAAAGAAGAAAAGCAGATGCAAAAAATTTCATTTGAAAAGAAAAAACAAGAACTGACAAAGATATTTGTATGGAAATGGAAGAGAATAAATAAAATATCATCACCATAAGCAAACGAGATCTAAGAAGCAGACGGTTTATTACATATCCTGGCAGTCAGGATGCATGTATTAACAAGGGGATGCTTAATTGATTAATCTTAAATATATGTGATTAATCTTGATTTAATATCAAAGTCTTTGATAGAATTTAATGGAGAGCACACATCAGTTAGGTTGAGGTCACTTGCATTAATGGATATAGGGAGGCAAAGAAGCTCTGGTGTGCGGGAGATGAAAGTATTCATTGTAAGTGTCATACTATTGGTACTGTTATATAATGTACAGATTCCTAGTCATGGACCACTTCTGTGAACATCGAAAAGGAGAAAAACACTTTAATTCCTGTGTCGAATTGTTATCAATGGTATTTTCCATGTGAATTTCAAGCTTATAAGTTTGGGCTAGTGCACTAAGCTTGCATAATATGGTGCCCTCACCCTGGAGAGGGTTATATGCATGTAACAAATTATTATTGCTTGCAGAGAGAAATTGTGGCCACTTGTATCTTTTTACTTGGTCATAATGAAGGAACTATTATTGCATTTCCTCTGTTGCTTCATGTGTATTTGATTATAGAGGCGAAAAGGAAACCTAGCTATTTTTTTTGTTCTTAAGTAAGTATAAGAGCAACATCTAAGAAGGATGAGAGAAGAAGTTGCTCCAGCGGTGCATGTTTTTGGCCTTATCTTGCAGGTGACGACGACGTCGAGTTGATGGCTGAGAAAGACTAGGCATATTGATTTGAAAGTGGCAAAGAGGGTAGCTTGCTTCAAGGCAGAAGCCTTGCGTCTCACACTTTGATGTTCCGAGTAAGCGGCTTATAAAGTCTTCTCTTGTACCTGGACCGTCGGCTTTTCAAGGCCCCTAACCTAGTCCTGGTTTGGTACTCCAGAGGAAAGATTTGAGATACCATAGCCTTGCTTCTTTTTCGGCCAAATCCTGATTTCGTTTTGCTTCTCCCGATCGTTGAGCCTGATCGACTCGACATGAAGTTGGAATCGCTAGTAATCGCAGATCAGCATGCCGCGGTGAATATGTACCCGGGCCATGTACACACCGCCCGTCACGCCCTGGGAATTGGTTTCGCCCGAAGCATCGGACCAATGATCACCCATGACTTCTGTGGCACACTTGTACAAGTTTTCGAACGAGGGTTTTGAACAGAACTTCGATAGGCGAGAGGTGTAAGCACCGCGAGGTGTGATATCTCTCTTCCGGCCGGCCTGACCTATTAAGTAAGTTAGTTAGAGATCGAAACTGGACCTGAGAGAGACTAGACTTCTAGTAAGAATAGGTGGCCGGTGGGAGCGAGAAGTTTGGGACATGTTTGGTGTTTCTTCCATCAATTTCACCAGGTTTTCCAAGCTTGATATTCACATTTATCTTGGAAAATATTGTTTTACAGTTGGTGAACCAGACTGCATTTTTCTTTCTTTGCCTTCTATTAAGGTGCTAATTTAACTGAATCCTTCTTACACTGTAGGAGAGAGACAAAGGGAAATGCATGAAGTCAAGGAGCAATAAGTTACTCCATGTTAGGGAGTTGTGCGGTAAAGTCATTGCATCCAGAAAAGGGAAACTAAATTTTCAAATGGAATTCCTGAAGAATCAAGCATCATATCCTCTGGTATGCTCCATGCACCTTTAATCTTTGTGTTGACTTTATTTTGTGTGTCCTTGACATTGTATATGTATCTGGAAATAGCACCTAGTTGAGCTTTCTGTCTTTTTGGTTATTTTATTTTGGTTTAGTTGTTGAATTCCTAGTAAATAAAAATTGCAAATCCAAAGCTGCAATAAGTGGGTTTGGTTCAGTTTCTCTTCCCCTTCTATTCCCCAAAGCTGATTCAATCGGCTTCCTTTATTGATTCACAGTTATAAGCAAAACTGCTGGTATAAGTTGGTCTCACACATTTGGTTATGCACCCTTAACCTTCGTGCATAAAACAGAGATCATAGTGAATTTGAAACAAAAACCATACCTGAAAAATGTGAGATCCAATAAGTCAAGTAAAATATTCTTGTCCACATAAATATGAAGATAGAATAAAGGAAATTTTGATTTCAAATGAAGTGTCTGAATTAACAAGCATCATATCCACTTGTATGCCCTCAGTGTCTTTAATCTTTGTGTTAAATTCATTTGCATGTCCTTACATTGTATATAAATCTGGTAATAGCCCCTATTTGAGCTTCCATTTTACTGGCTATTTTATCTTGGTTCAGTAGTTGATTTTTTCCTACATGAAAAAGGCTCAGAAAAGTGGGTTTTGTTCAGTTCTCAACAGAAGTGCTAGTGTAACTTGGTGACAGAAATTTGGTTATTCACCCTTATCCTTCGAGCATAAAGCAAAGTGATACCAAAACTTAACATGAGGAATGTGAATCATATTTCCTGATCAGCAGTCAAGCAAATTATGTTTGTCCACATAAATATGAAGATAACAGAAATGCTTTCATTTTGGATTAATAATTGGAAATCTAGCACAGACAAAATCATAATTGGCCCCAAGGTGAGTTGTGTGGTTGATTCTCAAGGGGCTTTACTGTTTTCTGCTGCCACCTCTGTACTGACGAATCAGGTTCTTCAACAGCTAATCAAGAGGAAAATGCGGAAAAATAATTAACACAAGGATTTTTGCGTGGAAAACTCCTTCCTTTGGGGAGTCAAAAATCACAGCCTACCCCAGTAGGTTTTCTCTCAAATATTCACCAACATTTGAGCATATTTTATAAGTGCAAATCAAAAGGGCTGATTCTAGCACATTTCACCTTTCCTAGTTGCAATTGTCGTTTTCAAGATTCTACCCCAGTCTTGACAACCTTTACCACTCAAGGAACAAATACCTAATGCAAATTCTCTGTCTATGAATGTAAAAGGTTACAATTTAAGCACAAAGAATCAAACTAGATTATAAGAACTGCAACAATAATCTTGATAGGAACAGGTTCTTCATGTTGCCAGTTACTCTCTCTCATGAAGGAACTCCAAATGTTTTCTTTTTATGCATTGGAGTCTTTGTCTTCTCGCTTGTCTTTAACAATATCATTGTCATGCGTTATATAGGAGTAGGAATTGCCTTGTTCATCTTCTCCCAATCAAACAAAAATGTGGTCATGTTTTTAAGAACCTAATTCAAGTCAAACTTGGTTTCCATTCGCGTGCCGACCTTCCCTTGTTTTCTCCTATTTCCAAATCTCTTTCCATGTGTGCAAATATGGTAATATTCCAGTCATTATTTCTTGTTCCTTGATCCATGTGATTAGTTGTAATCCCCAACTCCTCAAGGAATCCTTCATGTACTTGGAATATGCTTTGCGTCTGATTAGCTGTCTTCTGTAATCTATTGTGAAGGACCTGGTTCCTTCACTTATTGAAAAACCTTTCGAGGAAGGCTGGACCACCTCAGGTCTTAGCCTTACCTTTGCATTTTTGCATGAAGTTGTTTCTGCGGCTTGAACCTGATGACTACTTTTACCATTGCACCGATGATCTCTTCCTTCTGAAGTATGGGAAAAGGAGTTAAAAACAGTCAACAATAGGAAGGAAGGGGGTATAGCTCAACTTCCTTCTTTCCCTCAGTCTTGTAGTGTGGTTCAACAAGCTCATTGTACGCGTGTAACTAAAAGTATATGTAATTTTTATCCACAATTAATTCTCGGTCCTACTGATGGGAATGTTACTGATTATTAAAATAAGATTGTATAAATAGAGTGGGACAGATACTAAGGATTCATATAGCTGAGTATAACTAGTTTGGGATTGAGGTGTTGTTTTGCTAAAAGGGGTTGTAGTAGTTTTGAATCAAGATGCATGGCTTATTGCAGTGACTTCTAATGGGTTTCACAAAGTCAGCATATGGCTTGCTCAATCATAGCTGTTGTAAGTTGTAATACCTTTTTGCGATGGTTCATGACCAGAGGTGGATCTACTCACTGTCGTGGGCTTGGACTATATAAATGGATTTAAAAATTTGCCATACTTTTGGGAAGTGTGTATAAGACCGCGAACCCATTGGCCTGATAAAAATGCAGTGTACTTCTATAATCCAACTCTTCCGGCAGACTTGTTGGGGAACTGGTTTTCAGTAGTTTTGCATAAACACTACTAGTCATATTTTAGACATGTTTAGTTATTGTTTCTTGTATCAGATTTGTTATGTTTGTTAATCATCAAAACTTTGTATGTAGCATAGCTCATAGCTCAACATGCTTCATTGTTGATTTTCCCTCATTTATTGGCTCTGCCAATTCCTGAGTTCATCAAAGTTGTCATATCATTTTCATTACTATAATGTTTTTAATGTTTAAGGTTGAATACCCAGCACTTTTTATAATCTTCAGTTAAGAGTGATATATTACCAGTTGAGGTGGTATACCTTTTTGGGAATATTACGCGGCTAAGCAAACTTATACTCCCTCCATTTAAAAAAGAATGATCCTATTTTTTTTTAGTCTGTTTCAAAAAGAATGACCCGTTTCCTTTTTTGGCAACACTTTAACTTTTCACGTAACATGTTTAAGACCACAAGATTAAAGGGTATTTTGGTACATTTGACATAACTTTTATTTAGAACCACAAGATTAAAAAGTCTTCTTTCTTTCTTAAACTCCGTTCCAAGTCAAACTAGGCCATCTTTTTTTAAATAGAGGTGAGTACTATTCAATTGCTCATCATAGCTATAGTTTGCTATAATTACCACTCGCGACTAACATTATACATTAATAACGTGACCTGACTTCGAGTTTGTATAACTAGTCATGTTTGTATATGTATAATTCGCTAGGATATACAATAAATATGTATAATATACAATTTTTTAACCTATATACATACACAATTCACCTCTCTCCCACTCTCCTCCCTCTCTCGATCGCCTCTCTCCTCCCTCTCTCAATCTCACTCGCCTCTCTCCTCCCTCTCCCAATCTCGTTTGTCATTTATACAAATGTATATGTATAATATACAATTATATACGATTATATACATATACAATTCACCTCTCTCCCACTCTCTTCCCAATCTTGCTCGCCTCTCTCCTCCCTCTCCCAGTCTCGCTCGCCTCTCTCCTCCCTCTCCCAATCTCTCTAGCCTTATATACAAATACATATGTATAATATACAATTATTTTAACCAATATACATATACAATTGTCTAACCAATATACATATAGAATTCACCTTTCTCCCACTTTCCCGCCCTCTCTCTCGCCTCTCTCCTCTCTCTCCCATTCTCGCTCGCCTCTCTCCTCCAAATAACATGTAGCTACAAATTGTAATTATCAAACTATAGTTATGAAGAGTAATTAATTATTTTTAAGTGGCTATATGTGAAAGTTTCCATACCTTTTTTGTCTTGTTGATTAACTATGACCGCTATCTTATCTCGGGTCAACTAGATGTGTGATAGTTTGACAATGCACTGTATCATTTTCCTAGAATATCTGGTGCATAAGATTTACTCTAAGACCAATGGAGCACTCTAATGGAAAATCATAAATGCGGGGCTTCACTGCAGAGAATAAAATAGATATCTTTGCTTTTTCTAGATCTCGATGGTTGACATCATATGCAGTTATTAATTGTTCCGTATCGTGCAACTCTCCTTAGCAATACTAAATAAAAGGTTAGGATCTTCAAGTTCAAGTTATTATTTCTTAAAACATAATTGTCTCTGGAAATGATCTTTTCTTGAGAAGTAAGATGAAGGTTTTATTGCTAATGACTAATCAGAAAGACGCAAACAACACCAAGAAGGTCCTACTATTTACAAGAGAGTTACAAAGATCATAAGACTTCTATATTTCCTAAAGAAATTTGAGAAAATCCACTAATGTGTCCATAATATACAATCTTCGTATTGTACAGAAAAAATTAATAGATCGAAGCATGCATACACACACGCACGTGCACCCACAGAGCACACATGTAGACATGTGTGTGTGGGGACTAAGCTGACTTGTTTCTAAAGCATATAGGGGTCATTTGATTTCTGGTTAGAGTTATGATGCGTGTATTAGTAATACAGGGTTAGTTATGAAGATATTTTTGAGAAATGGTAACTTAATAGTTATGCAGATATTAGTAATGCGGGTGCAAGGATTACTTATTCGGCGTTTAATTATTCACGTATTTTAGTTATTCCATCTTATACCATGCATAAAGTAATACGTAGATCCCCTCATTACTTATATATATATTAGTTATGTAGAAAAGAGAATACTGACCAAAAATTGTATTAGCAATGCTATGTTTTATGGTGAAAGAGTAAATTTCATCCAAACATTGGACAATTTATGCTAGATTCTAGGTGGGTGTTGTGTTTTCTCATTTTTGCAACCAAACAATGTATAAAATTGCGCAAGTTTTAATACATGAATAGCTATTCTCTAACCAACAACCAAATCACTCCTAGTGTTTCATTCCTCTGAAACCACGGATGAAATGCATGCTGGAATTGTACTCCAAACCTTTCGATATCACTTGTCAATCTTTTGGATGGACCAACTCGGGTAAGCAACTTGAGAGATTTTGGCATCGCATACATGGTATTTAAGATATTTTTGATGTGTTCCATAACTGTGAAGCAATTGAACAGTGTAAAAATAAGTAATTTCTGTTCTTGATATCGTTAGAACAGATATACAGCTGTTTCATAAGGCCATCCCCCTCCTCTGAAGATTGGATTGTGAGCTGAGCACAGTGAACTGATGTCCAGCTTAAACAGTCTACCTTCAGGGATGCTTTGCTTATCTCCAAGACTCCAAGGCGAAATCATGTTAGGGGAAGTATTTTGTTATGGGGAAGTTTAGCAAGTCCTTACAGTAAAGTCTCCATTACTATCTGCAACCCATATCAGAGAATCAGTTTGTAAAGACAATTTTGTCATATCTAGCTTCTTGAATAAAGAGGTGCATGTCAATTACCCAGTCATGGTAATTCATTCTAAGATTCATCTCCATCTGGCATCAGTATCAATTGCAAGGCTGTCGAGTAATTCTTCTTATGGAAATATGCCTCATCTATTGCTTATTTCAAATTGGTTCTGATTAAGAATCCTCTCATTGGCTTCTTTTGTGCTTCCATAAACCAACATCATATGCAGTACAAGGCAACAAGCAACATTGGGTGCACCAAGGATTGAGCATATAATATTTGGTTTGGTCGGTCATTCCATACAGTCTTGATCTCGATTGCAACTCCATAGCCATTTCTGAATGAAACTATTTTTTGTTATCTTTAGCTTGATCCCTCGGTCCCTCTTCTTCCCTTTGATCACCTTTACCATTTTACTACATGGAAGTTCTTGCCTATTTCCTTCCAATAAGAATGTCCTCCGATTTTATCCAATTTCTTTACTACTTCAGGAATAGGAAATGCATATATAATGTAAGTTGAGATACTGTTGAATACACTGTTTAGCATTTGTCTACCCTCATGGTGATAAATCTGTCTTTTCCAGGTTGACAGTTTCTTTTCAAACTTCTCCAGAATCCCATTCCAAGTGGTCATAGCTTTGTGTTTGTCCCCAAGGAAAGAAATCAAAACATTGACAAAGTATGTTCGGTACATCATTCTCTATGCCAGATTCATAGTTTAGAGACAGCTTCAAAGACAAGTAGGACAAGCTAATAAATTTGACTTGTCTTCACTAGCTCACAGAAAATTAGAGCATCTTTTGTATGATATGTGAGATATTGGCTGAATGCTGAAGTCTCTTAGTTGTTCCCACTGTAAAGGCCTCTATATCTTCTCCAATGCTACTTTCAGAATGAGTTCCTCAAATCAAAATATAAAGAAAAAGAGATAAGAAATTGCTCTATCTCAACCCCAACAACAAGCAGCAACATACCCAGTGTAATCCCACAAGTGGGTCTGGGGAGGGTGGTGTGTACGCAGCCTTACAGGCTCACCTGCCTTGAGAAGGTGAGAGGTTGTTTCTGATAGACCCTTGTCTCAAGTAAAGCATCTCAAAAATCAAGTATGTAAAGCATTTACAAGTGTACAACAGTGAGGAATCCATACTGAATACAATGGAGAAGAGAACAGTAACAACAACAACATATCCACTGAATCCCACAAGTGGGGTCTAGGTAGGGTAGAATGTATGCGAACCTTACCACTACCTCCCGGAGGTAGCGAGGCTGTCTTTGAAGGACCCTGGGCTCAGATGCAGCAATTCCAGATACAAAGAAGAAAATATTAGCAAGTTATAAGGAAACAGTGCAATGTCTACCAGAAGGGAGCAACAACAACAACAAAAACAGTGGAATAATCAGAACGCAATAAACAACATACTAGGATAGAGTATTGCGAACAATAATAAATATTGATGGATATCAAAACAAGAACTACAATAGTACAACTATCTCCTTGAAGTTGTCCCCATGTGACAATTCAAATCCCTCAAATCCTTATGTTTGAAGACCTAATTCTCAGCCTAGTGACTCCCTTGTGACCCTTGACCCCCACCCTCAGCCCCAGCTCACCAACATGACCTTACTCTACCTCATTCACCAAAGCCACAATAAACTATTAACTGTTGTATGTAGATTTTACTACGCTTACACTATGAAAACACAGTAAAAATAAAAGAATGAAAAACTAAATAGCACACAGTTACAGAATCAAACAAGACTAAAAACAATTTGGAACAAGAAGTGGAAACCGAGGCAGAATTCAACAAGAATCTAGAAAGCAATATATACAGGAACTATAAAAAAGAGGGCAGAATCAAGCAAGAAACTAGAAAACGAATATTCAGAAGGACTAGAAACAGAGGCTGAATGACGCAAGGACTAGGAATTAGATGATGAAACCTCCTGAGATGTCAATTAATTTCCGGTGTTGCATGCTCCCCCCACCCCACCCCACCCCACCCCTGTGCCTCATGTTCCTCTCTTATGTCCGCCAGAACTGTGTTAGCTGAACACTCTTGCCCCTAAAACTTGAAATACATGCAGCAAACAAGGAGAATGAAACCAAAGGTAATAGTGCTCAGTTCAAATTGGCCGAATCCCTGAAGTCAAATTACTCACAACTGGTAGTCTGGTACCAAAACAAATAGATAGGCTCAGAAGGAGGTTTCTATGGGAAGGAAATAGTCTCTTTCACAAGTACTCTCTAGTTAAATGGAAATCAGTTACTCAACCTAAGTTTCAAGGTGGCTTGGGAATCAGAAATCTCCAACTTCACAACATGAGCTTACTCGTGAAGTGGCTCTGGATATATGGACCAGTGTTGTGAATGGCGAGCGCCTCATCGCCAAAGGCGAGAGGCGAGGCGAGGCGAGCCCTTCTCGCCATTCCACACTGAGGCGAGGCGACCCAAAAAAGGCGACCCATGGCGAGCTAATGGCGACAAAAATGGCGCCGCCTTTTTGATTTAAATTTTTTAAAAAGATTTGACTTAACAATATTAATCAAAATTAGGGTTTTTTTTGTTTATTTTCAAAATTTCTTCTTTGCCAAACTCCTCTTCCCCTCGCAATCTCTTCGCCCCGACTCCTCTTCCCTTCGCGATCTCTTCTATTGTCAAAATTTGCCGGTCGCATCTCTTCTCTTGTTCTCCATCATCTTCGAGTTGTTGCTGCACTGAGGACCTGAGATATACCTCTTTTTTTTCTTCTTCTTTTGATCTTTTCAGTTCTTCTTGAGTTCTTTTCTTCAAGAGTCGGATAGTTTTGAAGAAGAATAGACATTTAAAGTTTTAGTATTGTATTTTGAATTATTTGGTCTTTAAAGTTTTACTACTATTGGTTTTTGAATTGAATATTTGCTAATATGTGTTATTACTATTAAGATTTTGGATATTTATATATGCAATTAAATATTTTTAATCTTTGGTATTAATTGGCGCCTTAATTCAAAAAGGCAAGCGCCTCGCCGCTCGCCTCGCCGCGTGGCGAGGCAGGTCCTTGTCGCCTTTTGTCGCCTCTCGCCGTCCAAAACACTGATATGGACAAACTGAGGCTGGGTTTTGGAGAGACATCATCAAGGCTAAATATGGCATTCAAGATCACTGGTGTCCAATGAAAAGCACTGAACCGCATGGTGTTGGGGTCTGGAAACACATAAGCAGTTTCAAAGATAATTTCTTCGAGGAAGTATCCTTCAAGGCTGGTAATGGACTCAAGATCAGATTTTGGCAAGACAGATGGCTTGGGAACTCTAGGCTAAAAGACTATTTCCCCTCCTTGTTCCAGATAGCCTCCAACAAAGAAGCAACTATAGCCCAGTACAGAGACAACCACCATTGGATACCTATTTTCAAAAGGAACTTCCAGGATTGGGAGATTAATGACCTCCATTCCCTCTTAGAAACTCTGCAAAACACTACATTGGTGGTCGAAGATCAAGACAAGATTCTTTGGGTAATTCTAAGGAGAAGACCTACACTGTGGAATGTTACAAAAATTTGAGCTCCCAGAAGGGCATTCTACTAATTTGGCCTTGGAAACATGTCTGGAAAACTAGGCAACCCCTCAGAGTTTCTTGTTTCACCTGGACAGCCTTGAAGGAAGCATGTCTAACACAAGACAACCTCAGGAAAAAAGGTGTAATCCTCATCAACAGATGTGTCATGTGCAAGCAAACCAATGAGAGTGTTAATCACCTTTTTTTGCACTGCCCTGCAACAATTAGCTTATGATATTGTTTCTACTCTATGCTTGGCCTACAATGGGTAATGCCCTACAACATGAAGATTGAAGGATGCTTATGCCAGCTGGATATTGTGGAAAGTTGACAAATCCATCAGAAAGAACTGGAGAATGATCCCAGCAGCCATTTTTTGGAGCATATGGAAAGAGAGAAACGACAGATGCTTTAATGGAATATCAACCTCTTTATGCACTCTTAAAGCCCAATGTCTAGTTAGTTTATTTTGCTGGCACTTTTATGCCAATGTAAACAGTGTGGATAACCTTTCGGATTTTGTTAGTTCCCTATCTCTAGTACAGTAGAGTAGCAGAGTTCCCTATTGACTGTTTCACAAGTTTTTGCCAAGCTAGCTCCATATTTTCTGTTTGGAGCAGCTTTTTTGCACAAGGTGCTTTTGTAACTTCGCATCTTCTTGATGCTTTCTAATATCATTTAATTACTTTATCAAAAAAAAACATGACCCAAATACGTTGAATTTTCTTGCCAACAAAAAAACAATCAAATATTGTTCTATTAGATTGAAAAATTCTTTAAAGTCCAGGTCAAAAAAACAACTAAATATTGTTCTATTAGATTGAAAAATTCTTTAAAGTCCAGGTTAAAAATTAACTAAGGTTGGGTTTATTAAAATGGGAATCTTGGAATTAGATCAGTGTCAAATGCACGACAGAGAATTGATGATCACGAAAACTGTGAAAAAATTAATTCAGCTAGAAATGACTCCAAAATCTGAGTTTGCTAGCTCTGCTTGTTGGCAAAAAAAATTGTGGTTCAAGGGCATTCAATGGAAAATAGAGGAGTCAACAGGCTGGTGTTACGGTGGTGGATCAACAAGGAAGTGAAGAGGGCGGTATTTTACGACAGAAGAGCTTGATGGAGCCGGTGGTTTCAATCCATCAAGAGAATGAAAAAGAAGGAATTCCTCATTAGTTGGAAAGGAACCCTCAGGACAATGAAGAGACATATTTCATCCCGTTAATCCACTTCTCCCCAAAACCCATGTCTTCCATCATATACAAAAGGGAACTTTAATTTACATTTTTGAAGACCTTAGGATCCTATTTACCACGGAGACACACCTTATCTTGCCTCACCCCTTGTCCAGGCGTTTATTGGCAACTAAGATGTTATCTGTAATCTGCCTTGCAATGAAAAACACCATCTGAGTGTCAAAACGAGTTTAATAATGCAACACTTTAGCCTCTCCAAGTAATTTTGCTATAATTTGGTATAAGCGTTGGTCTGAAACCCGTTACTTCTTCACATTGATTATCATTAGTATTACTCTCTCCATTTCAATTTGTTTGTTTGGTTTTGAATTGACACGGAGTTTAAAAAAGCAAAGAAGGCTTTTGAATCTTGTGGTCTTAAACTAAAGATATGTAGAATGTAGCAAAATATCTTTTAATCTTGTGGTCTTAAACATGCCTAGTTGAAAGTAAGAGCTAAAGAGTTCCCAAAAAAGGGAACGCTCTTTTTGTAATGTTCTAAACAAGAAAGCGGACAAACAAATTGAAACGGAGGGAGTTATTATTATTTTATATCTTAGTAATGTGTGAAGCTCTTCTGAAAATTTTAAATTGATGACAGTGATTGGACCTGGGGCTTTGTCACCTTCACAACATTTCAACTATTCTAATTACCTTATGTCCTTTACCTCTAGTATATGTCTTCATCCCATGAATATGAATCTTGTTATTTTTATTGTTATTTAATCATTTCGCTTTTCCCAGTTCTATCTTAATCTTTCTTTCTCCACAAAGTCAGATTGTTTGGGATTGGTGTTGAATGAAAGGGTTAGACAAGAGTAAGTTTACCAGCAGAAATTCCATCTCTAGGATGAAAATATTTCTTTCACTGGTTTTGTTTTAATGTGTAGGATCTGTTTCCATTCTATTATGACCAACTGTCACCAAAGGTGGGCTTGTGTGGTGTTTACTTCCTTCTTGATAAATAAGGGAAATATATTGTATCTTTAAGCTTTACCAACTCATCGTTGTCCTTATCTTTTGTTATTAATGCACTTTAATGTACTCTATCTGAATATATATGTACTGTATGCATTCAGATTTGGAAGTATGATGGCACACAAAGAATTGTTAACACTGCTTTGGAGCACTTGACTGTTGATCAAAACACGCCGGAGGGCCCGGTGGAGACGGATATTCTGTTGACAGGTGGCATGAATGGCTCATTATGGTATGTCTTCTGTTATAATTGAATCTTAGAAGAGAAACTCAGCTAGAGTTGGTTGTAACTGTTTTTTTTTTTTTGAGAAGGTAACATTGTGTATATTCATTGAAACCAATGCTTGGGTTGCACTAAACCATATTTACAGCTTGTCAAAAAGTAAGAAAACTGAATCTGAATCCTAACAGGAACCTAGGATATCTATAATGGATTCAGTGTCCTCTAAATACATTTGCTTGCACCAGAAACTAAAAAGCCTGATACAATTTAGTTTGATCTTTTGAAGATCACAATTTTTGCTCTCAAACTAGCATTTCTTTCTTTCCAAACAGTCCACCAAATACAGGCTGGGACAATCCTCCATCTATCTCTATCTGCAGCTCCCATCCCTACTTCTCCCCAACTGTATAAAAGATGCGTGATTCTGTTAGGCATAGCCCAAGCAAAACCCCCGAGACTAATGAAAATCCTCCATGGCTTGGATGTTATTGCACTGGAGAAACAGATGATTGACTGTCTCAACCTCTTCCCCACATAAATAGCATCTAGAACACATGGAGAACTTCCTTTTCTTGAGATTTTCATGTGTTAAAATTGCTTCTCTTGCCAAGAGACAAGTGAAACATGACACCTTGAAAGGGATTTTAGGTTTCCAAATCTGCTTCCAAGGCCAAAGAGAAGGTTGTTGTCCATCTTGATTTAGCAACTTATATGCAGAGTTTACCTTGAATGTGCCTTTGTTATTTCTGCTCCACCATAATCTATCATGTTCATCCCTTGTTCCTGTAAAAGCTTCCAACCCACCAAAAAAATCAATCACGGTCCCGATTTCCCAATCATATTTATTCCTTCTAAACTGAAAATTCCTTCCATGCTGTGTCCAAACCTCAGCTACACTCACTTGTTTATTCACTACCAAGTCATGCATCTCCGGAAAGATACTCTTCAAGCTAAAGTTGCCCAACCATTTATCCTCCCAAAATGAAGTCTTGATGCCATTTCCTACCCTGATGGTCGTATTGATCTTCAAGAGAGGCCACAAGATTCTGATGGACGATAGGCTTACCCCATATGGTGTAAGTACCTCCTTTGTCATCCACTTGTTCTCAGTTCCTTGGCACCATTCTTCTTTGGGATCAAAGCAATGTAGGTGGCATTAAAGCTCTTCTCAAAGATATTGTGAGAATGGAAATTCTTAAAGGTGTCCATGATATCCTTCTTCACTACATCCCAACACTTGATAAAAAACCCCATTGTGTAACCATCTGGACCAGGAGCTTTGTCCATGGCACACATCTTCAGACATGCTAGTACTTTTTGCTCCTCAAACTCCCTTTGTAACTGTTCGTTTTCAGCTTCAGTGACCATTAGACAGTTGATTAGGTTGCTGGAAGGTCTTCTATATGAGGTTTCTGAATAAAGCTTCTGATAAAAACCAATAATCTCCCCTTTAATTCTCTCTGGATCCTTCACTGTTTCATCTTAAATTATCAGTTGATCAATGTTGTTGCATCTTTTGTGTGCATTGGCCACTTTGTGGAAATACTTGATATTTTTGTCCCCCTCTTTCAGCCGCTCTTGATCTTTGTCTCCATGCTATCTCTTCATTTTATGATGTTCTTCATAGTTCATAATCAAAGATGCCTTCATTGTTGATTCTTCTTCTGTTAGGACTCTATTTTCCATTACCGCATCCAGCATAGCTAACTGACTGAGGATTTGGACCTTTTGTAACCCTAGGTTGCCCAAGCTGGTTCTACTCCACTCCTTTAATTTGCCTTTAGGGCCTTGAGCTTACACCCAAGGATATAATCAGGCTTACCAGTGAATACAAAAGACTCCCACCATTCTCTAATTTTTTCCACAAAATCCTCCGTGTTGAGCCACCAATTATCAAACTTAAATAGAATTTGTTTTGCTCCCAAGCTCCACATTGTATAGTAATGGGAATGTGATCTGAGCACAATCTATGTAACTCCACTTGTTGAATTCTGCTAAAGTTGGCATCCACTCTTTGGAAATTAAAATCCTATCAATTCTAGAAGCAACATTGTTATTGTCCCCTTTAAACCAAGTGTAGTTACCCCCTACCAATTGTAAGTCCACGAAGTCCATATCTTCAATAAAATCAGAGAACTCTATCATACCTAGAGTTCTCCTTTTGCAATTTCTCTTTTCTGATGGATATCTTATGATGTTGAAATCTCCACACACTGCCCAAGGTCCCTCAAAAAGACTTCTAACAGCACCTATTTCCTCCCTCACATGCTCTCTCTCAACTCTGCCATTAGGAGCATAGACTCCTGTTATGTGGCAATTGAAATCCTGAAACACTGCCTCAAACTTGCAGGTGAGGGTGTAGGAACCTGTTTCCAGTACTTCCCCTTACCATGATCTACTGTCCCATAACATAAAAATGCCCCCTGTGCCACTTGCTTGTAAAAAAACATACTTAACCCATCGACCACCCCAAATCTCTTTTATTATATCATGGATCTTCCCCTCTAACTTTGACTCTTGTAGACATACAATGTCAGCCTTCCAGTTGGAGATTAAACTCTTCACAAATCTCCTTTTATCCCCGCTATTTAATCCCCAAACATTCCAGGACACAAGTTTTACATTCATTGTAAAACTTTGTCCTTTTGCCCCCTCTCTCTCTTCCCCTCACATTTGAAATTAATATCAAAAGAAGTCAGGTTTTTCAATTCCTGAACCCCCTTGTACCTAGGCCTTTTGCTAATAGAATCACTTTCCATCTTCCTAGCTTGTCTGCAACTGTCTATTTGCATAAGTAGCTCCAGAGATTCCTTCTCATGTCCTTGAAAGTCCACACCAAACATTTTTCCCAGCTTGATAAGGTTTTGTCTTACCCACATAGATGTCTCCTTCTCTTTTTGTACTGCGGAGCTCATGTCATTTTGTATGGGATACGCATCCTCCACCACCCACTCCTCAATTTGTTTGTCAGACTGCATGCTTGATGTGGTATTTTGATCCTTCTGAATTTCCAGAAATAAATCTGGTTTATCACTGCTAACCTCCCTCGCCATCGTTTTGGGGGGTTTGAAGCATCTCCTGAGTTTATAATTGAGTTCCCATGTTCTGCATGCCCTTCTTTTGTTATAGTATCATGTTGCAGAATACTGCTCTTAAGAACTGGAGCATGGTCCTCGATTTCAAAGCATAAAGGATCAATAAAGGCTACCTCACTTAGGCCTGATAAGTCATTTAAAATGATATTTGCTCTATCAGGCCCAATCTTTTTTTAGTATTGCCCTAGCCCAAAAAGTTTCTCAAATAGACTTGGGTCTCCACTTCCTTAGCACATGAATGTGGGGTCTCATTTAAAAAGACTCAAGCAGTCTCTGGGAGTCCCATGTCTGTAGGAGACAACTCTATTACCTGTTGGTTAAAAGACAGTGGCAGACCTCCAGTTTCTTTGCTACACTCTCCCAGCTCCGGCATGACTAGCTGGTGATTTTCTTCTACTGCCGGCGTCAAGATTTGAAATGGAACTTCCCTCTCTACCCAAATAGGGATATCCCGTCTCTCTCAATCGAAATCTCGCCCGGGCAGTTTTTTCCATCTCCACGGATTTTAATTCTTGCCCACTTTTAATGGTTCTTCAAACCAGTCTCCTCCTCAGTTTCGACCCATCCCCCACAAAGATTTCCAATTTCTATGAAGATTCTTTGTGACCAGAGTTGTAAAGGTACTCCTAAAGCTCTAATCCAAGTGGATTTGGCTTTTTGATTGGAATCTTCACATCCTACTACTGGATTCCACCACTGAAGATTAAATTTGATCTTCTCCCACCTTCACTCACTCTGTACGATTTGTTCTACCATGTGCTTGTTTGGAAATTTGAAGAGGAACATGTTGTTGACCATCTTGTAATTGTTAATCCCAAACACTCTGTTCCAAGAGACTGCAATCCATCTCCTGATGTCTGATAAAGAGGGAAGTTGTGTTTCTCCCTCATTAAAAGAGCTCACAATGCACCTCTTGAAAAGTCCAGTGTCTCTTGCCCCTGGTGTCTCTGTAATTGAAGGTTTCCTTCACTGTACGAGATCTCAGTCTCACCCAAAGTTTTTGATCTCCATTTGCTTTCTCCAGCTGCTGTGGCATAAGAGAGGTCCTTAAAAAGTTTGGGTTGTACTACATTCTTCAGTTGGTGACAGCATTGAATGAACCTCTCTATCTTAAAGGCTATCTCATTCCACCCAGCATCTATAGCTAACTCTGGAACTATTATAACTACTCTTTCCATACCAGCAAGAGTTAAAATGCTCAAGAATCTACCGTACTCATTCACTTTCCTAGTGCAGAAAGTCTCAGTGGATTTTTCTTTGTATTTCCATTTTCTGATTCCTTTTTCTCTATCCTTGGATGCTTCCTTGAGGACTGTGCAGAGTCATTTCATGATTTTCGCACTCATGGAAGACCTTCTCATCAGTTTGCGGCTTTTCTCGACCCATTCAAACCAAATGTCTCTCCCCACTGTCCATCTTGTTATATCGAAAGACTTGAAGCCTGCGTTGAAATATATCCTGTTTTCCTCCATCACAGATCAAGAGAGGAAGAGCTCTGCTAGTGAAAGAAGGAAATAATGAAAAAAAAGAGAGTTCGGTGAAAAGGCTACCACGGTGGGAGTTGAGAGTAGAAAGAAAGGACGTTTTCGGCAAGGAGTTGCCGGAAAAAGAGTTTTCTCTCTCCTATGAAGTAGGAGAAAGGGGAGTGTTGGGAGTAGTGCCTAGGAGGAAGTATTTAACACATTTCAACATTTAGAATAACACTATGTATTGATTGTGTTAATCAAGACTTTAACTTTCCTAGCCTAATTATTATAGGAATAAAGTATTTCTTATTGTAGTTGATTGTCTTAATTAGTTATCGGATTCATTGTACAAATAGCATTTCTAATGGGATATAAACACACCAGAAATACAATAAGTCGTTCTTATTCTAAAATCTTCATGGGTATCAGATCTTGTCTTAATTAGTTATCGGATTCATTGTACAAATAGCCTTTCTACTGGGATGTAAAGACACCAGAAATACAAGAGATCGTTCTTATTCTAAAATCTTCGTGGGTATCAGAGCCATTGCTGTCTTTTGAGGTGAGGTTTCTTCATTCGCAGCACTAGAGTACCTTCTCCTCAAAAAGACGTTGAGTGTTCTCCCTCACTGTTACAGTAGATTTCTTAGCCCTTCATCAGTGTTATGGGATAACTAATACCACCACAACTTTCCCTGCCTTCGTCGACCTAACCCCATAAAACAGATCTGACAAAGACTGCCGTAGGCTCCGCCAACAGTCACGTCTCTGGTAATGCGTCAGCTACATGCGCCGGCGAGTAACCTTTTTGGAGAAATTTTTTCCATTATGGTTGCAGGCCTCTCCCGACCTCACCCAATCAGCTTTAATTTTTCCTGACCACTGAAGTGAGGGTCCAAGTGAATTGCATGATTTTTTATTTTTTTTTTGAAACTGGTAACATTTTTTATTCCTCAGCATTAAGGGCTATGCTGGCCACCTCCAAAAAGTTGTTACTCGGAAAGAAAAAGTTGGAGATACTTAGAATGCTCTTATGAAATCCACTAGTTGGATATCTTCATCTATATTCTTTCTTAACACCAAAAGCCTAAGGAAGTAATTACTCTTTACATAATCTTTTCTATAGTACAGTCTTTCCCTTAAAAAATTCTCTGATTTCTTTCTTTCCGTAGGGTCCACCAAATGCATGCTGGAACTGGGCTTTGATGCCTCCCCATCTAATCCAGCAGCTTATTAGATCTGCTGTGTGTTCTGGGATGGTCCAGCTGATGTTGGATATGCTGGGGTGAAGAGGGCCCAAATCTGTATTGTCACTTTACAGTGTAGAATAAATGTTTGTTGGTCTCAAGGGTCTTCTTTACATAAGAGACCTTAGTGCAAAATTGATGCCCCTCTTTTGCACCTGCTTGCTCCCCCCTCCATTTGTATAGCCTGTTAACAGAGAACTTCCCCTTTTTTTGGTGAGCCCAAGTCAGTCTATCTGGATCCAAATTAGTCCTAGGACACCCGAGCTTCACCACCTCACCAATTTTCCTGTCAGTAAGAAGTCCTCTGAAGACTAGGTTCTAACCATTCGTGGTCCACATCTCCCCTATTCTTTAATCAGGGTTAGAGCTTATGGAAAGAGTCAAGGGAATAAGTTCCTTAGAATCCCTTGATCACACCATTTGTCTGTCGAGAACTGTCTGATCTCCCGTTCCCACAAGAATCTTAGTGTTATGTTTTAGCTATTCCAGTAATTTTAGTTCTCCGCTCTCCAACTCCGTATGTAGAGATCACTCCATTTGTGCACCAATGAACTTCTTGCCCATATTTATGATGAACTACCTCTTTCCATAGGGCCTGATTTTCATAAACACATCTCCGTAACCATTTGGATAACAAACACTTGTTCTGTAACTTAAGGTTTTTGACTCTCAATTCCCCATTATTCCTGTTCTGTTGGACTGCCACCCATTTAACCAGATTGAACCCCTTCTCAATTTCGTTTCCTTGCCACTGAAAGTTCCTCCTCAAGAAATCCAATGCCTTTATCACCTTTTCCAGGAATTGGGAACAATGACATCACATAAGTTAGCATGGAATCCAACACTGAATTAATTAAGTTACTCTTCCTCACAGAGATAAGTATTGAGACTTCCATAATGTCAATTCTTTCTCAGACTTTTCTATTATGCCATCCCAGATATCAATTGCTTTATGTTTGGATCCCAATGGCATGCTTTTCCACCTTGCACTTAAGAATGCTTTCCAGGGATTCAACTGCACAACCTTCCTTGATTGGGAACGTGCTTCTCTTCCTCCAGTTGACTTTAAGGCCTGAGCAAGCTTCAAATATAACCAGAATCACCCTCAAGTTAAAATTTTGCGCCTATTTTACTTAACAGAAAACTACTGTATCATCAGCATACAGTACTTGCTCAAACTGTGGAATAGACCCTAGATTTGTGTTGTGACTTTGCAGTGTAGAATATTTATTATGTTGTGTGTGCCCAGTTAGAAGTTTTATTAATTAATTCAGTTACCATATTATTTATTTAAAAACTATAAATCAACTATTTTTTACAATATTAGTTACAAATCTATTGTTCTTTAATATTTTCAAAAAACAATATGCATCTTTACCTAGTGATAGATAAAATTTAATAATCTTACTTACATAGACACATTTGTCAAACATTAAGGATTACTTTTTTTTTATAAAGATTTAACTTTAAAATTACACTTCTGCAACCACACATCATGTTAGTAATTATATTATGATAAACAAATAAATCTTTGTGACTACTACTAGGCTGTATAATTACTAAACTAGTAATTACATCAAATCCAATTATGAGGTGGCTTTCCAAACAAACCCTTAATGTTCAATTTTTCATGCCAAGTGTTTTACGATCAGATATGTACATTCATGTTTGTGGTTACAATTTCGTTAAGCAGCATGGACTGTCTTTATTAGTTAAAATTTTTGTGATCCATACTTGTTTGATGAATTATTCTTGTTGAAAATTCATAATGGTCTGGCACATATTTTCCAATACATTGTTTTGAAGTCTAGTACGTTCGCAGTATATTTGAAGTTGGAAAGGTTGGACAACAATTTAATCAAGGGGTAAAATGCTTGCCAGATCGTGTTTGGCCTCTCAAAGACAGATACGGGGAAGGGTATTATGACTCACCAGGACATGTCTGGAGACCTCCAGGAGCTTTTGTACATATGCCATCGAATATATCTTGTATAAAGATGTCCCAAAAGCACCCTGCACCTGTCAGTGATGCTTCTTTAAAGCATATTCTGTATCCTTTTTAAGGGTTGAGCAATTAAAATATGTTTTGTTCCTCATTGTTATATTGTCCTCTTCAACTATAATAATGTAAGTTGGGTGGTCTGATTTTGTCTTCGGTGACTCATACGACACGTTTGTTTTCAATCCAAGGCTAGAGCTTTCAATTTGTTGGGTATATAAAATTTTACTTGCCTGTTTGAAATTTAATAAATATACTTTAGTGTTTGCTGGTGTAATACTTTTTTGCTGCCTCTTGTATATTGGAGTACTAAAGTAGTTAAATTGACCAGCTTTTTATTCTTGTAGATCTTCAAATTTGTAAAAAGTAACTGTTATCTTTGGTTTTGGCTCACTGCTCTTCAAAAATTAAGTCTTTCCGCTCCACTCTAAAGTCCATACCTACTCGAAGTAAGACAACCAAAACATGATTGAAGTCGTACGTTCTTGTCACATTTTTTTCCTTTCCTTTTCTTCTGTTTTCTTTTTTCTTTTGAGAAAGGTGACAAAGTCTGTATCACACTTGTGAGACTTAACGCTGGAGCTCAGGATAACTACGCTGGGAGCTGAATCATCTGGTGGAACAGTCAACATTCTGAACCTCAGAGAACCACTAGATCTTAATTCAAGTATACCTACTGATAGAACAAGAATTTCTGAGATTGCTTCATTTGAGTGTACAGTTTGGACAGCAGATCTTAGTCATGATCAGAAACAAGCAGTAGTAGGCTAGTTCTTTCCTCCATGTTTGCAGTTACTAAAGTCCCTTTGCTAATATAGAATTCCAATTTTGAGATTGATTGGCCTTTGAAATGCAATTCCCATGCTGACATTTCAATGTTTTACCCTCTGGTTTGAAGTAAACTCTGCTCTTTTGTGATCCAAGTTGTCAAACTTTAATTATGGGTTGTGTCTATTTAATTTACTTGTCCTGCATGTTTTATTGAAGTTCCAAGAAGAAAAATACTTTCTTCATTGCTAGTTTCTTATATCCTGCTTAATATTATATAGGAACCAATAGAGGAGCTGCAATGTTGGACATAGAAACAGGAGTGAAATCCTGGGTTTGTCGGTCTAAAAGCGACGTGTTCTCCATACAATTTGATAATTCAGTAAATTTCTCATACTCCATCCTTTGTGCTTTAATTACTTATTGTGGCATTGTATAAATTGCAATTAGTTGTACAAGAGAATTTTTAATCTTGCAAACCTTCATATTAACAATTGGTTTACAAGATTTCATAAAACATGAAGATGACAAATACCGTTGTCTGTTCACTGAACTTGTAATCCGAATTGGTCATGCTTTGTTTCTAGAGTTACATAATTAGTCAATCCAAATAAAAGCACATTATCATATTCATTTATGTATTTCATTGAAAACTGAACTGTTGGATTTTTTCAATTCTTGCTTTTGTGATACACATGGACATGAATGTAGTATATGCCTAGCTCTTCAAACTTGTCTTTCATCTGCAACAAGGTGCTCACTTGATGAACTTTTGTGACAATTGGAAATGATAAGCATCCTCTGGAATCATCTGTAACATTTCTTATGCATCCTGGAAGGTGAAGTTTCTGACATTGTGTTTTCAGAATATTCCTTTTTTTTTGTATTGCAGGAAAATACTGTTTTATGTGGGCTAAGAAATGGAACAATTTTATCCATCGACACCCGTCTAAAACCAGGAGAATTTTCTGGTAGGCTTCCTCAGAATAGAATTCCGTGCCATTCTAGTGGGTCTTCTAGTAGGTTTAAAAGCGCTGCTAGAGATTCCTTCCAGGTATTAACTGCTTTTGTTAGGAGCGTGTGTGTTCTTTTCTTTCAGTAAACTTCCCTCCAGCCCACCGCATTTGCAAGAGCAGTAGTGAACTTCCTCTATTCCAAATTACAGCCATGGTTTGAGTTTATGTTATTACTCAAAGATGGGCAATTAGAGAGTTCATTTTGGAACAGGACCCAGTTGTTGGGAACTTTCAAATTCAATTCTGGAACACAAAGTTAAATCCCCCTTTATCGTCAGGCAATCTAACATTCATTTAGAAACAACAAAGTTAGTCATTTTAAGTGGATGTCAAGCAAAGATAAAATTACATTCATTTACGCTTTGTTGTTATAATGGAAGACAAGCTAAAAACTAAAGGCATCATTAGGAGCACTTGATTAGGAGTTTTTATCATTTACACTTGTTCAATTTACAGAAACTGGTAGTTGTCCCAAATGTTTCAACAATGGAAGTATTGAATGTGAAAAATGTCCATTTAGTTCAATAAGATACCAATTATGTTGTTGTAGTGATATCAGTTTCATTTAAATAGGGCCTTGGGGGCTTTGAATGTGACAGACGAGCTTATATCATTTGCTCATGTTTAATTCATTGGATTGGTTTTCTCAAATGTTGCAGTAATGGAATTATTCAACGGGAAAATTGTTTAGACATTTCAGAAAGACTCCCCAATGCTGTCTTGTCGTTATGAAAATCAGTTCATTTAGGAATGGCCTCTTAGGCTATGAATTTTCTGCTCTACTCTTAAATTTTTGTGATTGAAGATATTATGAGAGCTCCATATTTGTTAGATAAACACTTGTACAAATTGGTGGATATCTTTTTTCTATGCAGCTCAAAGGGAGGATGTATCACTGCAACACAATCTCTATGCCTTCATCTGTATGTTGGTTAGTGAGCTTTCTTTGTAATATTACATGAGGACTTCTCATTTTTTTTGCTTAATTCATTAATAAATTCTTTTCTTGCTTTTTTCTCCCTTTTCTGATATTGCAGTTTGGCACCTTTGAGGCTTTATGAGCAATGTTTCCTGGCAAGCTCTATGGATGGATCGGTTAGTATTTAATGTGATTCCTTGGGCTATATACTAGGGTTTTCTCTCAGCTGTTTTTGCAATCCTTGATGATGAGCATTGTCTTGATGCTTCCCACACAAGTCTGTCCCTTAACGTTTGTGTTAAAAGGGCTCCAGAAGAATCAATCCTTTTAATAGGGTAATAGCTGGAGATGGTTTATCTCTTTGCACATAATGTAGTCGTGGCAGCGGAAAATTCTCTTTGGGAGCATGCTTCATTGAGATTTCAAAAATACATAATGTAGTGGTGGGCACCTGAGTCTCAAATTATCGCATTTCCTTAGATGCCACGAAGCTTATGATTATTATCATTATTCTTTAGTTTCTGTTAGTTATCCATAACTTTAAGAAGCAGAGACAGTGAGAGACTACTGTCCATTGATCGTGGTATGCTGGTACTACCTAGTAGTTTCTTTGCCTGATTATTCGACTCTTTATGTTTTTCTTTCCAAGGTCTCTCTTTGTTGAATTTCCTTCTAAAAGTTACCGTTCCATTTAAGGTCCAACAATATGCTAATGGTTTTGGTTTCCAATTTGGAATAAGAGGACTGATTATATTGTAACTGTAGTTTCTAAGCTGATTTATGTTTCTAGAATTTTAGGCCTTAAAATTTGGTTTCTTGGTTTATCTTTTACATTTTCATAGTTTGAGATGACTTCTTGTTTGCGAATACCTGCATTTTCTCTTCATATTTTTGAGCTTTTTTTTTTCTCTAAGAGATGGGCAGGGAGTCCCCGATAAGAACAACTAGTTCCTGCTTGTGCAAGGGTCCTTTGGTTGGTGAACAAGTTATACTAGGATTATAATACAGGGATCAAATAATGACGAGATTATTTTAGAGGATATACTTTTATTGGTAAATGTTTTGTTCATGGGACTAAAAATGGGATAATACGGGATATAATATAAAACATGAGTTTGTTTCACTCTTAGATAAATTAGGATAAACTTTTATTTTGAATTTTAACCTTGATTTTTAAAGGACTCGGGAGAAATGCTTTAAAAAAGGGCATCTTTATCATTTTTGGTATTCTATTCCATGGTCACTAATCCTGGGATTGTTATTACATATTGAATGTGGTACAAAAATAATACCATAATTGTAGCATAAATAGTCCAGAGATAGCTAATTTCTAGAATAAAAAGTTCAACCAAATGCGGATAAACTTCTCGTATTTTTGTTATCCTTTATCCCACAAACCAAAACGACCCCTAAATAGTTATCAAAAGCTGAATGACTTATTATGGTAGGTGAGTGTGTTGTGCAGTCTCTATTAAAGTGCATATAGTTGAGTGATTTGGCTGATTAGAAATGGATCACTTAATTAGTCTGTCTTGTACATCTGGATTATTTATAACATTGACATATTTCCAGATAAAGCTTTATGATCATCGTCTAATGAGGGGTGCAATTCAATCATATGTGGGAAATAAAAATTCTCATAGTCGGATACAGCTTGGAGTTGACTCATCAGAGACGATGATCATGTCAGGTAGCTATGGCTTTATTGACGCTTGTATCAGTACGATAGAAAAATGTGAACACTTGCTAAAAGACACTCTTGTTAGGTGGAGAGGACTATCATTTGCGGCTATGGAGTATCAAATCTGGCGAACTGCTATTCGATGATAAATTCATGGATTCGATCCCCTCAGTTGTACGCTGGCCAAAAACTGGAGGTATTACCCACCTTTGCTTGGTCCATATCCCTCCAGTAATACATGTTTCCTATCCTGTGATACGTCCAATTTCTGACAGGTCTCCTAGGAATGGGAAAACAGATACAAGGTGCATGGCTTGGATCTGAAGAAGGGTTGTTTTTCATGGACTGGCCTTGAGGAAATGTCTTCTTGGTGGTCTCTTACTTGGAATATTCAGAACTTTGCACATATTATTGTCAGCTGGTTTTGATTAGGGATGGCAATGAGGCAGTGCAGACGTGCAGTTTTGATGTTATATAGGGGCGGGGCGGGTTGTCTTCTTTTATTTATTATATACAATTTCCCTGTCATATTTATTCGTTATTTTAGTTAATGCTTCACCGTTAATAATTAATTAATTAGTGCTGTTGTGGTTTTTTTTCTGTAAAAGCTTTAATTTTCGTTACCTTTTTTCTTTTGATATTTCCCCCCTTTTTTTAGAGGGAATATAAGATAGTTTTTTTTTCCTTTTTTCATTAAATTCCTACATTGTGGTTTCTTGTGTGTGGGTGTGGGTGTGGGTGGGGGGGGGGGGGGTAAGGCATTGACCCCATCAGCTTATTAGGCTAATAGCTGTTGATATGAATATTTGGAAAATCCAGGTCCTGATTTTTTGTGTTTGATCAATTTCTATGGATATTATACATGTCAATGAATCGAAGTTGAGATTTGCATCATGCAACTGAAGTTTCTATAATTAATTTCTGTAAGAATTTTTTCTTTTTGTTCCAGTTCAATTTGTGTTGTTAAAGTTGTGTAATTAACGAGTCGTTCTAAATGATAACTGAATCAGACTCTAGTTGTTACTTAAGTTGGGGTGGGTTGAATTCTTTGCTGGTTTATACGATTTTGATCCGCAATCATCTCTTCTCATTTCCCATCTTGGTTTTGAATTTTCTTTTATGTTGAGAACCTTTTTTTTCCCAATTATTTACAAACTAGTAGATGCGCGTTGTGCCGTTATAACTTTCTTCGTTGAAACTTTTTAGAATAGAACGTTCTTGTATTTTGATTTTATAGTATTTTTATATAAGTTCTTTTTAAGAGTATAGAGGTTATTCAATTTTAATTTACCATTTGTTTTATTAAAAGAAAATGAAAAATTACAAATCATAAAACTATTTTTTATATAATTTAATTTTACTATGGTTACATAGTGCCTTTAATTAGAGAGTCACGTAATAATTTTTTTGACTCTTCTTTTTTGCAAATTCGTTAGAATAACATTATCAATTACATTCGAAATATTTAATTTTTTTTTTAAAATATATATATAACTAATGTGTTTATCAAAGAGCAAAGGTTCCATAATCATATGATATACCAATAACCAATATGTAGTCCTAATGTTTTTTCCAAAATCTAAATTTCATATGTAATATAGTTATGATAGTGTTTTGTAGTTAAAATTTTGCACAAACAAAACATTAAGGAATCCTCGAAAAGGATGAAAGAAAATTAAGGGGTAATGGGAAAAAGTTCAAAAAAGTATTTTGGTGTGAGAGAATGATCCTCATTGTGTATCATATAATTATAATTAATTGTTAGTTTTAATTCTATCATTTGACTTTCTGTTTTGTTTTTTACTCTTATTAATATTAACATTATTATGACAACAACAAGAAATCATATAAATTTTTAGGCTTGATTATTGGAGAAGAAAAGTTTTCTTTGGAGAATGTTGTAAATAAATGTATTTTTTGAAAATGTGAATCTTCATTAGATGAATTTTCATATAGTATGTACTAAGAAAATACTTATAACAATAATGTTACATAAAATTAAACATAAACAACAAAGTTAAAAGCATGCATTAAAAACAACAATTAATATCATAAGGATAAATTAACGACAGTAGGGCATACCAGGATCTGTAACAATAGAATGAAAGGGAAAGGAAGAATCGTGCCCATTGAATGCACAATATCTCCTTGTTGGTGAGCCACTCAGCATGAGCAAAGTACATAATTGTGCAGAAGAAGAAGTTCAGAGTCAAATAATATTTAACTGTGCAAAAGAAGAAGTTCACAATTTTTGATATTTTGAAATGAGAGGGAACACCTCTATTTATAGACAACATAGTGTATTGTGAACAAATGTTATTACTTTTCATGAAAAATAGTAGTTGATTTTGGAAATAAATAAATTAAAAAGAAGTTCTTGTTTGTGATGACGCCATGTAGGCACAGTGAGAAGTAGTACTATCTTAAAGTTATTAGTACAAATTTCATCTCTTTTTATTCTGTGCTCTGATGAAAAAATTTATAGCAGAGGCACAACAAATAAAAATCGAGTCTTCACTAATTCGTTGACACTTGAATATAGTGGTTCATTTTGTAAGTTCAAAGCTCTAAAAATTAAGAGAAAATATTATTTAAAATTAACACAATCCAATTAAAATTATACTAAACCATATAAATAAGTGATTGTGGTATCCACCATTCTTTAAGCTTACCATATTCAAAAGAAAAAAGAAATCCGAACATCTTTCTTCTTCATTTTAAAACCTTTATCTACTTCTTTTTTCTTTTAAAATTGAAAATTTTATCAAATTATATCACTCAACATTAGAAATCGGCAAAGAGAAAGTTTGACGAAATTATTTTTATCAGAAAATTTGATTCTCTAAATATAAATATAATTAAATTTATATATATTCAAAATGATTTATGTATAAAATATTCGAAATGATGTTCATATTTAAATGCACTTCACTGCAATTTCAAAAGTGAAAAGTGAATTAGAAAACATATTACAACATGCTTTTCATAATTGAAATATACCTTTATTTTTTTAAAAAAAAATTGTATTTCGATAAACATCAATTTTAAAATATAATAGAAATCATTTTAAATAAATAAACTATTTTTATATTTAAATGGATCCTAAAACTAAAAGTTAAAAAAAAAAATTCAAGAAGATGAAAACACCTCACTCAACTAGTACTCATAGCAAAAGGTTTCAACTCAATTGATTAACGTGCGACACAATACAAATTTCTCAAGTGGGATTTTTTTTTTTAAAAAAAATGACATTAAGGTTTTAAAATAAATGGGTGGTGACATAAGTTTTAAGTATTGGGTGTAGGTGACAATTATGTGATTAATGATTAATGATTGTGAAGTTGCCCTCAAGTTTATAAGTTGATAGTTTGGTCCACTGAGTTAAATGAATGGTAAATGATGATTTCATAGTACCTAATTTGACCAACTTTTGTTGGGAAATTAAATGAGGAATAAAATGGTAAATTGCCTATACGAAACCTAATTTAACCAATTTTGGTGGGAAATATTGAGCTAAAAGAGGAAATAAAAGCTTTTCCCCCGCCTCCAGCCGTCGTATTCGTCCTCTTCTTCTTCTTCTGCTCTCGTCTTTGCTTGCTTGCTTGCCTTTCTTCCTGCTCTCTTCATCTTCTTCTTCTTATTTTTGTAAATTGCAAGTTTTCGCTGGTAGTGTTTGTGCTTTCTTCTTCTTGAATCAGTTTTTTACCTAATCTGTAACTGGTGGATCAAATTTCGTTTTGTTTCAATTGGAATTACTTCATAAGCGATTGAGTTATACATCATTGTTTCTAGTAAGTAAAACTAATAGTCATTTAAAATCAATTCATTATCATCTGATCTGGGTACCTGCAATTTTTTCAATAATTTGCATTCGTGTTTCCGACATATTATTATATATGTTGCAATAGTTGACTATTATAACATATTATAGTCATATATAACAACATAATTGTTATTTTTCACAACAGAATACTCATATGTAGCAATATATGACTTACATCTCGCCACAGAATAGTCATATGTTGCTGCATATGATATAACTAAAAAAATGTTGTTACATGTTGATTTATTTTCCACAACAGAACAGTCATATGTAGCAACATATGACTTACATCTCACCACAGAATAGTCATATGTTGCTACATATGATATAACTAAAAAATGTTGCCACATGTGAATTATTTTTCATAACAGAACAGTCATATGTAGCAACATATGACTTAAATATCGCCACAGAATAGTCATATGTTGCTATATATGATATAACTAAAAAATGTTCCTGCATGTGATTTATTTTTCACAACAGAATAGTCATATGTAGCAACATATGACTTACATCTCGCCACAAAATAGTCATATGTTGCTACATATGATATAACTAAAAAATGTTGCTACATGTGACTTATTTTTCACAACAGAACACTCATATGTAGCAACATATAACTTACATCTCGCCACAGAATAGTCATATATTGCTACATATGATATAACTAAAAAATGTTGCCACATGTGATTTATTTTTCACAACAGAACAGTCATATGTAGCAACATATTACTTAAATATCGCACAGAATAGTCAGATGTTGCTAAATATGATATAACTAAAAATGTTGCCACATGTGATTTATTTTTCACAACAGAACAATCATATGTAGCAACATGTGACTTAAATGTCGCCACAGAATAGCCATATGTTGCTACATATGATATAACTAAAAAATGTTGCCACATGTGATTTATTTTTCACAACAGAATAGTCATATGTAGCAACATATGACTTACATCTCACCACAGAACAAGATTATCTAGTTAAATTTTATCTGCAAACGACTATGTGGGAATAATTTAATATGTGATGAAGACAATGTTGATTTTCTTATTTTTTGTATTTATTTTGAAATTATATATGTGGCAACATATAAATTACATATGGTGAAAATGTTGCCTTCACTTGTTTTGTACTTATTTTTGAATTACGATATAACATATGCAGTTTCTACTGTTGAAATTGCAACATATAATAAAATTGTTGCAACGTATAACTATAAAAAAAAATTGGTCTTTTGGGGCTTAATTCAATTAAATTGTCACCTAATTCGATATGTAACACCAATATATAGTCCTACAACATGTCTAAGTAACAAATTATGTTCGTACACAACACTCTCCATTGGATTCTAGCAATTATATTTGGAAAGAATTATCTCACTAGTTCGTCATATATTGTTCTAGTAAATCCATATGATAGTTATATAACACCCTTCTAAATCATTGTTCCAAATGTTATACATTATTATTATTGATTATTTATATTCTAAATCACTAACATTTTGGTTAAAATTTCCAATTTTTCATTCCTAAATCGATCAAATCGTCAATTAGTGCCTCCTTGATTCTTCATCTGTGACAACATATGCAATTTCAGTTGTTGAAACTGCAACATATAATGAAATTGTTGCAACATATAACTATAACAAATCGATCTTTTGAGCTTATTTCAATTAAATTATCACCTAATTCGATATGTAACAACAATATATAGTCCTACAACATGTCTAAGTAACAAATTGTGGTCGTACACAACACTCTCCATTGGATTCTAGCAATTATATTTCGAAAGACAATTATCTCACTAGTTCGTCACACATTATCTTAGTAAATCCAAATGATAGTTATATAACACCATTCTAAATCGTTGTTCCAAATGTTATACCTTATTATTATTGATTATTTATGTTCTAAATCACTAAAATTTGGTTAAAATTTCCCATTTTTCATTTCTAAATCGATCAAATCGTCTATTAGTGCCTCCTTGATTTTTCGTCTGTGACAACATATGCAGTTTCAGTTGTTGAAATTGCAACATATAATGAAATTGTTGTAACATATAACTATAACAAATCGGTCTTTTGGGGCTTAATTCAATTAAATTGTCACCTAATTCGATATGTAACACCAATATATAGTCCTACAACATGTCCAAGTAACAAATTCTGGTCGTACAGAATACTCTCCATTTGATTCTAGCAATTATATTTAGAAAGACAATCACCACTAATTCGTCATACATTGTCCTAGTAAATCCATATGATAGTTATATAACACCCTTCTAAATCGTTGTTCCAAATGTTATACATTATTATTATTATTATTGATTATTTATGTTCTAAATCACTAAAATTTGATTAAAATTTTCATCTTTCCATTCCTAAATTGATCAAATCGTTTATTAATGCCTCCTTAATTTTTCATCTGTGACAACATATGCAGTTTCTGTTGTTGAAATTGCAACATATAATGAAATTGTTGCAACATATAACTATAACAAATTGGTCTTTTGTAAAAGTGGTCCAATGATAGGCAAAACCCATCCTGTTTAACAAAAAGTAAAATAGGCCCAAGACATTCTACAATATGTTTTCATTTTCATTTCAAGAATAGGATTTTCAAATTTTTCATCTTTGCCGCTTCGGTTTTGGTGCTTTTTTTTACTCTCTCTCTCTCTCTCTCCTGGGATGTCCTCTCTCCTATAGGGCCTGTGGCTTCACATTAATGTAATGATCTTCTTTGATTTTCTGTCAGTCATTCCTCAGTCACACTATTCTCTCCTCTATTTGATTGGCCTTTGGTTAAACCAAATTTCGGTACTTACATATTCAACAGTAAATCAATTTCATTAGATCGATTTTTTGTTAGTTGATTTGGTATGATGTCAAATGTTATACTAAATCAAATTTGTGATGATGAAAATTATACTTTGTTGAACGTTAAAATGTATTGCAAACATGGAGACTTACTTGCAATGCAAATTTCATGGTCAAAAGACAATTCAGGTCACAGATTTTTGTCTTGTCCACAATATCGTGTATGTAAATTTATTTCTACAATATTTGGAGACTTCAGATCTCTTTATTTTTTTAAGTTAAAATTTATTTCTTTGTGGTTTGCATTTTAGGAGAATTCATGTAACTTATTTATATGGAGGGATCGTGAAGATGTTGATATACAATCCAAGTTCGTCATTCTCCAATTGACGAACAAATTTAAGGAGTTGAACACTGTTGATGAAAGTCATATCAAAAGAAGTACCGAATGGGGGATGAAGAAGAAGAGAAAGACCAAATGTTGTATCATCTGGACGCTAATGTTGGTGTTCTTTATTTTTTTCTTGTATATTTAAGCATTACCAAGAAGAATTTTGTAGAGTATACAAAATTATTATGTAGTTGTGTACAACCAATAAAATTATCATAGTTGTGGAATTATCATATGTAGAAATGTCTCAATGCGTGATTTGTTGTTCTTCTTTGTTTCTGTTTCAAAATATGTCAAATATGTTTTATATTTTACAACATAATATATTAGATGTGGCAACATATTCCACAAAATGTTGCTACAGACGAATCATCTGTAGCAACATATGCCACATGTTGTGACAGACGAATCATTTGTAGCAACATGTGCCACATGTCGTGATAGACGAATGTTGCGATATACACATTAGCTGTAGCAACATATGCCACAAATCTTGCTACATATAATCATCTGTAGCAACATATGTCACATGTTATGACAGGCGAATCATCTGTAGCAACATATGCCACATGTTGTGACAGACGAATGTTGCGATATACACATCAGTTGTAGCAACATATGCCACAAATCTTGCTACATATAATTAATGGTAGCGACATATGCCACATGTTGTGACAGAAGAATCATTTATAGCAACATATGCCACATGTCATGATAGACGAATGTTGCGATATATGCATCAGTTGTAGCAACATATGCCACAAATGTTGCTACGTATAATCATCTGTAGTGACATATGCCACATGTTGTGACAGACGAATCATTTGTAGCAACATATGCCACATGTTGTGACAGACGAATGTTGCAATATACGCATCAGCTATAGCAACATATGCCACAAATATTGTTACAAACGAATAATATATAGCGACATATGCCACATGTTGTGACAGATGAATCATCTGTAGCAACATATGCCACATGTCGTGACAAATGAATGTTGCGATATACGCATCAACTGTAGCAACATATGTCACAAATGTTGCTACATATAATCATTTGTAGCGACATATGCCACATGTTGTGACAGACGAATCATCTGTAGCAATATATGACACATGTTGTGACAGACGAATATTGCGATATACACATCAGCTGTAGCAACATATGCCACAAATGTTGCTACAGACGAATCATCTGTACCGACATATGCCATATGTAGTGACAAATGAATCATCTGTAGCAACATATGTCACATTTTGTGACAAACAAATTGATAAAATAAAATTGTCTTTAGTTACATTGTCTTTAAGATAAAATAAAACAACATAATTGATAAATTAAACATTGTCTTTAATTACAAACATAATGTCAAGGCTTTAAGCTCTGAGATATTATCTCATAAGCCCAAACATATTGCATCCGTTCAATTAGATTGTCACATAACAGTGTATTGAGTGGTTGCAATTCTGTCCCGCTAATCAAATGCTCAATGAATGCAAGAGAATATGACCCGCACGCCACTCTAGTTGCATTTTGTACCATAGGTTCCATTCGACCGTTAAATTTCCATGATTGAGTGAGCAACTTTTCTGGCAAATGATTCATTATTCCACTCTGCTTCAATAATTTAGGCAGCAACTTGAAGATAGGTTGTATGAGTGTCAAAAACTTGGCATGTTCCATAACCATTAGGTTGCAGTCATAAACATTCATGTGACCCTCGTGCAAGAGAATCTCGAGTCACAAAATGGATACTCGTCGTGTTATGACTGTTAAAATCCTTTTTGCATCAATCCAATTCATGCCTCCAGGAGATGGACTAATACCCCTGACATAGTCAATTGTATCATCATCCCATACAAAGTCATCTAGTAATTGATTCATTCTTTTACCACCAACCTTTGTGCCTCATCGCTCATTTGATTATATCTTTTTAGGAAGTTCGTATAGAAGTTGAGATCCAGGATTCTATCTCTAGGATCATAGTAGTCCGGATATGTCACATGCCTCTGACGCATGAGGTTAAGGATTTCATCAATATACTAAAATAAAAAACAATATTAAATAGTTAGGAAGAGTAGTCACTGAAGAGATAAAAGAAATAGTAAAAATATAAAAAGTAGGATTACCCAGTCTTCCCACCAAACTTTTATGCTAGTCATGTTCCTGAAATCTTGACCGGTAAAACCATGCATGATAAATTCCGTTCGAACATCCTTTGCACTCGGTCAATTTTTTCAGCTACAGAGACACGTTTATAAATATTCAACTTTTTATGATCCATCACTTCCTCCATTACGGCCCTCGGAATTTCTCCAAACATCTTCCTCTTCAAATTTTGCATTGCCTAGACAAATAATTCTTTTCTCCGCTTGGCCTGTAGAGTATATGCATGCCGCACATTCTTTGATACGATGCCCTTCACATTCCTCTTGTTTTTTTAATCATTGACATCTTCACTCAATTTCTGAAAATACATGATAGAATTTTCGTCATGTTTCTTACACTTCTCACAGAGAAAGCCACAACATCGTCTACAAGAGGTAGCCCCATCGTGTTGTCCTGCACCAGCACTAGCACTAGCAGTAGCATCAAAAACAACTAATTCATTAACCACTTCATTAGGAACTCTATCTCTTTTGATGGTTGTTGCTCCAGCCATCACCATTTTAACTCTATCCACAACAAGATCAAAAATGATTTCAACCAACCCTAGAGTTATTAGATATGACATTTGCAATTCCTCTTCTGTTGGGGTAATCCATGGATGCACAACCTAAAATTGTAAAAATGAATTATTAGTATGAATTACCATGTTGCAACATACGATTCATCTGTAGCAACATTCATCTGTAGCAACTTTGTGTCAGATGTCGCAAAGATGAATCATTTATAACAACATGTGTCACAAATATTTGCTATACATGATTCGTCTGTAGCAACATTTCTGTCACATGTTGCTACAGATGAATCATCTGTAGAAACATGTGGCACATGTTGCAACACATAATTCGTCTGTAGTAATATTTGTGACACATGTCGCAACAGACAATTTATCTGTAGCAACATTTGTGGCATATGTCACAACACATGATTCATCTGTATCAACATTTGCGTCACATGTAGAAACAGATGAATCATCCCTAGCAACATAAGAGACATATGTAGCAACATATGCATGTAATATACTAATAATAACTTACGGCATCATCATGTTGGTTAAAAAGATCTGGAATATGCCTTTCTTTAATAGTTTTTGTTCTTGCTATCAACCATCTCAACATCCTTGGCGATGATCTCTGTTCTTCTGCAATTACTTGATGGGTCAAATAAGGAATGACTTCAAATGCCCAGGCCTGTAAAAAAGGAAAACATGTCAATAATCAAATGTAGAATTATTACTTAATATAATATAAAAAGATAAAAAACATTCAGCTTTACCATGAAAGCCCATGGAAATCCAAACAAGTTACTGGTCTTTTCTCCTAAAGGCCTCAACAAGTAGTCGATAGTTAGATGAAAGCTCTCATGACCCCACGGGTAGTTGTTGAAAGCCTCAATATCCTGACAGAAATTGACATACTTAAAAAGTATGTTGTGCCCGAATCCTTCGGCAAAAGTATATTATGTGTAAACCAAAGTAATCACAATGACTCCTTGTGATTCCTTGGTGTATCTCCCGTTTCAACAAATTTACTTAGTTAGAATTTTTAAAGCTTTTGCCAACAAGGGATATCAAGTCCTGCTCCTCAGTTAGTTGCGACTGTTGTCCTGCTTCTGCTAGTCCTTTTACTACTTTCTGTCTTCTTCGTGGTTCTTTTTTAACAATGTATTCAAGGATGGGCTCAACAGGAGGATGACATTTTAGCCCTGTAACTATGGCAAACTCTGTTATGCCAAAAAAAAAACTGACATGCCACAATAATTAATTACAAATTCATCCTTCTTATTGGGATTTTAAAAAATAAACCTTCTTTTCAGAAGTTCATACGCGATGGTCATTTGAAAACGTGGAAGGTGGATCAATGGTTAAATCAAGAAAATGACTGAAACAACTATATCTGAAAAAATCTTTCAATTGATTTCTCTTGAGGACATCCCTGAATTTGACAAAATGTCTTCCCAGGACTGACCTAATAATGTTGTCGCCATTAGCATCAGGCTGCAGATGCACAGGAAAAGTGTCTGCATTGATGGTTTTAATCCCATCATCACCACTGACATTGAACTCTTCATGAAGTTCTTGTTCTTTTTCATGAACTTCATTTATTTTTTCTTTTTGAGCCACAACTACTACTTCTATATTTTCCCCTTGTCTTTCCTCAACTTCATTTATTTCCCCTTGTCCTTCCTCAACTTCATTTATTTTCCCTTGTTCTTCGTCAACTTTTTCTTGTTTTTCATATACTTCCTCCACTTCTTCTCTTTCTTCATATTCTTTTTGACAAAATTCTACTTCTGCTTGAGAAGAAGAAATTGCTTCAGTTGCAAGATCTTCTAATAAAGTACTATTTTCATTCCTCTTTCTAGAAATTTTAGACCTAGCCTTCTTCTGGACTTTTGTTATGTCAGATGTATCAATATCAAGTTTTCTTTTGACAGGAGCCATTATATATCTGCAACCACAAAAATAAAATATTTGAAAGCCACACACGAGCTACAATCATAAAAGTGAGAAAACAAGTCAAAACAGGGCAATAAGATGATCTACAACCACATGCATTTCAAATCCTAATTAAATATTACCTGAGAAGATATATCAACGATAAACTAGAAATTATGATTACAACACCGCCTTGCTGTAGAAGATGATTGCAACTCGAAACAACCACTTTTAGAAAATATCAACTTAACAATGATCTATGAAGGAAGAAATACCGGAGAGCACAATAGAAAAGAAAACTGAAACAAATAAATAAAAGTAAATGAAATTTGGATTAAAAACGACTTTTATAGAAGAAAGGAAAGAGGAGAGAGAGATAGGGGAGGAGAGGAGAAAGAAAAATGAAATTGAAAATTAAGCCGTTTAATATTTTTTTAATTATGACAATTCAAACTGTGACATATGTTGCCACATATATACTTTCTGTTGGGTAACATATGTTATATATGTAGTATAATGTAGTTACATATTTCATTTCTGTGTTATATGTTGCCACATGATCCCTTTTTTATTTGTACACATGCAGACAAGTGATGATTAATATTATCAGCACACAAATTGAAATTAGTAAAAATAAATCGAATTTGAAATATGAAACTACGTTTATAGGAGCGAGGATAGAAGAAAAATGAAGGGAGGATTAAACTACATTTATATTAACAATTCACCAATTGTTTTATACAACTTATCAACTTTCTCTTCTTCCTCTTCCTCTTCTTCTTTCAGGCAATAGCCACAGCCACAGCCCGCAGACGCCTACCAAAGAAGAATAAGGCCATCACTACTGGTCGAAGAATGGCTGTCCAGTACCACAGCGTCCACACCAAGAATTGCCATGCAAGCTCCAGTCCATCGCCATCGACCAACAGTTTGGTTTTTCATTTTTGTTATTTTTTTTGTTCTTGAATTCTTTCATTTTTTTTCTTTCTGATTTTGTTTTTATTTCTAGTAATTATGAATATATATATATATATATATATATATATACATAGATGGCTGAACAAAAAAAATTAAATGTGGGTGTAGCTGATCAAAGTTGAATAAGTATGGCTGATTCTACGGATAATACACCTAGTAATAGCAATGATCCATCAATTGGCACAGAAATAACAAAAAAAAGAAAAGAAATGGATCCTAGATCTCTTGTTTGACAACACTTTGAAAAGGTTTTTGAAAATAGTGTATTAGTTAAAGCAAATTGCTTACATGTAAACAATACTATGCTGCCAATACAACAAGAAATGGAACAAGTGGACTAAAACAACATTTGGCTTATCGGTGTAAAGTGTATAAACCTCCGACTGTTGCAATCGGTATTTAAAAATTATTAAATATTTAAAGTAACACTTTAGAGACTTGGAAATTTGATCAAGAGGTATGTAGGAGAGCTTTAGTTGAGATGATTATTTTGGATGAACTACCTTTTAATTTTGTTGCAAAAGAAGGCTTTAAGAAGTTTATGAGTAAAGTTCAGCCTTTGTTTCATATTTCTTCTCGTAGAACCATAACAAGGGATAGTTATGAAGTTTATGGTGAATTGAGAATAAGTTTGAAACAATCTTTAAGAGAAATTTTAACAAGAATTTGTCTCACAACAGACACACGGACTTCAGTGCAAATAATCAATTATATGTGTTTGACTGCTCCCTTTATTGATAGGAATTGGGTGCTTCATAAAAGAATATTGAATTTTTGTCCTATCACTAGTCATAAAGGTGAGCATTTGGCTGAGTCTATTAGTAATTGTTTACTTGATTGGAAGTTGGATAACGTTTTTACTGTTATGGTTGATAATGCCTCTTCAAATGATGTGGCAGTTTTAGACTTGTCCAAAAAATTAGATATGTGGGGAACTAATTTGATGGAAGGTAAGCATCTCCATGTGAGATGTATGACTCATATACTTAATCTAATTGTGCAAGATGGTTTGAAAGAAATTGGTCCTTCTATCAAAAGGGTGAGACAAATGGTGAAATATGTTAGATCATCTTCTTCAAGGACAAGATATTTCTTGAAATGTGTTGAAATGCAAAAGATAAAATGTGATAAGATGTTGTCTTTAGATGTGCCTACTAGGTGGAATTCCACCTATTTGATGTTAGACACATCAGAAAAGTTTGAGAAGGTTTTTGAAAGGTTTGATCTTTATGTTGGTAATTTTAATTCTTTTGTTGATACTGATGTTTGTGAAGATGGAAGTATCACAGGTTCAATTCAATATGAAGATTGGGCTAATGTGAGGAATGTCATAAAGTTTCTTGAAAAATTTTATGATCTCACTTTGAAAGTTCTAGGTTCACGCTATGTTACTTGTAATGTTCATTTTGAATATATATGTGAACTTGATGCTTATTTGAAATTATGTATAGCAAGTGATGACCTTGATTTGAGTAAAATGGCTTCGGGAATGAAAGAAAAATTCAAGAAACATTGGGTACTCCTGAAAAAATGAACAAAATGATTTTTATTGCTTCTGTTTTGGATCCTTGCAATAAATTTGTGTATGTTAGTTTTTCTCTTGAATAATTACTTAGGGAAGAAACGGAAAATTTAGTGAATACGAAAGTAGAGGATTACTTGAGGGATTTGTTTGCGATATATGTAAGTAAGTATGGAAAAGGTTCCAAAAGTCAACAATCTTCATCTGACTCATCTGATTCTTCTGCTTGTGGTATTTCTCAAAATGTGTCCAAAAATTCTTTGAGAACTAAGTTTCATATGAAGAAACAAAAGAATGATTCTGGAAGTTTAACTGTTAAATTTGAGTTGGATAAATATCTTCTTAAATACCAAGAATCTGAATCTTGAGATTTTGATATTTTGAGTTGGTGGAAAGTTAATTCTCCTAGATTTCCTGCACTTTTGCAGTTGGCTCGAGATGTATTTTGGCTATTTCTATGTCGACTGTGGCATCAGAATGTGCATTTAGCACCAATGATCGAATTCTAGATCCCTTTAGAAGTTCATTGACTCCCAAATGTGTGCAATGTCTTATTTGTGTCCAAGATTGGCTTAGACAAGAAATCAAACTTATCTGTGTTGAAGAAAATTTGGAGTTTCTTGAAAAAATTGAACTTGGTAAGACTTTTTATTTATTTTTGGAAAAAATAAAATACTTATTGTGTTGTATCTTGTATGACATGTTTCTTTTTCTTAATTATAGAGATGACAAATAGTGGAAGAAACTCTTCCATTGTTGATCTATGATTGACTTGCAAGCGGTGAGTTTAATACATCATTTATTTAATCATATCATTTTTTAATCTTAAAAGTAATATTCTAAGTTTCTAATATTTGATTTTATCTTAAAAGGTCCAAGGGTCAAGACAATGAAGAAATAACTTTGTTGGCACGTGACACTTGAAAGTTGAAAGCGATCTCATGGAAGAAAGTCAAGAAACTCATTATTGTTGTTTGTTATTATTGACATTTGAATTGAAAGTAATCTCATGAAAGAAGACAAGAAGTTTAAAATACATTGTTTGTTGCTTATTATTGTTTATTATGAGCTCATGAAAGACTTTATTGTTACTTTTTAGATTGTTATTATGTTGTATTTGAGAAGACATTAACTACAAATCTACAATGCAACTTTTGTTTTAGTGTCATTTTTAATTAAAAATTGTGTGTTTTAGTGACATTGTGAATTAAAAATTTGTGGTGTTAATGCCTAATGTCAGATTGACTGGCATATTGATATTTGGTGATAAATTAGTAATGCACTTCTTTGATGTGTTGTCTATTTTTACTTTTTAGCCCATTAAGTTGAAAAATCAGACAAAAAAATTGTAAAGTTTAAAATTTTAAAAAGTCCACTAAGCAGGCCCATTAAAAAATCGATATAAAATATCGAACCGAATTAATAAAAATTGAACCGAATTAACAAAAATAGAACCAAACCAAAATATTTCGATTCGGTTTTCGGTACACAATTTACAAGAACCAAAAACCAAAAAAACCGAAAAAAAACCCGAAATCAAATCGAAATACCGAATGCCCACCCCTAATTTCGAGCCTTGGAGATCCCATAATTCCATAGGAGTGAAGCATATCTCAAGCGAAGAGTGTCAACACTAATCCCACATGATGATACTTCTAATCCACACTCAAAAACTCAGCATATGCAGCAACATGAAGTCCACAATCTCTGCAGGGCATATCATCAATCAGAAAATATAATAACATCAAATTTCGATAGTTGTAAGACAAAAAAATAATGTGATACTTACAGACTATTGCTTTCTTGTTGGGCAATACCAGTAATATGTCTGACTTCGATTGGATGAGATTTGTTCTTTCCTCGGTAACATTTAAGAACTGACCAGTTGGTTCACTCTTTTTGCTCAAAATATTCACTCAACTCAAGGTACTTTGGTAACATTGTAGACAACTTTTTAAGCCCGGAGGATAATTTTCTATTAGACCTAGTTGAGGACATGGAATCATATACTTTTATGCACCGTTCCTTCAATGCAACGACTGCCAAGACCCAATGAAATTTATAGGGACATAAACATCTTCTGCCAGGTGCCGAGGCAGTCCACAAAGTATACCAAACCCTTTCATTATGCCAATGATTTTATCCTCATATTCACTAGCATTGTCAATGTATGTTTTGAAAAAACAACTAGTAGTGGTAAATTGATATTTAGACTGAATCTTTTGCTTCGACTTCTTATGCAAATAGTAAAATATGACATCCACATATTGCACACATGCATCAAAAAAGTGTATCAATTTAATTGTATATATTCTTGTACTAAACAATACATTTAAAAGTGGGCATGAATTTACACTTATTGGGTTGAGACATTTTGTAGAACCAATCCTTATTCCATGGAAATGCAACTACAAAATCAAGCTGGTCAAAATCAAGTTTTGAGCAATTGGCTAAGTAGTGATCCTTCTTGTTTCCTTTGCAATTGTGTAATCATTATAAATAATTATTTAGTGGACAACAAGAAGAAATATTAATAATAGTTGAACGACCTTACTTTTTACTTACTTTTTTGCATGATGCTTGTAAAGACCCTCGTTTATCCATTGCGAGAAGGATGCCATTAGTTCAGTTGGACCCTTGCCGTCAATATTAAAACCTTCAAATGGATATTGTCGCTTCACATCACAACTGACAACTTCGACTTTCTTCTCTTTATTTTTCTCTTTCTCCTTCTTCTTCTTCTTCTCTTTCTCTTTCTCCGTCTCCTTCTCCTGTTTTGCCTTCTTCTCCTTCTTCTCCTTCTCCTCCTCCTCCTTTGCCTTCTTTTCTTTTACCTTCTCTTTCTCCTTCTCCTTCTCTCTCTCCTTCTCTGCTTTGCCTTCTTCTCCTTCTTCTCCTTTCTCCTCCTCCTCCTTTGTCTTCTTTTCCTTCTCCTTATCCTTATCCTTCTCCTTCTCCTCCTTTGCCTTCTTCTCCTTCTCCTCCTTTTCCTTCTTCTCCTTTTCTTTCTTCTCACTAATTACATAAAGTGTTTGAGAAATATATTTTTTCAACCTCCTACACTTCAAAGGTTGTGAAATCTTCTTGGATCTTTGCATATCGATATTATGAGACATTTTCTTAAAAATATCAGTGAGTTTTTTAACACGACTAATAAAATAATCATGTTGCTGCTCACATTCTTAGCATAGACAAAAAGAGCATTTCATGTTAGAAGATGAAGTTTCTTGTATCGTTTTATTTACAAGATAAATAAAAAGATGAGATTTTATAATTCATTATAAAATAATAATAGCAGTATGTTGCAACAGATGGATAGTCTGTTGCGATAAATTAACATTATGCTGCCACATATGTACCTGCTGTTGCGACACATAAATTTTGTGTTGCAACATATAGATCTTATGTTGCTACATATGAATCATATGTTGACACAAATGTACCGATTGTAGCAACATATGAATCTTATGTGGCAACAGATGTTCAAGATGTTGACCTAAAGTGATATGTTACAACATATGATAATTGTTTGAATATGCACCAACATATCACTAAAATGTGGCACATACGCTAAATATTTCAACAAATGAAATATATGTTGGACACCTGAACAACACTATATTTCTAAAATCATATTATCAAAATGACCACAAAAAGAACAACAACAGCAACAAAAAATGACTTTTCGCTGAATGATAACGATACATATACATTTTCTTAAAACGAGGATTTTTTGAATTGGTTGATTTTCTTTCAAAATAAATAAATAATACAAATCATTAAGTTGATTATTCAATTTTAACATCTATGAAATATTTTATTGTTCATTAATCCAAGAAAAAAACTTCGAAAATTGTAAAATATTTTAAAAAAATAACTTACCCATTTCTAGTCGAACAGGATTACATTTTAGAAAGATGAGAGAGTAACGACTGAAGAGGAAGATAATGGAGGACTGGAGAGGAAGAGTAACGAGAGATTTTCGATTTTTTGAGGAAAAAGAAGAACAATCCCCCAATAAAGAATAGAGGAAGAAGAGAGAGAGGAGAGGAAGAAGATGAAAAGATTTTCTTTTTTAAAAAAATAATTTGGTTTGAATTATAGAATTGTGTTTTTTCATATTTTATAAAGAAGAATTTTTTAAAAATATTAATTTAATACCATATTTATTTAATTACATTTTAAAAAGAATTTGACCAACTTTTGATCCATCTAATTACATTTTTAAAGGAATTTGACCAGCTTTTGATCATTTGTCACCGAAAAAAAATGAGACTTATTTGACACCTTTCCGATAATTTTCTCAAGTAACCCACATTTCGATAACGTTCAATTTCTAGGAAGCAGCTAACGGTTCTGTGGAGGCATCAACAACAATGGGGGGTTTCAATCCAGCAATCGAATTCAGTATTCTTCTTCTCCTCCCATTCCTCTCATCTCCTTCTTCTCTATCTCTCGATCTACCCAATACAACAGTATACGAAATCCTCAGTAAATTCAACCTTCCTCCAGGGCTTTTACCTAGTTCTGTAAAATCTTACTCTCTTTCCGATGATGGAACATTTGAAGTTTTACTGGACAAGCCTTGTTATGTGGAGTTTGAGTATTTGGTTTATTATGATGAGAAGGTTACTGGGAAGCTGAGTCTTGGGTCGATTACTGATTTAGAAGGAATTCAAGTTAAGAGATTCTTGTTGTGGCTAAACGTGAATGAGATCCGTGTGGATTTACCATCGTCTGGGAGTATTTACTTTCAAGTTGGGTTCATTAACAAGAAGCTTGATATCAATCAGTTTGAAACTCCTCGTTCTTGTCGGGATAATGGTTTGGTCATGTGTGGAGGACCATCTCTGAGACAGGTGATTTCCATGTTACATTCTGCTTGATTCATTGTTCTCCTAAATTGTCTCAAGATTTTTCTTATCAAGTTGCATGGTTCTTCTTTTCACTGAGGGTCAATATTGATTTGTTGTGTAAAATGTGAGTGAGACCTTCATGGAATAAATAATTTGTAACGGAATTGAAGTGTGTCGCATACCAAAACATGCAATAGTCTGGCAAGATTGTGTATATAATTTCATATTCTAGACTAAACACACAGAAGCAGAAGTTTCCTAGAAGCAGAAATTAATATCTGTAAAGAGCAAGGAAAAAGTGGACTTGGGGGTTTGGAGGCAAGGAGGTTGGAAGGGAAGTAACAACAATCATTAATGGGTTCCTCTATAGAGGTGCCCTAAAGAAGAAGGGGAAAGGAAAGGGGTTAGCTTTTTTGTGGTTTAAATGGTTCCTGTAGAACATTGGGAAAAAAACATTCATTTAATCCTTCCTCACAAGACCAAACCATATATGGTCAAGTTAAATAATTTCTAGAGCTTGCAAAATCATGTTGGAAATCTAGCTCACATATAAGGTTAAATCAAATCCTAGAGTCTAAAAGTTTTAGGTAAAGCAACACTAGAAGAGAGTACTTGGAGTGCAAGTTTAATGACGTAACACATGAGACAATTGTGAGTGAAGATCAACACACAACTCATACACAAGAAATGGAGCCTCCAGTAGCTCGGGTCCATAAACCAAGGAGATTGGGTGATTGATGATGATATCGCTCGCACATTGTATAGGAGCGACGTGGGTGAAAATGAAGGCTTGCGCTAGGGTACTAGATGTACATACAAAACTTAAAAGGTAAATTCTTTAGAGTGGTGGTTAGATCGATATTGTTGTATGAGATAAAGTGTTGGCCAATCAAGAATGTCCACGTTCAAAAGATGAATTTAGCAGAGATGAGGATGCTTAGATAGATGTGTGGGCACACTAGAAGAGATATTATTAGAAACAAAGTAATAAGGGATAAGGTGTGAGTGGCCCCCGTGGCAAACAAGATGAGAGAAGCGAAATTGAGATGGTTCGGACATGTGAAGATGAGGTTTGCGGATGAGCTAGTAAGGAGGTCTGAGAGGTTGGCTATACTAAGAGTTAGGAGAGGTAAAGGTGTGCCGAAAAAGTATTGGGGTGGGGGATTAAATAGAACCTGACTCAACTCAAGCTTACTTAGGACATGAACCTAGATAGGAAGGTGTGGAGGTCGATAATGAGAGTAGACAGTTAGTAGCTAACCAAGTGTTGCCGCACTTTATGAGGGAGAGATAGGGGCTAGCATCATCCCTTCACGTCTGTTAGTAGTAGTAGTTAGTAACTGCGTAGTTCCTTTATCAACTTGTGATACTATTTGTATTTATTTTGTATCTTGCTATCACATTTTCCTTGCTTCAATAACTTGTCTTAACAATATCTCTACCCCACAAAGGTAGGGTAAGGTTTGTGTATATCCTACTTTCCCCAAACCTCACTTGTGAGACTATACTAAGTATGCTGTTGTTGTTTCTATATATGGGTAAATTAAACATATCAAACTGAAAATGGTTTCACTTTCTTTTTTGCAAAGTTGTTCAGAAACAACTCTTTAGTTGGGAGACCTTGATTATAATAATAACATTTATACAGTTTAGTTTCATTGTCGAACCATGTCACTGATTAAATTTCAAGGGTTGGTGATAATTAGTGTTTTAGCGTCTAGTTAATGTCCTTGTTAAGCTGCATTAATTTGTTCCCCATGAATGTTCTTGTATTTCCAGTTGTTGCAAGTCTATATTCTATTGGAGAAAGGATGTCACCTATGCAACTGTATATTATGCTTATGTTTGTAGAGTTAGTTCTAATATTGTTTCCATAGCAAGATCATGAGAAATTGTTTTCTCCAGATTTCTAATTTTACGCATGGACTCTTGGTTTACTCATTGCTTCTGGTCTTGTCTATCTGACTGGCTTTGACTCATGACTTCAATTCTACTGCTCAAACTTCTCTCCAACAAAAGATAAATAAGGAATATGATAAAGAATTTGTTATCTGGATGCTTCCTCCTTTTCTAGGTTTTACTCATCGTTTCTATTTTACTTTCTTAATTCACAACTTGCCTTAACAGAACGCCAATATTCTGAGAAATTTATTGAGAAGAAAGGACACGTAGCGACACATGCTGTATCCCTTAGCTAGTGACCTAAAGATAAAAATGATGGTAGCCTTCTCAGAGAATTATTCTCTATCTGGTTGGATGAAGCCATTACTCAACAACATATTATCAAGGTTGGCAAACTTCGTTCAAGCTAATTTCATCTCAAATGATGTTTTGGGATACCGTTGCTTGAAATTTTGGGTAATTGTGGACAGTTAACAGGTGATCACTTCTATTGATATTAGATATATGAAAATCTCTACAACAGATCATCACACAGTCTTGAATGTCAATTGTTGGATCCTTTATTCACCCGTAAAAGAAGCTGGTTGTTATACTAATTAAGTTACTGTCTTAACTCTTTAAGCATATTATTTTCTTATAACCTATCTGAAGAGATCACGGGAAAATGCATGGGATTTAGTTGTTTTTCTTGACAAGTATTTATAGGACTAAAATTGAATAATTATTGTAGAGTTGGTAATTTTTCTTTTTTGATAGACATATTCTATAACAACTGTATAGTCCCCCAAAAATAATAAACAATTACAAATAAAAGGAACCCTTCCTATCAATGTTTCTTCTTATTGTTGTCTAAAACATAAAAAGTATCTTTTGCTTCTATTAAAAAATTCATGTTTACACCAAAATAATGGGCGACTAAGCATTTCATCTTCAACTTCTAGATGTTACGATGCTTGTCCTCAAAAACCCCAAATGTATCACCAACACGAAGAATAGTAATAACTCGCTCATTAACTTCGCCTTTTTTATTAACATACCGCAAAGCAAGGACCATTTGTTCATGGTGTGATGTCCTTAGATTCATCAACCAAAATTGCAAAATAATCTCCATCAAAGTCATTAATTATAGCTTTCATGATTTCTTGTGCACAAACACTCATCATATCCTTGTAAAATTTTTGGAGAAGTCATCATAGCATTTTTTGGACCGGATTTTAAAATAACACTATTTATATCCCAAAGCATTTTTCCAAGCCATTCGAACAGACCTAAAAACAAGCCTTTATATTTTGAAGATTCACTTTCACCATGACCTCGAAAAGACAACCCAAATTCTAAGAGGAACCTTGCCGTAGTAGTAGAAGCTTGTAAGAGAATTCAATGCTCACTTCTTGTTTTCTCAAATTGGTTGTTAAAAACAACTTGAATGGATTGAGATTGATTCTCAAAATCAAGCATCTTGTTGGAAGTTCTATTGTGGACACTATTTACTTCACCAACATGTAAATCAATTCATTCCAAACTATGCTTTCCAAGTCTTATAATCAATTTTTGTGGAAAATCACCTACATTTCCCTTTACAAGTCATTTTTATATAAATAGCTACATAGGCAAAACACATCTTTCTTCACACTATACTCCAACTACCTAGAATATGAACTCTTAAACCATGTCGAACAAAATCGACTCATTTTTGTTTGAAATCTAACTTGAGGATATCCATAAATAATCAATTGATAAGGCATTTGTTAAATGTAGTGTCTTCTCACCTTATCTCGTATTTTAGTGCTATATATATGAATGAATGAATATTCTTTCTCCAGGATGGCAGGATCCGGTTTAAGTGACTGCAAATCAAACTCATTTATAAACGGAGAATTATCTCTAAAACTAGTCTAGAACTTAGTTGAGAAGAATTATGTTTCTTCAAAAAATTATACCTTTCAAATGACAAGAATCAACAACAACATCCTACAAAACAAAGATTTAATCAAGCATATTAGTAAATATTACATTGTTGACAAAGGAATAATATCCCTCCTGCTCTCATTTCGCAACACAACAAAAGTAAAATATAATAGAGAAATCACACTGCTTATAATAAAACATGCTAAAAATGAACTTACTAATTTATGAAGTGGCAATAGGAGTAGGACTTTATTTATGTAGACTTCAATGAAGAATACTTGTAGGTTGTAAGTTGTGGTAGGTTTTCTAGCAATCTTATATTTTTTTTAGAATTGTGTTGAAGACTTTTATTTGTTTTTAATTTCAATGAAGAAATGGGTGGGGCCAGATGAGATGGGAAAATATCGGTGGGGCCAGACCAGGTGGCAAAAACTATTTGACGTTGAGTGCTAAAGTGTTAAGCCTTTGACCAGTGCACCCAAATGACTTTTGAAATAAGCAGTTTATGCCAAGAATAATATCGAAATCAAGCATTTCCAACTCTACTAGATCAATTATGGTGACTTCCTGGAAAAATTGAGACTTGGCACTTTCTGTATATCTACTTAACTAAGACTGACTCACCAAAATGGGTAGAGACTCGAAGAAGGGTTCTGAGAGGATTTTGGGATTGACATAAAAATTCAATGCAATATATGGAGTCATGAAAGAAAGTGTGGCCTGTGGATCTAGAAATGCATAAACATCAAGTTGAAATACACACACCATACTTGTGACTAATTAGGGTAATCTTCCTAATCCTGTAAAGTCTGCAAAGCATCGAACTTGTTCTGGTGTTGTCCGCCATCTGCACTAGGAGATGTACTCTGTTGAGTTGGACGACCTAGTGGAGCTGCTGAAGTGTTAGGGTGAGCCAACATCCTTACCCCTACCTAATGCCACTGGGCTTTCCCTGAACCTGTGGTTGGATTTGCCACATCCAACACCATTACCACTACCAGACATACACCCTCTGATATGGTTCTTACCATGCTTCTGATAAACCAAAAAGGGACAACCACTGGTGAGACTACCCTAGGACTTAGAACTTGATGCCTTATCCATGTTCTCTTGTTTGAACTTGGGTATTGGGGCACTAGCAAAGGATGGGGCTTGACTTGAAAAGTTATGATGAAATTGAGAGTGATTTCTACCGCCTGACTTCTGTGCAGACTAGTCCAGCCTGTCTGTTCTAGCCCTATTACTCCCCCTAGCACTCTCCTTGACCTTCTCTTTCCTCAATCCCATTGAGCATGAGTCATCAACCTAGAGATGTTCATCTCCTTGATCAACATAGCAGTTTTGTACTCCTTTACTACGGTCTCTTCACTTGAAACAAACTTTCTCAATTGGGCCCTAGAGTCGGTCACCATAGATGCAACATACTTTGGAGAGTTGGATTAACTTCAAGAAATACTCCTCCACCGATATTTTCCGTTGCTTCAGATTAATAGACTCCTAGACCTTGTCCTCACTCCCCCCGTAGCTCAAGTGGAAAGAACCCGTCTAGAAATGCGACCACAAGCTTCCCGCTGTCCATTGGACCTGCATTAACCCCGCTGTCATCCATCCACTGCTAGTACCAAATATGAGCCACTCCTTTCAACTAATAAGCGGTTGAGTATGCACTTTCCATTGAGCTGTCCCCCATAATCGGTGTGATATTCTGAACACCATCAATGAAATCCTGAGAGTCCTTCTCCACCTTTGAGTCATAAAACTCAGGAGTATTCTTCCTAGTAAAACTCGAACCCCAAGTTGTTGTTGTAGTCCTATTTGTGTTAGCTTGTGCAATAACCTACTGATTGACTTGAGTGGTAATGAAAGCAGCCTTGATCTCATTCAAGGGGTCTGCTGAAGTTGGTGATGCTTGCTGACCTTCATTCTTGTTCCTCCTGACATAAGGTCTTCTAGGAGGTATGATTTTGTTAAATACGGAGAGCACGAATGAGAATAGAAGGAGGTTAAATAGAGTTACACTCGATCGCACAACTGAGAGCTTGAAAGAAGTGAAGTATTTCATAGCCTCTCATTAATAAGTGTGACACATTTTATATCCATCGACAAAACTCTACTTAAGGCGACTTTCAACAGCCTAGGATACTTGAACCCAAGGCACTAATACTAAGTTTGTCATGACCTGACACTACCCTTAGTCAAAACACAGTGCCTACAGATGACCCCAAATTAACTCATGTCATGACACTATGATTTACGTAAACACTAATTGAGAATAACTGAATGCGGAAGCTAAATTGAAATAAATTGAGTAGTCTGAAATATAAAATTTAAATACTCAGAAGTGAGTTCATCTAAAAGCAACACAAAGCTGACATGTCTATCACAAAGCCCCTACTAAGATGAGTTACTAAGGATAAGCCCACAACTAACAACTAACTCTTACTGTCTTAAAACTAGAAGATTTAATAATTGAAAGGAATATGAGGGTTATCCTCGAAGGATGAGGACTTATCGAACGTGTTGTTGAGCTGATCAGAAGTCGTACTAACTGCGGGCTGGACGCTGAACGTCCGAACCTATATTATAGAACAATATAGCTTGAAGAGTATGAGGTTAGTACTTGTAATGTACTTAATATGTGAAATATGCATGATAAGACTACTAAATTGAACATAATAAGACTACTAAATGGAATGGAAGACCCTAGATTCCTTGAACTGAAGCTTGAAGCTAAATAACCCTAGTTCTTTCCTGAGAGGAGCTGAGATGTATTGATTCTAATCTCCGGTTATTGGATGTGAACGAGCAGGTTAGGTCGACTAAGTTTCCCTTAATCTCTACGAGAAATATAGGGGAAAAATATTATTGAATTGTGTATTGACATTATTACATGGAGAGCCTATTTTAGACACTATGATACAATCCTTACCAAGTATGATACTAAATATTATTCCTATTCCTATTCTAAGTAGGATTTGTGTACACCTAATCCTATTCTACCAGTCTGTCTTAGAATAGGCTAAAGCGATATAGTTTAGGAATTACAAGAGTGGAAAAAGATCGAAACAACCCTAAAGGAAAAACTGTCGGTAGCTTCAACGAGGGCCATTTACGGTTTGTGGATTGGACTACTGGACATAGATTCCTCTCATAGAAATCTAGCCTAAATATTGAGTTTCTGAAGTTTGATCTACGAGACTCATTTATGATCCGTAAACGTAGTCCGTAAAAGTCAGAAAAAAATCGAGTTCTAGTACTTTGATCCACAAGCCTAGGGGTGTCAAAAATGAATTCAAACATAGGTAACCCGCCCAGAATTTTAAGGGTTGGGCTCAAGATAATTTGAACTGATTTCAATCTCAACTCAAGCCTAACCTATTTTAGGAGAATTCTCAATTGAGTCCAATTTAATTTCCAATTTCAACCCGTTTTAAAATTCTTTACTAAGTTATGTCTCTACATTAAATGTATAAATTATCATCTATTTAAAATGTTTTAGGACTTATCTAATAATTTGTTATTTTTTTAAAAAATAATCTTGAGCCGAAATTCACATTATGATTATAAAAGTTAAATATCACTTTGATAAAATTATTGAGATTAATCGGGTCAACTTGGGCGGGTCAAGACCCAACCCGTTTTTTAACCCATTTGAGTCCAACTCATTTGAGCCAAAAGTAAACTTGGACAGGTCAAGACCCAACACAATTAACCCATTTTCACATCTCCGATTTCAAACCAACTCGCCCATTTGGCACCCCTACACAAGCCCATCTACGATCGTAAAAGCATCCACAAACTGTTTCTTGCTCGTCGAACTTGGGCTAAATTTTTAATCTCTGCAGTTAATATACAGATCCCATCTACGGTTCACGGTTCCATCTACCGCAAATGGCTTCCGTAAATCCCAATTTTTTTTCTAGACACAAGTTTCTGGACTTTAGAACTTCTGGGGTGTTACACCATCTCTACCCCAACTGTTTAGTACATCCCTTGTGCTACCTGACATCACCCACCTGATTCTCCTCAGGTTGATTAAGATTTTCCATGTCTGATCTGTTACTTACAAGGTAAAAAGAGATGGTTGGTTGTCTTTGCCTATTCTCTACTTGAGTAAACATCTGGAGCATACCTGGTACATCTTTCTTTTCAAATTATCCCATGTCAAGACTGCTTCTTTGGCCACCAGTGATGTAAAAGATGCTACTTTGAAACGGAATCTTGGACTCTCCAGATCAGCATCCATCGCCAGCATCACACTTGATTCTTGGAGAAGTTCTGTTCTCTGTATGCATCTCTCACAGAAAAATTGTTTATTCCTTTGTTATTCCGTACTTATCTCCAGTAGAGCCTTTGAACTGAGATAAGGTACTATATATTTCAGTTATTCCCAATTCTCAATCATTTAGAAACCTTTTGAAGGTATGTGTTAGAGATGCATTTGAAGTCATTAATTTAAGTATTTAATTATTTATTTAGTAGCTTCATTTATTATTCTAGAATTGCATTTGATATTTTATAGTTTTATAAGGATTAGGTTAAGTTATAGTTTTTAGTTTGGAATAGGATTTAGGTCACCTACTTTCATAAGAATTAGATTTCTTATTGATGTAATAAGACTCGGGGGCTTTTGATGAATGAATCAATAAGTCATAATTCACCAAAAATCAAGAGATCTGAGTTCTCTTTTCTAATGAATTCTAAGATATCAGTCTCCCTTTAACGAGCTGATTTTCGTCTTTGAATCGATCCTACCCTAGAGATTCATAACAAATTGGTTTAGAGCCTAACACTATGGCGAGGGCGATGAGATCAATTCCAGATTTCAAGAAGAACGTGTGATTATATAAACACAAATGGACTCTAAACTTGCAGCTATGGAACGTCTCTATGAAAGAATTGTCCAAGTCATTCTAGAAAAAAATTCTAGTTTGGGACAAAACCAGTAGTCCATGGGGCAGAATCAAGTAATGCCCAGACAATATGGTAAATCAACAAATTCAGCCCTAGAGGCAATACACTGCCTATTCAACCAGCTGATCATAATCATCAAACTAGTGGTAATTCTAATTCGGTAATACCAAGTTATGCAAATATGATTTTTCTACATTTAATGGTATCAACAACCCATTAATTTGCGCACATCGTTGTGAACAATTTGGACCTCATGAAAATGGAAACTCGATGGGCGAATTAGTCAAGCTTCAACAAATTGATAGAGGTAAATTTATCAATGTCAATTTCAAGCTAGGGATGGAATTAGATAATTGAGCTTGAGGACAAGCTCATTCAACGTAAGAGGGGGTAATGTTAGGAATGCGTTAGAAGTCATTAATTTAAGTATTTAATTATTTGTTTAGTAGCTTTATTTTATTCTAGAATAGGGATTATATTTCATAGTTTTATAAGGATTAGGTTTAAGTTATAGTTATTAGTTTGGTATAGGATTTAGGTCTCCTACTTCCATAAGAATTAGATTTCCTATTGATATAATAAAACTCCTATTTAAAGTGGCTTTTGATGAATAAATAAGTAAGACATAATTCAACAAAGGGAAAAAGGACAAATATACCCTTGAACTATGAAAAATGGTATACGAATACCCTTCGTTATACTATGGAGACGCTAGTACCCCTGCCGTCCAAAAAGTGGAACATTTATACCCTTCACCCTAATGGAATGCCACGTGTCATCATCCTATGCATCTATCGTTCACCAAATCCTAAACCCACAGAAAGAACTCTTCCGAATTGAAAAAAAACCCACCCAAATGACCCCCTAACCGTCTTTTTTTAAGTGAACCAAACAATTTCTTTAATTAGTAAAACAAAATTAAAGTGATTCTTGGGTCCAAATTTCACACTGTATAAGCACAACTATGAGAACCACCACAACATCGCCACCACGACGACGACCATAGTCATCGTCATCCTCATCAGAATCAGTGCAGCTTCGATACGCATCATCAAAGTCCTTCGATTTTCGGTAACAACTGTACAAGTCTGGGATGTGTGGTTCGTTGGAGCTGAAAGTGATGAGCGTATGAGGGGAGAATGTTGTGTACGAAGTTTTCTGGAAGATGAGTATTGTTGCACCGGTGGACCCGAAAACTATTCCATAAGAATAGTTGTCATGTGCCGGCGATACGTTTGTTACACGAATTGGGCGAGTGAGATTTTTTATGGACAAATTCCGAAAAAATAATCTTCATCGGCAGCAGCGGCGGAGGAGATGGCGGTGAATGAGTTTTAGTGATGTTTTATTGATTAAGCTTTGAATCCTAGCTTAAACAACCATGGTTGCTAAAATTGTTTAGCTCTCTAAAGCCTTAGCTTCTTCCATCCTCTAATTCGTCCTCAACTTCTTGCTCAATTATGTAATCTTCTTCTTCTCCACTCAAGTCCAATTTTCTAACCCACTCTATCATGAGATTCACCCCTGTATATCATCTTCTTCTTCACCCATCTTCATGTTTGAACTTGAATTCAAAATCAAATGCTTACCACTCCTTTCAATACCAATTTTGGATTGATTGAGTTTTTAGGTGTTTTTGAGGAAATAAAACGAGTAATGCAAAATTGCGTGAGATTTTTGAAGAACAAAACAGAGGATCAAGGCTAGTATTCACGCTTTGAAGTGGGTTAAGAGAACTTGGAGTATTTTGGTTATTTTGGGTATATCATTAGGTGTTAGTAATGGTTGGGTCAGGGGCTATTTGGGTGGGTCTTTTTAATTTGGGTCGTGGGTTTAAAATTTGGTGAATAATTGTAGATGCATAGGATGATGACACGTGGCATTCCGTTAGGGTGAAGGTCATAAATGTTTCCACTTTTTGGACGGCGGGGGTACTAGCGTCTCCATAGTATAACGAAGGGTATTCGTATACCATTTTCGATAGTTCGAGGATATATTTGTCCTTTTTCCCTTCAACAAAAATCAAGAGATCAGATTTCTCTGTTCTAATGAATTCTAAGATTTCAGCCTCACTTTAACGAGCTGATTTTCGCCCTGTGAATCCCTTTAACGAGCTGATTTTCACCATGTGAATTGATCCTTCCCTAATGGTTCATAACAGTATGCATCTTGCTTTGCATAAGTTGTATATGTCTGGATATATTTGTGTGAATGGTCCATGACCAATCCATTCTCCTCCCAAAAAGATGTGTAAGTTCAAAAAGAAACTAAAAATTGCAAGCTTATGATAGAAGGAAAGGAACTTGGCTAATGACATTCTTGCGGTTTTTTAAACCAAGTTTTCAACTGATTTTGATGTTTAATTTATCTATTGTTAAGATCAGCTCATACAATATTCAAGTTGTCCAAAATGAGCTAATTTAGCTCCTGAAACTAGGTCAGCAAAATAAACAAAATTGTGGAGACTTGGTAGCTTCTACTTCCCTCCACACACATTTTCATCCGGTCTGCAATTTCTCAGACCTTTGCAAACTCCCTATAATCTATTGATAATTCTCCTATGTTAATACCAAACCCTACTGGTAAAGTGTGTTGAGTGAATATGACAAGGAAGGGAAGTAAGTTTTCTTTGACATTGTACTACTTTCAAATATGATGGTGATAAGACCTCAGTGCGTTTGTAGCATAATCTCTTGTTGGTTTTAACCTACATTCAGACACCACTTCGATTGAACTTCTTGAAGGGAGGATGAAAACACGTGGTACTTGATGGGATTTATCTTTTCAAAAGCTTTATGAGCTTTAGTGTATTAGTGCTTCCTGATGAGATATCTAACCCTCACCTTTTTAGGTTCCAAAGCTCATATGTAGCAATTTCTCATCCTGTTGAACCATATTCTCAAAAGTTTTACCTTTCAAATCAAAAGAATCCTATTGTGATATAGGAAAGCTTCTACGTGTTATAACTTGTAACGAGCAAAGTTTTTGACTGTTAATCTCTACTAAAGATTGATTATGCAGTAATTGTTTTGGTTCAGTTTACTATTGGTATTTATTGTCTATCTGATAGTTAGGTGATAGCCTCCTTTGTTACTTCATGTAGACACTGCCATCTACTTTGTTTAGTAGATGTAGAGCTCTGGGATGACCTCTGTTGGCTTGATGTTTTACTCTTAATACTTCTCACTGTATGTTAGAAAAAGTAGAAAAACACTTAACATCCGTGGTCTGAACTTTATCTTCTTGTTAGGATTTGATATTTCAAGCTGACTGGTCTCTCATTTTTACAGCTTCCGGCTCCTGTCAATATGGAAATGTTTGTTACAGAGTAGCCTGGGACCTAATATGCATATCAAGCCAAAAGTTGGAGCAGATAGAGATATCATATACTTCATCTGTTCACTTCTTTTGAAGCCGGGGATTGTTAATGCTGAATGTACTAGATGTATGATCTAGAAAATTACGATTCCACGAATATATTATGTATAACGAGCTTGTCTTTGATGTATGCTTCTCTTCCTCCCCCACCTCCTGCTCTGTTCGACCAATTTCCGCAAAAAGATTAGAGAAAAAATAAAGAAAGAAATGGATATAATCCAGTGTTGAGTTGAATTTCAATTTAGTAGCTTCTTTTATTGTTACTGCGTATGTTGCTGCTGCAATGCTATATGGTATAATACTTGGCAGGAATGTACAGTTTGAGCATATGATTCTCCGACCTGGTTGTAATGATATTCTCAAAAAATGAAGGATTGGAAAACAAATTGCTATTTTTAAGAGGTAATAAATACTATAGGGACTTCAAAATTTGATGAAGTTATTCATTGAATACAAGTAGATGTTATCATAGTAAACACCATTAAGTAAGATCTTTTGTTTTTTTTTTAATAACGATGCAAAAAAATTGATACATTCAAAATTACAAGTGATGATGTAACACAATCATATGCAAATATAGTAATCCAAATAAGATTGGGTCGAATACCACATGAAATAAGGAGAATTGCTACTGAATGGACAAATACTTGATCAGCAGTCTGATTTCTATTATGTAAAAGTAGTAGTTTTTTTTTTTTTTTTTTGGTTTTAATCTATCGAAAGGCTAAGATTGCAAAAATAATTTTGAGATGACTTATATGATTAAAGAACTAACGTTGTGTCACCTTAATGGGATGTACCGTTCTTGATTTTCATGCAATTATAGATAGTCGGGTATCTAGATATGCACTCAGTTGAGAAGAATTGAAATTGGGGACGCTTTAAAATTTAATTTGAACAATAGCCACCTATTTTTTTTTTTTTTTTTGAGTTAGTTTATGGGGTTATGGATAGAAAAAATGGGTTTGGATTGTGGGGTCATGGACCTTTTTGTCATTATACTTGGTGATAAAAATACAAGTATAAAAAATATTATTTTCATTTCAACACTTGAACATTAAATAAATTCATCCCTCCCTAATAAAAATCAAATTACAATCCCAAGTATTATAAAAAAATATTTAATAATATTAGGTTTAAACATTTTTCGAGGAAACCTCAAAACGTTTCAGAGAACTCTTTGTTTTCTTCAATAAACCAGTTTAACGAAATCATCAACCTCCATAAAACTAATCATTCTCCAACAAATCTTTCATCTTCCACTTTGGAAAACATAAGCAAGTGTGATCCTATAATCGTTCTTGAAAAGACGAAGTGAAGTTTATTTTTATTTTTCATCAATCTTGTTCCTCGAGTCGGTTTGAATTTTTTCAATCTTCTTCCCAAGTTCAATTGTGAAATCTTCTTCCTGTCAAGTAAGTTTAATCGTGTTTTCAATAACTTTTAGGCTATTTGATCTTTTTTTTATTGCGATAGAATAGCAAAGTTTAGATTTTTGCTTAAAGTTCTGAAAATGTGACCCGTTTTAGTTGATGCCTTTAATTTGAAATCATTACTACGTTTTGCTTTGGATAATGCGTAGAAATTTTGAATTTCTTATGTTTATATGTCCTATCGATTTGAAAGTTCTTACTGTATTTTGGTTGACTTTAATGATGTTTATGTCAATGACATTGTCGAGTTTTGTTGGAAGTGGTACTTGTTTTTCATATTTTTTAGAATTACCCTGTTTGTATTAATAGACTAGTGATCGATATTTTGATATGAAAATTATATTTTTGTACATAATAGAATATGACCGAAACTAAAGGCGGCATTGTTAAAAGAGTAGTAGAGATAGCCTGGATATTGAAGATGAGGATGATGCAAGAGAAACCTCTTGTAAGTCCTATAATCTAACTACATGGATGGATGAGTCCAACAAAAGTTTCTCACGAGAGCAAGAATGATTCTTTTCGTGATTTTAGAAATGTTTTAGTTCAAGAAGAAAATTATGATGACTTTAAAGGTACTTGTTTTGGAGATTTAAGACATATTCTAGAATATTACAAGTTAAATGGACAGATGGTCCATTATATGTTGTTGCGACGTGTCAAAAATGATAAAATCTTTTTTTTTGCATGAGTTGTTGTTTTGTGTGAATGATAAGTATGCTTGTTTTGGCTTATAAGAGTTTGCATTGATCACATGATTAAACTGCTCAGCATACCCTCGTGATGCAAAAATGACAAAAGTGCTTCAGAAAGGTGAGAAATTTTATTATAAAGTGACCAAGAATAAGAATATTACTAGTACAAAGTTGATGAGTTTGATCAAGGGTACTAGATTGAATAAGGAGAAGAAGTTGAAGTGCTCTTTAGTTTGTCCCTCCACTCGATGTTGCTTGCCCACAATCAATCTAAAATTTGTGGATGTTGAATGCCTTGAATCGGACCCGTTACAACAAAAAGAACGGGGTCTCGCTGCCTTGGCCGGTAGTCGGGGTCCAGGCGATGCGTCGCCTGGGGTCCGGGGAGGGGAGGCGGAGTCGCCGGCCCGACGGTATACAATGTTGTATTGGGCCCTTAATTATCTGTCAATTCTGTATTTTGGGCCCAAGCCTGTTAGGGCGTAGCTTAGCACTATATATAGACGCTATGACAAACCCTATTCTGTAATTCTGTTTTTGCCTCTCCATAATAAAACAGCTCCCCCTCTTCCCTTGGACGTAGCCAATTTATTGGTGAACCACGTAAATCTGTTGTCTTATTTTTCGCGTTTATATTTTCTCGTGTTATATCAAATTCCGCATAACACATTGGTATCAGAGCCTCTCGATTAATCGGTGTTCTTGGAGGATTCGAGATGTCTGCTTTGAACGTGAAAATCGACAAATTCACAGGGAGGAACAGTTTCTGTTTATGGCAGATCAAGATGCGGGCTTTGTTGAAACAACAAGGCTTCTGGGCGCTGTTGTCGTAAGACAAGAACACCGTCGTTACACCTGAGATGGCGATTCTGGAGGAAAAGGCGCACTCGACGATCATGCTGTGTCTCGCGGATGACGTCATCACGGAGGTCTCGGATGAAGAGACTGCTGCTGATGCGTGGTTGAAGGCTGGAGAGTTTGTACATGACAAAATCTCTCACCAACAAGCTGCTTCTGAAACAACGTCTATTCGGTTTACGAATGGCTGAAGGTACACAACTCAGGGAACATTTAGAGCAATTGATTACTTTGTTATTAGAATTGCGTAATATCGATGTGAAGATCGAGGATGAAGATCTCGCTCGATTACATTAGTATCTCTCCCAATGTCGTTTGAGAATTTTGTTCAATCGTTCATTGTTGGGAAAGATACTGTGTCGCTAGAAGAAGTCAGATCGGCCCTTCATAGCAGGGAATTACGGCATAAGGCTAACGACACAAGTTCGGACATACAGCTTTCCGATCTGTTCACCAGTAGCGGAAATGGAAGGAAAAACAGAGGAAAGAAAAAGAAGCTGATGTCGAAGGGTGCAAAGCCGGATGATGTTTGTAATTACTGCAAGGAGAAGGGACATTGGAAATTTGATTGTCCGAAGAAGAAGAAGCAATCGGAAAAACAATCAGTTTCTGTTGCTGTTGCTGAAGAAGACACCAATTCTGAAGAAGACATTGTCCTAGTTGCGGATGAGCACACTCATCATTCAGATGTGTGGGTTCTCGATTCTGGGGCATTCTATCACATCTGTCCTAGGAGAGAGTGGTTCACGACTTATGAGCAGGTACACAGAGGCAGCATCTCGATGGCCAATAGTTGCATGCGCAAGGTGGTTGGGACAGGCTCGATCAAGATAAGGACACATGGCGGTAGCTTACGCACATTGAGCGAGGTCGCACGCGTTCCATTGATGACAAAAGTTTGATATCTCTCAATCTTTTGGGTAGCAAGGGATTCAAATTGGTCGGGAAAAGATGGAGTCTTCTTGGTGCGGAAGGGTTCAAATCTGATTCTAAAAGGTTTCATGCGTGGTACTTTGTATTTTCTACAAGGTTCCACGGTTACAGGTTCAACCCATGTTGCATCTTCAGAAGTTCACCAGGAGGATATGACTAAGTTATGGCACATGAGACTTGGTCATATGGGTGAAAGAGGGATGCAAATTCTGTCAAAGGAGGATCTTCTTGCTGGTCATAAGGTTAAGAGCCTAGAGTTTTGTGAACATTGTGTCTTTGGAAAACTACATCGCAATAAGTTTCCAAAGGCCATTCACAAAACAAAAGGCACACTTGATTATATCCATTCTGATTGCTGGGGTCCATGCCGTGTTGAGTCTTTGGGAGGCTGCAGATTTTTTGTGTCCATTATTGATGACTACTCAAGGATGACTTGGGTGTACATGATGAAGCATAAAAGTGAAGCTTTCCAGAAGTTCAAGGAGTGGAAAATTTTGATGGAAAATCAAACAGGGAAGAAGATCAAGAGGTTCTTGGCGATAATGAAATTTGGAATTATCTTTGGTCTAAATTTGATCAATGCAGTAAGGATGAAGGGATTGCTCGACATCGTATAGTCAGAAATACACCACAGCAGAACGGTGTAGCTGAGCGGATGAATCAAATACTTCTGGAGAGAGCAAGGTGCATGCTCTCTAATGCTGGGCTAGATAGAAGATTCTGGGCAGAAGTGGTTAGTAGAGCTTGCTACTTGATTAACCGCGGACCACATCTGCATCTGATGCAAGACACCTATGGACATGTGGTCAGGAAAAGGCTGCTGATTATTCAAATCTGAAAGCTTTTGGTTGTACGGCTTACTACCACGTCAGTGAAGGTAAGTTAGAACCAAGAGCTAAAAAGGGAGTATTTGTGGGCTACGGAGATGGAGTGAAAGGTTTCAGAATCTGGTCTCCAGCAGAAAAGAGGGTTATTATGAGCAGGAACATTGTCTTTGATGAAAGTTCTCTGCTTAGAACCATTGTGAAGCCTACAACTACATCAAAAACTGGGAGTCTTGATAAACAGGTGGAGTTTCAAGTCATTCAGAACGAGAGCGATTTGAAATAACCTGAAGAGGAGGATCAAGAGCCACAGACAGAAACTGATATTCCAGAATCTATGCCATCAGATATCCATCGGAGTATAGCTCAAGATCGGCCAAGGAGGGTTGGAGTTCGGCCACCTACGAGGTATGGTTTTGAGGACATGGTGGGTTATGCCTTTGCAGTTCTTTGAAGAGGTAGATACATCCGAGCCAGTCTACTTACAAAGAAGCCATTTTAAGTTACGATTACGAAAAATGGTTTGCTTTGCTATGGGAGATGAGATGGAGTCCCTACACAAGAATCATACATGGGATCCGGTCATCTGACCTTGGGAGAAAGACTATTACTTGCAAATGGGTTTTCAAGAAGAAGGAAGGGATATCACCTGAAGGAGTCAAGTATAAAGCTAGGGTTGTTGCCAGAGGTTTCTTCCAAAGAGAGGGAGTAAACTACAATGAGATCTTCTCACCAGTGGTCAGACATACTTCCATCCGAGTGTTACTAGCGATAGTTACACATCAGAATCTGGAGCTTGAACAACTTGATGTGAAGACATCGTTTCTACATGGAGAGTTGGAAGAAGAGATATACATGACTCAGCCGGATGGTTTCCAAGTTCTAGGGAAGGAAAATCACGTCTGCAAGTTGAAGAAGTCCTTATATGGACTTAAGCAGTCTCCAAGGCAGTGGTACAAAAGATTTGACAGCTATATGGTGAAGTTGGGCTATACTCGGAGCTCATATGATTGTTGTGTCTACTACAATAGGCTCAAGGATGATTCATTCATCTATCTGGTGCTTTGTGTAGATGATATGCTGATAGCTGCAAAGAAGAAGTATGACATTCAGAAGCTGAAGGGTTTACTTAGTGCTGAGTTTGAGATGAAGGATCTGGGAGCCGCTCGGAAGATTCTAGGGATGGAGATCATTAGAGACAGAGAGAGAAGGAAACTTTTCTTGTCACAGAGAAGCTACATTCAGAAGGTCTTGGCGAGGTTTGGCATGTCTTCATCTAAGCCTATTGATACCCCCAGTGCTGCCAATATCCATCTCACTGCCATGTTCGCTCCACAGTCAGAAGAAGAGAAGAAGTATATGTCACGAGTCCCTTATGCCAGTAACGTAGGAAGTTTGATGTATGCTATGGTCTGTACAAGGCCAGATTTAGCACATGCAGTCAGTGTAGTGGCGATTCATGGGACAACCAGGGAAAGAACATTGGCAGGCTGTGAAGAGAATTTTCCGGTACCTTATTGGTCCATCTGGCGTTGGTCTCATTTATGGAGGTGATACTCGATTAGCAGTTCTTGGCTATTACGATTCGACTATCTTTGGAGATGTTGACACAAGAAGATTGATGACGGCTATGTGTTTACCCTTGGAGGATCTGTCGTCGGTTGGAAGGCAACTTTGCAACCTACGGTGACTTTGTCTACTCTGAGCGAGTACATGGCCTTGACAGAGGCCGCAAAAGAAGGGATTTGGTGAAAGGGTGGTTAGTGATCTTGGTCTGCATCATGATTAGGCTACGATGTATTGTGGCGGTTTGAGCGCAATTTGTCTAGCCAAGGATCAAGTCCATCATGAGAGAACCAAGCATATTGATGTGAGGTATCATTTTACGAGAAGTGAGAAGAGAATCAAGGTGAAGAAAGTAAGGCTGGCGATAATCCTGGCGATATGTTCACAAAGCCGGTTCCACAGAGGAAGTTTCAACATTGTTTGGACTTGCTCAACATCGAAGTCATTAATTGCCTCAAGGCAATTCTGAGGAAGAGGGGGAGGCCTGGCACCATCATAGTGCGTTTGAAGAATATGTTTGGAGAATTCAAGTCAAGGTGGAGATTTGTTGAATGCCTTGAATCGGACCCGTTACAACAGAAAGAACGGGGGTCTCGCTGCCGGCCAGTAGGTCGGGTCCAGGGCGACGCGCTCGCCTGGGGTCCGAGGGGGCGGAGTCACCGCCGGCTCGACGGTATACAATGTCGTTGTATTGGGCCCTTAATTATCCGTCAATTCTGTATTTTGGGCCCAAGCCTGTTAGGGCGTATCTTAGCACTATATATAGACGCTATGGCAAACCCTATTCTGTAATTCTATTTTTGCCTCTCCATAATAAAATAGCTCCCCCTCTTCCCGTGGACGTAGCCAATTTATTGGTGAACCACGTAAATCTGTTGTCTTGTTTTTCGCGTTTATATTTTCTCGTGTTATATCAAATTCCGCATAAGAGTGGACTCAAACCACATTAAGATGGTTGATGGCTTAAATTTTTCAAGAATTACCCCTGAGGAAAGAGTGTTTCGTTTAACAGTGAAGTATTGAAGAACAAATTTAATTTGAAGAAGCCGGATGAAGTGTAAAAGGAAAGAGGGAATGCATTTATATCGTATGCTCGATGTGGCTTCCGTTGGGCATTTCTTGTACTTATTTATCAACTAGTTCTCGAACACGTATGTTGCACGTGTATCCCATGTTATTTAATATGGACATTTCAAATGATATAATTATTTTAGAATAATTGATGCATCATACAATATTGAAAGGGTAAAAATGATGTTTATGGTAAAACATTTAACTAAGGTTGCAACTTGCAAAGATCAATAGAATCTGAAGAATTTCTGATTGTATTGATAAAACCTTTTTCTTTTAATCATGTGGGATACAATATATTAATGGTTAATAAAAATTACTACTTCAATTATATGATTTGTCAAGATTGCCAAATATCTAACCCTATATTACCATACAAAATGAAAAAAAAAGATCAATGAATAAAAGATTACATAAGAACTATAAGATGTGAAAATATAAAGTGTAATGGACTAATCTTTTTTCTGTTCAATTTATAAAGAGAGAAATTGTGTATATGAAAGGTTGTGAATGAATGTATTTAATTGTAGAAGCTAAAAAGTTTAGCAATTAAAGTCATTAAGAAGTGAAAAATAATAAATTGTGACATCTAACTATGTATTCTCTTCAATTAAATATTGATATTGTATGAATCTCCATATGCTCTAACCTCTCTCTTCATATGCTCTAATGTTTAAGTTTTTTTTAATCTAAAACGGTGATTGTTTTAAGTGCTGAAAATTCAGCAATTAAGAAGAAAAATTGTTAATGCAACTCATTGATAATGGCAAAAGGAATACTCATAAATGCACTTCATATTATTACGGTAACATTTTAGTGGTATATAAAAAGTTTTCTGTTATAGAACTTAAATTACTATTTAATAATAATAATAATCAATAATAATAATAATATAATGGTATTATTGTAGTAACTTAACTATATAGGGTTATTTTGATATTTCAACTTTCAACTTTTTTGTTCCCACTTATAATAATATATGATTATATACTTGATTTATAATAAACTCTTATATATTTATATAGTATTTCATAGCCTCTGTTATTTATTTAGTTGTTCTTCTATTAATTTCAGATTCAGATATACGAGGCTTTTCCTCATCTTGAAAAGTATGCAAAGAAATCCTTGGATACTTCTTTACCCATTCCTCGTTTACTTAGATGGCACACCGCAAAAATGATAATATTATCAAAGATTCTTCATTTAAGTACAATGGACAAAGTACAAAGGTACAAAAGTATTATTTATCATTATAGCAATATTTATAAATTGATGAATGTCATGTATATTTATTTATATTTTATTTTTCGTAGGTTGTTCACTCATGAGAGAAAAAAATTACTTGACAACATTAAAACCGTATGTAAATGAAGTGAAGGATACAATTAACGATGCCTTAAAGAAAAATTTGAAAGGTGTGACTGTCCTTACTTCATCCATAGAGAATGTGGAGGATGAGTATTCAAATGATCACAATCCTAGTCAACCTTGTGAGAATTCTGTACCAAGTAATTCTAAAGATGAAAGTCTATGTGAGCGTACATGTTGCATCCATCGAGCAATCAATGATGAAAATTGTTGTTTTTGTACGAGAGAAAAACTTGAGAAGAAATGAAAAGAAAACGAAAAAGAAAAATAAGGTGGATAAATTTATATATTATTTATGTAAAACAATTTATTTGCATTAATTCTTAACCACTGATCTTACGGTAGATGGTGACAACTTTTCAACACTAACAATTGATGATTAGATCCTTTCATTAGATCTATCGATGATGATCTTCTTGCCGATTGATACATATTTCTTGAAGAAGTTGATAAAGAGATGAAGGAAGAGGAAGCGAAAGAAGAAGAGAAACAACAAGATGAGAGGAGAAGATGACAGAAAAAGAAGAAGAAAAGATACAAGAGAGCGGATGGAGAAAATGAAGGGGAGAAACTAAAAGAAAATTGGGGTTTTAACGACCACATTCGTCCTTATAAAAACCCAACTTTCAGCCTTTGTGTCTTACTTTGATATTTCGATATTTTGAGCTATACAACTCCAAATTGGGCGATTCAAATGGCTAAGTTGTGAGATTTTTCAAGGGAAACGCATTGGTGAGCTTGGAATCTAATTTGGAGACCCTATTTGAGGTAAATTTTTGGTTTTAACTGCTGTCATAGCTCATTTTCGAGCACAAGTTTTGGGAAATTTTAGAAGGTGATTTCTTGGCCATTTTAGGTCCGAATCTAGTGATTCAAGAGCCCTATATTGTGGGGTTTTTCGTGAGGATCGTCGTGGTGTGATTAGTTTTGGCTGTTGGACCTTCATTTTTCATAAAATCTTGTAGTTGCTGCAGCCATTATTGCTGATTTTTAGCTTAGAATTGTTTTTGTTTTGTTGCATGTTCATGTTGGGACTGTCTTGAGTCCTGAATTGTGTTCCATTATGGTATACAAGTTCAGAGTTATTTAGTACTTTTATTTGGGGTTAATTGTGGATTTCTCAACGCGGATCCCACTTTTTCCATTTTGACATGAGAAATTGACCCGTCTCAGTTTCTTGCGATTTTAGTGTTTAATGACCGTAATAACATCGTGACTCTTTTACGATAGTGTATCAGCGTTTGAGGCCTTTTAGAAAGTAAAAGATGCGGAGAAGTGAATTTTGGAGCGTAGCGTGATCTGCGTTTAGGTAGGCTACGGTTTCTCTTCTTAGATTGAACTCGAACATGTGAATGCATGTTGATTAGTTGAGATTTGGGTTGGGTAGTTATAGGATCATGCATAGGTGCTAAAAATCATATTTTCGACCTTTTTCTGAGAATTATCGAGTAACTGTGAGCATGTTTATTGTTGTTAATTGACCTTCTTTGCTATATGAATTACTTGTATGTTTGAATGCTGGTTATCAGAAGTGTGTTGGGTCGTAGTTTAGGTTTGACTAGGGTTTTCCTTAGATATGCATGATTCAAAGTCGGTAGGACTTAGTTTAGCCCCGACGTCGCTCGGCCGACAAATCCTTTTAGACTGATGTAGAAGACTTGAGTCTGATTGTTTGGCATTTAGAAAGGCGATGAGCTTGCTCTAGCGATAGTTACTCTTATTTCTTCGATGTTACGGCTTCTCGAGTTACGTCGGTGACAATGAATTCCGCTCGTGATTCAAAATTGAGTTCGATTCAGTTTAAGGACTTACATTGATTAGCTAAGTGCGGATGGTGTTCCACGGGTTTATATGATTATGGATAGATAAAGACTCTTTCAGCGACTATATCGACATCTTTGTCGGGTATCCGGTTAAGGTCCGGCCTCGAACATCTACATACTTATGTAGAGCATCCGGTTAGAGGTCAGGCCTCAGTATGTAGAGCATCCGGTTAGAGGTCGGCCTCGATTACTTATATTTTGCAATTGGCTAATTGTGTAATTACAGTGGCGTCAGGTTCAAGGCCCGACCTCCGTACCGTCAGATTCTACTTTTTGGTTCGGTGTTCTTTGGCCTCGAGTTCTATTCTCCTTAAGTTATAGTTATTTTGTGTACTCATCGGGCTTATGGGGGTCCGTTCGGGTTCTTATTTAAACTTGTGCACAAGTGTACCTTCTGGGATTATGGTGGGTCTAGATAGGTGTAGTTAGCTTATTTATATTAATTTAGTTAGATATACACTCGTGTGCATTATTGTGTTACTTAGCCTTCTGTTCTTGACCTCTAGTTTTGTGATTCCGTCTTTTCATAGTGCTTTACTTTCTAGTTCAGTCGGCCTATGATGCCTACTGGGTACCTGTTATTTGGTACTCATACTACGCTCTGCATCTATTGTCGTGATGCAGGTCAGAGCACCAGTAGTCAGCGTTGATCGAGGTTGGAGCATTTCTAGTCTGGAGACAGGGGTGAGCACATAGAGTTTTGTACTATTTCAGTCTCCATCTGTTTATATAAAGACTTATCTTTTACTTTTCGAGACAGTCTAGTTTCGATGGTCCACTGTTGGGACTTGTACTCGTTTTGTTGGTAGCTTTGTATTAGTGACTTCCAGGCTGTGGGAGGGATACTTAATTGTATTTATGTTTTGGTTTGCTTATGTTGTTATAGTAATTTTTCTTAGTCTTGTTTAGTTTCTACCCTCACACCCTTTATGTGTTATTCTGGGTTGTGGTTTGGCTTACCTACTGATGGGTTATAGTAGGTGCCTTCATGGCTCTAGAAATTGGGTCGTGACAAGTTGGTATCAAAGCCCTAGGTTCAACGGTCTCACTTTTACAGAGCTAACGTCTAGTAGAGTCCTACGGATCGGTGCGGAGCGTCCATAACTTATCTTCAGGAGGCTACAGGATGTATTTAGGAAAATATCCATTGTTTCAAATTCGTGCCGCGTGTGACTTGTTTGTTTCTTAAAATCTCAGTTGTTTCACTCTATTACAGGATGGCTCGCAGGCGAGGCGGTGCGTTCGGGGGAGATGCACCCGGAGCCTCAGCTTGGGGTAGACGTCGACCACGAGGTCGAGGTAGGGCTGCAGCACCGGCCTGACATATGGAGGAGGAGCCTCATGCAGCGCATCTGCCGCTCGGCCCGGTGGGGCGGGCCAACCCGACCACCACCGCACTGGGCCAAAGACACGATCTTCATTCCCTCTTGACTCAGATATTAGCAGCTATTGGGGATATGCGACACGCACCAAAGATACCCGGCCAAAGACTGGCCGAAAGATCGGCCGCCAGCCGATTCATGGCGCCCCACCAGACTTAGAGGTTAGAGAGATGCCACTGAGGGATCAGAAGATGCTTGGGGTATTTCAGAGGTTGGCACCGCCTATATTCTCAGGGGTGATTGGAGAGGACCCCACGAGTTCCAGCTCACTTGCCAGGAGCAGTTACAGTCATTAGGCCTTTTAGAGTCAAGAGGAGCTGACTTTACCGCTCATCAGTTCCGTGGGCCATCCAGGCAGTGGTGGCGCACGTATCGAGAGTCTAGGCCAGTTGGATATCCTCTTATATCTTGGATTGAGTTCTCAGAGGCTTTCTTGGCCCGGTTCATGCCACGGAGCATCATAGATAGGCTTCGTGATCAGTTCTCTAGATTGGAGCAGGGATCTATGACCGTTTCAGAGTATGAGGCAAGGTTCCATGAGTTGTCTCGCCATGCTACTATGATCCTTCCCACAGAGGGAGAGAGAGTTCGTTGTTTTGTACGTGGTCTGCGAAACCGTTTGAGGGTTGACACAGAGCATATGGTTTCAGCTGGCCGTTCTTTTCTTGATGTGGTTGATCATGCCCGATCCATGGAGCATATTCATCGTGAGGCCCAAGGGGGCAGCGATAAGAGGGCACGCTACCAGGGCAGCTATAGCGAGTCCCAGACTAGGGGGAGGGACTCATATGATAGGCCACGTCAGAGGTTCCAGCAGGGTCAGACCAGTCGGCCTGTTCAGGCGGCATTACCTGTTTTTGAGGGAGGCCAATATCAGCAGAGTGGTCCTAGTACAGGCCAGAATTCGAGGGGATCAGATTCCTTTCCTTCATGCCGCGGTCGGGTTACTACAGGGCGTTCAACTTCGGGGTGTTATGATTGTGGTGCTCTTGACCATTGGTCTTGAGAATGCCCCGGCGAGTCGAAGCGATTGTACCAGCTCCACCTACTTCTAAACCAGTTTCAGCCGTGTCTTCTTCGGCTAGAGGAGGTGGTCAGATTCAGGACCGTCGAGAGAGTCGACAGGGTACCAGGGGTGGAGCTCCGGGAGGCAGGCCAGGTGGTAGACCGGGTGCACCAGGTAGAGGTGCTCGGAGGCCATTTCTCTACGCCGGCAAGTGGCGGCGATCGAGGCATCGGCGATGTCATCTCAGGTACGCTTTTCTTGTGCCATCAGCCTGCTACAATATTATTTGATCCAGGGTCCACATTCTCGTATGTATCTATTTATTTTGCTCCCCGATTGGGTATGAGGTTCGAGTCTTTAGCAGAGCCGGTTCATGTTTCGACCCCGGTAGGTGAGTTCTTAATAGTGGATCAAGTATTGCGATCTTGCTTAGTGACTATCCAGGGTTATGATACTAGAGTTGATCTTATTATGCTAGATATGATTGATTTTGATGTGATTTTGGGCATGGACTGGTTATCCCCATATCATGTGGTCTTGGATTACTATGCCAAGACTGTTACCTTATCCATGCCTGGTGTTCCCCCGGTATTGTGGCGGTCGCTTATAGTCACACAATCGACGGGTGATAATCTCTTTTATTCGAGCTAGGCGGTTTGTTTATACAGGTGTTTAGCGTATTTGGCCCACATCGAGAGATGTGAGTAGGAGGGCCCTTCAGTTGACTCAGTTCCTGTGGTTAGAGAGTATGCAGATGTGTTCCCTACAGATCTACCTGCCCTACCCCAGAGCGTGACATTGATTTTGCTATAGATTTGGAGCCTGGCACCCGTCCTATTTCTATTCCGCCTTATCAGATGGCTCCTGCAGAGCTCAGAGAGCTCAGTGTTCAGTTAAAGGACCTCTTAGAAAAGGGGTTCATTTGTCCGAGTGTGTCGCCTTGGGGTGCTCCTATTCTGTTTGTGAAAAAGAAGGATGGGACTTTGAGGATGTGCATTGACTACAGGAAGCTGAACAAGGTGACAGTGAAGACTGTTACCCTATGCCTCGTATAGATGATTTGTTTGATCATCTTGAGTGCCGCCGTATTTTCTAAGATTTATTTGAGGTCTGGGTACCATCGGATGAGGATTAGAGCAACAGACATCCATAAGACTGCATTTAGGACTCGTTACGGACATTATGAGTTCCTTGTGATGTCTTTTGGGTTGACTAATGCCCCACCGCCTTTATGGACTTGATGACACGTGTGTTCAGGCCATACCTTGATTCATTTGTTATCATCTTCATTGATGACATATTGGTATACTCGCAGAGCCGAGTGAGCATAAGCGGCATTTGAGGATAGTGCTCGGACTTTGAGAGATCGGCTGACTTTATGCCAAGTTCTCAAAGTGCGAGTTTTGGCTTGCATCTGTAGCACTCTTGGGGCACGTGGTGTCCAAGGAGGGTATTAGGGTAGATCAAGCGAAGATTGAAGCTATTAGTGATTGGGGCGGACTCCACTTACATTCATCGAGGTTCGTAGCTTTGTCGGGTTAGCGAGTTACTACTGGCGTTTTGTTGAGGGCTTTTCTACTATTGCAGCTCCTTTGACTCAGTTGACTCGCCAGAATATTCCCTTTGTGTGGGCGGGGGAGTGGGAGATGAGCTCAAGCTCAAGGAGTTGCTTACTAGCGCTTCTATATTGACTCTTCCGATTGAGGGCGAGGGTTTCACGATTTATTGTGATGCATATGGTGTTGGTGTGGGTTGTGTATTGATTGTGGGGTCATGGACCTTTTTGTCATTATACTTGGTGATAAAAATACAAGTACAAAAAATATTATTTTCATTTCAACACTTGAACATTAAATAAATTCATCCCTCCCTAATAAAAATCAAATTACAATCCCAAGTATTATAAAAAAATATTTAATAATATTAGGTTTAAACATTTTTCGAGGAAACCTCAAAACGTTTCAGAGAACTCTTTGTTTTCTTCAATAAACCAGTTTAACGAAATCATCAACCTCCATAAAACTAATCATTCTCCAACAAATCTTTCATCTTCCACTTTGGAAAACATAAGCAAGTGTGATCCTATAATCGTTCTTGAAAAGGCGAAGTGAAGTTTATTTTTATTTTTCATCAATCTTGTTCCTCAGTCGGTTTGAATTTTTTCAATCTTCTTCCCAAGTTCAATTGTGAAATCTTCTTCCTGTCAAGTAAGTTTAATCGTGTTTTCAATAACTTTTAGGCTATTTGATCTTTTTTTTATTGCGATAGAATAGCAAAGTTTAGATTTTTGCTTAAAGTTCTGAAAATGTGACCCGTTTTAGTTGATGCCTTTAATTTGAAATCATTACTACGTTTTGCTTTGGATAATGCGTAGAAATTTTGAATTTCTTATGTTTATATGTCCTATCGATTTGAAAGTTCTTACTGTATTTTGGTTGACTTTAATGATGTTTATGTCAATGACATTGTCGAGTTTTGTTGGAAGTGGTACTTGTTTTTCATATTTTTTAGAATTACCCTGTTTGTATTAATAGACTAGTGATCGATATTTTGATATGAAAATTATATTTTTGTACATAATAGAATATGACCGAAACTAAAGGCGGCATTGTTAAAAGAGTAGTAGAGATAGCCTGGATATTGAAGATGAGGATGATGCAAGAGAAACCTCTTGTAAGTCCTATAATCTAACTACATGGATGGATGAGTCCAACAAAAGTTTCTCTGAGAGCAAGAATGATTCTTTTCGTGATTTTAGAAATGTTTTAGTTCAAGAAGAAAATTATGATGACTTTAAAGGTACTTGTTTTGGAGATTTAAGACATATTCTAGAATATTACAAGTTAAATGGACAGATGGTCCATTATATGTTGTTGCGACGTGTCAAAAATGATAAAATCTTTTTTTTTGCATGAGTTGTTGTTTTGTGTGAATGATAAGTATGCTTGTTTTGGCTTATAAGAGTTTGCATTGATCACATGATTAAACTGCTCAGCATACCCTCGTGATGCAAAAATGACAAAAGTGCTTCAGAAAGGTGAGAAATTTTATTATAAAGTGACCAAGAATAAGAATATTACTAGTACAAAGTTGATGAGTTTGATCAAGGGTACTAGATTGAATAAGGAGAAGAAGTTGAAGTGCTCTTTAGTTTGTCCCTCCACTCGATGTTGCTTGCCCACAATCAATCTAAAATTTGTGGATGTTGAATGCCTTGAATCGGACCCGTTACAACAAAAAGAACGGGGGTCTCGCTGCCCGGTCAGCGAGTCCAGGGCGATGCGCCGCCTGGGGTCCGGGGGGGCGGAGTCGCCGCCGGCCCGACGGTATACAATGTTGTATTGGGCCCTTAATTATCTGTCAATTCTGTATTTTGGGCCCAAGCCTGTTAGGGCGTAGCTTAGCACTATATATAGACGCTATGACAAACCCTATTCTGTAATTCTGTTTTTGCCTCTCCATAATGAAACAGCTCACCCTCTTCCCTTGGACGTAGCCAATTTATTGGTGAACCACGTAAATCTGTTGTCTTATTTTTCGCGTTTATATTTTCTCGTGTTATATCAAATTCCGCATAACACATTGGTATCAGAGCCTCTCGATTAATCGGTGTTCTTGGAGGATTCGAGATGTCTGCTTTGAACGTGAAAATCGACAAATTCACGAGGAGGAGCAGTTTACATTTATGGCGAGATCAAGATCACGGGCTTTGTTGAAACAACAAGGCTTAAAGTATTGTTGTCGTAAGACAAGAACACCGTCGTTACACCTGAGATGGCGATTACGGAGGAAAAAGCGCACTCGGCGATCATCTTTGTGTCTCGCGGATGACGTCATCACGGAGGTCTCGGATGAAGAGACTGCTGCTGGTCTGTGGTTGAAGCTGGAGAGTTTGTACATGACAAAATCTCTCACCAACAAGCTGCTTCTGAAACAACGTCTATTCGGTTTACGAATGGCTGAAGGTACACAACTCAGGGAACATTTAGAGCAATTGATTACTTTGTTATTAGAATTGCGTAATATCGATGTGAAGATCGAGGATGAAGATGCTGCCCTGATTCTGTTAGTATCTCTCCCAATGTCGTTTGAGAATTTTGTTCAATCGTTCATTGTTGGGAAAGATACTGTGTCGCTAGAAGAAGTCAGATCGGCCCTTCATAGCAGGGAATTACGGCATAAGGCTAACGACACAAGTTCGGACATACAGCTTTCCGATCTGTTCACCAGTAGCGGAAATGGAAGGAAAAACAGAGGAAAGAAAAAGAAGCTGATGTCGAAGGGTGCAAAGCCGGATGATGTTTGTAATTACTGCAAGGAGAAGGGACATTGGAAATTTGATTGTCCGAAGAAGAAGAAGCAATCGGAAAAACAATCAGTTTACATTCTTTATTCTTTGAAGAAGACACCACCTCAAGAAGACATTGTCCTAGTTGCGGATGAGCACACTCATCATTCGGATGTGTGGGTTCTCGATTACAGGGCATTCTATCACATCTGTCCTAGGAGAGAGTGGTTCACGACTTATGGCAGTACACGAGGCAAAGATCTCGATGGCCAATAGTTACTGCGCAAGGTGGTTGGGACAGGCTCGATCAAGATAAGGACACATGATGGCGGTAACGCACATTGAACGAGGTCAGGCACGTTCCATTGATGACAAAAAGTTTGATATCTCTCAATCTTTTGGGTAGCAAGGGATTCAGCTGGTCGGGAAAAGATGGAGTCTTGCGGGTCTGGAAGGGTTCAAATCTGATTCTAAAAGGTTTCATGCGTGGTACTTTGTATTTTCTACAAGGTTCCACGGTTACAGGTTCAACCCATGTTGCATCTTCAGAAGTTCACCAGGAGGATATGACTAAGTTATGGCACATGAGACTTGGTCATATGGGTGAAAGAGGGATGCAAATTCATCAAGGAGGATCTTCTTGCTGGTCATAAGGTTAAGAGCCTAGAGTTTTGTGAACATTGTGTCTTTGGAAAACTACATCGCAATAAGTTTCCAAAGGCCATTCACAAAACAAAAGGCACACTTGATTATATCCATTCTGATTGCTGGGGTCCATGCCGTGTTGAGTCTTTGGGAGGCTGCAGATTTTTTGTGTCCATTATTGATGACTACTCAAGGATGACTTGGGTGTACATGATGAAGCATAAAAGTGAAAGCTTTCCAGAAGTTCAAGGAGTGGAAAATTTTGATGGAAAATCAAACAGGGAAGAAGATCAAGAGGTTGCTGGCCCGATAATGGGCTGGAATTATGCTGGTCTAAATTTGATCAATTCTGTAAGGATGAAGGGATTGCTCGACATCGTATAGTCAGAAATACACCACAGCAGAACGGTGTAGCTGAGCGGATGAATCAAATACTTCTGGAGAGAGCAAGGTGCATGCTCTCTAATGCTGGGCTAGATAGAAGATTCTGGGCAGAAGTGGTTAGTAGAGGTTGCTCCTTGATTAACCGCGGAGCACATCTGAGCATCTGATGCAAGACACCTATGGACATGTGGTCAGGAAAAGCTGCTGATTATTCAAATCTGAAAGCTTTTGGTTGTACGGCTTACTACCACGTCAGTGAAGGTAAGTTAGAACCAAGAGCTAAAAAGGGAGTATTTGTGGGCTACGGAGATGGAGTGAAAGGTTTCAGAATCTGGTCTCCAGCAGAAAAGAGGGTTATTATGAGCAGGAACATTGTCTTTGATGAAAGTTCTCTGCTTAGAACCATTGTGAAGCCTACAACTACATCAAAAACTGGGAGTCTTGATAAACAGGTGGAGTTTCAAGTCATTCAGAACGAGAGCGATTTGAAATAACCTGAAGAGGAGGATCAAGAGCCACAGACAGAAACTGATATTCCAGAATCTATGCCATCAGATATCCATCGGAGTATAGCTCAAGATCGGCCAAGGAGGGTTGGAGTTCGGCCACCTACGAGGTATGGTTTTGAGGACATGGTGGGTTATGCACTGCAGGTTGCTGAAGAGGTAGATACATCTGAGCCGTCTACTTACAAAGAAGCCATTTTAAGTTCTGATTCTGAAAAATGGTTTGCTGCTATGGGAGATGAGATGGAGTCCCTACACAAGAATCATACATGGGATCTGGTCATACAGCCTTCGGGGAGAAAGACTATTACTTGCAAATGGGTTTTCAAGAAGAAGGAAGGGATATCACCAGCAGAAGGAGTCAAGTATAAAGCTAGGGTTGTTGCCAGAGGTTTCTTCCAAAGAGAGGGAGTAAACTACAATGAGATCTTCTCACCAGTGGTCAGACATACTTCCATCCGAGTGTTACTAGCGATAGTTACACATCAGAATCTGGAGCTTGAACAACTTGATGTGAAGACATCGTTTCTACATGGAGAGTTGGAAGAAGAGATATACATGACTCAGCTGGATGGTTTCCAAGTTCCAGGGAAGGAAAATCACGTCTGCAAGTTGAAGAAGTCCTTATATGGACTTAAGCAGTCTCCAAGGCAGTGGTACAAAAGATTTGACAGCTATATGGTGAAGTTGGGCTATACTCGGAGCTCATATGATTGTTGTGTCTACTACAATAGGCTCAAGGATGATTCATTCATCTATCTGGTGCTTTGTGTAGATGATATGCTGATAGCTGCAAAGAAGAAGTATGACATTCAGAAGCTGAAGGGTTTACTTAGTGCTGAGTTTGAGATGAAGGATCTGGGAGCCGCTCGGAAGATTCTAGGGATGGAGATCATTAGAGACAGAGAGAAAAGGAAACTTTTCTTGTCACAGAGAAGCTACATTCGAAGGTCTTGGCGAGGTTTGGCATGTCTTCATCTAAGCCTATTGATACCCCAGTCTTTGCCAATATCCATCTCACCGCCATGTTCGCTCCACGATCGAGAAGAAGAGAAGAAGTATATGTCACGAGTCCCTTATGCGATGCGTAGGAAGTTTGATGTATGCTATAGTGCGTACAAGGCCAGTTGCACATGCGATCGGTGTAGTGGCGATTCATGGGACAACCAGGGAAAAAGAACATTGGCGGTGTGAAGAGAATTTTCCGGTACCTTATAGGTACATCCGACGTTGGTCTCATTTATGGAGGTGATACTCGATTAGCGTTCTGGCTATTCGATTCGACTATCTTTGGAGATGTTGACACAAGAAGATTGATGGTGGCTATGTGTTTACCCTTGGAGGATCTGTCGTCGGTTGGAAGGCAACTTTGCAACCTACGGTGACTTTGTCTACTCTGACGGAGTACATGGCCTTGACAGAGGCTGCAAAAGAAGGGATTTGGTGAAAGAAATTTGGTTAGTGATCTTGGTGCGCATCATGATTAGGCTACGATGTATTGTGACAGATTGAGCGCAATTTGTCTAGCCAAGGATCAAGTCCATCATGAGAGAACCAAGCATATTGATGTGAGGTATCATTTTCTGAGAAGTGAGAAGAGAATCAAGGTGAAGAAAGTAAGGCTGGCGATAATCCTGCTGATATGTTCACAAAGCCGGTTCCACAGAGGAAGTTTCAACACTGTTTGGACTTGCTCAACATCAGAAGCTGTTAATTGCCCTGCGGGGCAATTCTGAGGAAGAGGGGGAGGCCTGGCACCATCATAGTGCGTTTGAAGAATATGTTTGGAGAATTCAAGTCAAGGTGGAGATTTGTTGAATGCCTTGAATCGGACCCGTTACAACAGAAAGAACGGGGGTCTCGCTGCCCGGTCAGCGAGTCGGGGGGTCCAGGGGGGCGACGCGCCCCCTGGCCTGGGGGTCCGGGGGGGCGGAGTCACCGCCGGCTCGACGGTATACAATGTCGTTGTATTGGGCCCTTAATTATCCGTCAATTCTGTATTTTGGGCCCAAGCCTGTTAGGGCGTATCTTAGCACTATATATAGACGCTATGGCAAACCCTATTCTGTAATTCTATTTTTGCCTCTCCATAATAAAATAGCTCCCCCTCTTCCCGTGGACGTAGCCAATTTATTGGTGAACCACGTAAATCTGTTGTCTTGTTTTTCGCGTTTATATTTTCTCGTGTTATATCAAATTCCGCATAAGAGTGGACTCAAACCACATTAAGATGGTTGATGGCTTAAATTTTTCAAGAATTACCCCTGAGGAAAGAGTGTTTCGTTTAACAGTGAAGTATTGAAGAACAAATTTAATTTGAAGAAGCCGGATGAAGTGTAAAAGGAAAGAGGGAATGCATTTATATCGTATGCTCGATGTGGCTTCCGTTGGGCATTTCTTGTACTTATTTATCAACTAGTTCTCGAACACGTATGTTGCACGTGTATCCCATGTTATTTAATACCAGACATTTCAAATGATATAATTATTTTAGAATAATTGATGCATCATACAATATTGAAAGGGTAAAAATGATGTTTATGGTAAAACATTTAACTAAGGTTGCAACTTGCAAAGATCAATAGAATCTGAAGAATTTCTGATTGTATTGATAAAACCTTTTTCTTTTAATCATGTGGGATACAATATATTAATGGTTAATAAAAATTACTACTTCAATTATATGATTTGTCAAGATTGCCAAATATCTAACCCTATATTACCATACAAAATGAAAAAAAAAGATCAATGAATAAAAGATTACATAAGAACTATAAGATGTGAAAATATAAAGTGTAATGGACTAATCTTTTTTCTGTTCAATTTATAAAGAGAGAAATTGTGTATATGAAAGGTTGTGAATGAATGTATTTAATTGTAGAAGCTAAAAAGTTTAGCAATTAAAGTCATTAAGAAGTGAAAAATAATAAATTGTGACATCTAACTATGTATTCTCTTCAATTAAATATTGATATTGTATGAATCTCCATATGCTCTAACCTCTCTCTTCATATGCTCTAATGTTTAAGTTTTTTTTAATCTAAAACGGTGATTGTTTTAAGTGCTGAAAATTCAGCAATTAAGAAGAAAAATTGTTAATGCAACTCATTGATAATGGCAAAAGGAATACTCATAAATGCACTTCATATTATTACGGTAACATTTTAGTGGTATATAAAAAGTTTTCTGTTATAGAACTTAAATTACTATTTAATAATAATAATAATCAATAATAATAATAATATAATGGTATTATTGTAGTAACTTAACTATATAGGGTTATTTTGATATTTCAACTTTCAACTTTTTGTTCCCACTTATAATAATATATGATTATATACTTGATTTATAATAAACTCTTATATATTTATATAGTATTTCATAGCCTACATTATTTATTTAGTTGTTCTTCTATTAATTTCAGATTCAGATATACGAGGCTTTTCCTCATCTTGAAAAGTATGCAAAGAAATCCTTGGATACTTCTTTACCCATTCCTCGTTTACTTAGATGGCACACCGCAAAAATGATAATATTATCAAAGATTCTTCATTTAAGTACAATGGACAAAGTACAAAGGTACAAAAGTATTATTTATCATTATAGCAATATTTATAAATTGATGAATGTCATGTATATTTATTTATATTTTATTTTTCGTAGGTTGTTCACTCATGAGAGAAAAAAATTACTTGACAACATTAAAACCGTATGTAAATGAAGTGAAGGATACAATTAACGATGCCTTAAAGAAAAATTTGAAAGGTGTGACTGTCCTTACTTCATCCATAGAGAATGTGGAGGATGAGTATTCAAATGATCACAATCCTAGTCAACCTTGTGAGAATTCTGTACCAAGTAATTCTAAAGATGAAAGTCTATGTGAGCGTACATGTTGCATCCATCGAGCAATCAATGATGAAAATTGTTGTTTTTGTACGAGAGAAAAACTTGAGAAGAAATGAAAAGAAAACGAAAAAGAAAAATAAGGTGGATAAATTTATATATTATTTATGTAAAACAATTTATTTGCATTAATTCTTAACCACTGATCTTACGGTAGATGGTGACAACTTTTCAACACTAACAATTGATGATTAGATCCTTTCATTAGATCTATCGATGATGATCTTGTCATAGCTTGATACATATTTTACTGAAGAAGTTGATAAAGAGATGAAGGAAGAGGAAACGAAAGAAGAAGAGAAACAACAAGATGAGAGGAGAAGATGACAGAAAAAGAAGAAGAAAAGATACAAGAGAACGGATGGAGAAAATGAAGGGGAGAAACTAAAAGAAAATTGGGGTTTTAACGACCACATTCGTCCTTATAAAAACCCAACTTTCAGCCTTTGTGTCTTACTTTGATATTTCGATATTTTGAGCTATACAACTCCAAATTGGGCGATTCAAATGGCTAAGTTGTGAGATTTTTCAAGGGAAACGCATTGGTGAGCTTGGAATCTAATTTGGAGACCCTATTTGAGGTAAATTTTTGGTTTTAACTGCTGTCATAGCTCATTTTCGAGCACAAGTTTTGGGAAATTTTAGAAGGTGATTTCTTGGCCATTTTAGGTCCGAATCTAGTGATTCAAGAGCCCTATATTGTGGGGTTTTTCGTGAGGATCGTCGTGGTGTGATTAGTTTTGGCTGTTGGACCTTCATTTTTCATAAAATCTTGTAGTTGCTGCAGCCATTATTGCTGATTTTTAGCTTAGAATTGTTTTTGTTTTGTTGCATGTTCATGTTGGGACTGTCTTGAGTCCTGAATTGTGTTCCATTATGGTATACAAGTTCCGAGAGTTATTTAGTACTTTTATTTGGGGTTAATTGTGGATTTCTCAACGCGGATCCCACTTTTTCCATTTTGACCGCGAAATTGACCCGTCTCCGTTTCTTGCGATTTTAGTGTTTAATGACCGTAATAACATCGTGACTCTTTTTCTGATAGTGTATCAACGTTTCGAGGCCTTTTAGAAAGTAAAAGATCTGGAGAAGTGAATTTTGGAGCGCGCGTGATCTGCGTTTAGGTAGGCTACGGTTTCTCTTCTTAGATTGAACTCGAACATGTGAATGCATGTTGATTAGTTGAGATTTGGGTTGGGTAGTTATAGGATCATGCATAGGTGCTAAAAATCATATTTTCGACCTTTTTCTGAGAATTATCGAGTAACTGTGAGCATGTTTATTGTTGTTAATTGACCTTCTTTGCTATATGAATTACTTGTATGTTTGAATACTGGTTATCAGAAGTATGTTGGGCCTTAGTTTAGGTTTGACTAGGGTTTTCCTTAGAAATGCATGATTCAAAGTCGGTAGGACTTAGTTTAGCCCCGACGTCGCTCGGCCGACAAATCCTTTTAGACTGATGTAGAAGACTTGAGTCTGATTGTTTGGCATTTAGAAAGACGATGAGCTTGCTCTAGCGATAGTTACTCTTATTTCTTCGATGTTACGGCTTCTCGAGTTACGTCAGTGACAATGAATTCCGCTCCGTGATTCAAAATTGAGTTCGATTCAGTTTTAAGGACTTACATTGATTAGCTAAGTCTGGATGGTGTTCCACGGGTTTATATGATTATGGATAGATAAAGACTCTTTCAACAGCTATATCGACATCTTTGTCGGGTATCCGGATTTAAGGTCCGGCCTCGAACATCTACATACTTATGTAGAGCATCCGGTTAGAGGTCCGGCCTCAAGTATGTAGAGCATCCGGTTAGAGGTCCGGCCTCAGTTACTTATATTTTGCAATTGGCTAATTGTGTAATTCTGGTGAGCGTCCGGTTCAAGGCCCGACCTCCGTACCGTCAGATTCTACTTTTTGGTTCGGTGTTCTTTGGCCTCGAGTTCTATTCTCCTTAAGTTATAGTTATTTTGTGTACTCGTCGGGCTTATGGGGGTCCGTTCGGGTTCTTATTTAAACTTGTGCACAAGTGTACCTTCTGGGATTATGGTGGGTCTAGATAGGTGTAGTTAGCTTATTTATATTAATTTAGTTAGATATACACTCGTGTGCATTATTGTGTTACTTAGCCTTCTGTTCTTGACCTCTAGTTTTGTGATTCCGTCTTTTCATAGTGCTTTACTTTCTAGTTCAGTCGGCCTATGATGCCTACTGGGTACCTGTTATTTGGTACTCATACTACGCTCTGCATCTATTGTCGTGATGCAGGTCAGAGCACCAGTAGTCAGCGTTGATCGAGGTTGGAGCATTTCTAGTCTGGAGACAGGGGTGAGCACATAGAGTTTTGTACTATTTCAGTCTCCATCTGTTTATATAAAGACTTATCTTTTACTTTTCGAGACAGTCTAGTTTCGATGGTCCACTGTTGGGACTTGTACTCGTTTTGTTGGTAGCTTTGTATTAGTGACTTCCAGGCTGTGGGAGGGATACTTAATTGTATTTATGTTTTGGTTTGCTTATGTTGTTATAGTAATTTTTCTTAGTCTTGTTTAGTTTCTACCCTCACACCCTTTATGTGTTATTCTGGGTTGTGGTTTGGCTTACCTACTGATGGGTTATAGTAGGTGCCTTCATGGCTCTAGAAATTGGGTCGTGACAAGTTGGTATCAAAGCCCTAGGTTCAACGGTCTCACTTTTACAGAGCTAACGTCTAGTAGAGTCCTACGGATCGGTGCGGAGCGTCCATAACTTATCTTCAGGAGGCTACAGGATGTATTTAGGAAAATATCCATTGTTTCAAATTCGTGCCGCGTGTGACTTGTTTGTTTCTTAAAATCTCAGTTGTTTCACTCTATTACAGGATGGCTCGCAGGCGAGGCGGTGCGTTCGGGGGAGATGCACCCGGAGCCTCAGCTTGGGGTAGACGTCGACCACGAGGTCGAGGTAGGGCTGCAGCACCGGCCTGACATATGGAGGAGGAGCCTCATGCAGCGCATCTGCCGCTACAGCCAGTGGGGCCGGGGCCAACCCAGCCACCACCCGCACCAGTTGCAGCACCTGATCTTCATTCCCTCTTGACTCAGATATTAGCAGCTATTGGGGATATGCGACACGCACCAGCACCAGCAGTACCAGCACCAGCGCTGAAAGATCAGCCGCCACCAGTTCATGTGGCCGCCCCACCAGACTTAGAGGTTAGAGAGATGCCACTGAGGGATCAGAAGATGCTTGGGGTATTTCAGAGGTTGGCACCGCCTATATTCTCAGGGGTGATTGGAGAGGACCCCACGAGTTCCAGCTCACTTGCCAGGAGCAGTTACAGTCATTAGGCCTTTTAGAGTCAAGAGGAGCTGACTTTACCGCTCATCAGTTCCGTGGGCCATCCAGGCAGTGGTGGCGCACGTATCGAGAGTCTAGGCCAGTTGGATATCCTCTTATATCTTGGATTGAGTTCTCAGAGGCTTTCTTGGCCCGGTTCATGCCACGGAGCATCATAGATAGGCTTCGTGATCGCCTTCTAGATTGGAGCGAGGATCTATGACCGCTTTGCAGTATGAGGCAAGGTTCCATGAGTTGTCTCGCCATGCTACTATGATCCTTCCCACAGAGGGAGAGAGAGTTCGTTGTTTTGTACGTGGTCTGCGAAACCGTTTGAGGGTTGACACAGAGCATATGGTTTCAGCTGGCCGTTCTTTTCTTGATGTGGTTGATCATGCCCGATCCATGGAGCATATTCATCGTGAGGCCCAAGGGGGCCGATAAGAGGGCACGCTACCAGTGGCATATAGCGAGTCCTGCATCAGGGGAGGGACTCATATGATAGGCCACGCCGAGGTTCCAGCAGGTCGCACCGGCCTGCTCAGCAGACACTGCTTTTGAGGGAGGCCAATATCAGCAGAGTGGTCCTAGTACAGGCCAGAATTCGAGGGGATCAGATTCCTTTCCTTCATGCCGCGGTCGGGTTACTACAGGGCGTTCAACTTCGGGGTGTTATGATTGTGGTGCTCTTGACCATTGGTCTTGAGAATGCCCCCGGCGAGGTCGGGGGGCGATTGTACCAGCTCCATCTACTTCTAAACTAGTTTCAGCCGTGTCTTCTTCGGCTAGAGGAGGTGGTCATATTCAGGACCGTCGAGAGAGTCGACAGGGTACCAGGGGTGGAGCTCGGGAAGGCAGGTCAGGTGGTAGACCGGGTGCACCAGGTAGAGGTGCTCAGGGCCATTTCTACGCTGCCCCGGCAAGGGCGGCGACTGAGGCATCTGACGATGTCATCTCAGGTACGCTTTTCTTGTGCCATCAGCCTGCTACAATATTATTTGATCCAGGGTCCACATTCTCGTATGTATCTATTTATTTTGCTCCCCGATTGGGTATGAGGTTCGAGTCTTTAGCAGAGCCGGTTCATGTTTCGACCCCGGTAGGTGAGTTCTTAATAGTGGATCAAGTATTGCGATCTTGCTTAGTGACTATCCAGGGTTATGATACTAGAGTTGATCTTATTATGCTAGATATGATTGATTTTGATGTGATTTTGGGCATGGACTGGTTATCCCCATATCATGTGGTCTTGGATTACTATGCCAAGACTGTTACCTTATCCATGCCTGGTGTTCCCCCGGTATTGTGGCAGGCTGCTTATAGTCACACACCGACGGTGATAATCTCTTTTATTCGAGCTAGGCGGTTTGTTGCTTCTGGGTGTTTAGCGTATTTGGCCCACATCAGAGATGTGAGTAGGGAGGGCCCTTCAGTTGACTCAGTTCCTGTGGTTAGAGAGTATGCAGATGTGTTCCCTACAGATCTACCTGCCCTACCCCAGAGCGTGACATTGATTTTGCTATAGATTTGGAGCCTGGCACCCGTCCTATTTCTATTCCGCCTTATCAGATGGCTCCTGCAGAGCTCAGAGAGCTCAGTGTTCAGTTAAAGGACCTCTTAGAAAAGGGGTTCATTTGTCCGAGTGTGTCGCCTTGGGGTGCTCCTATTCTGTTTGTGAAAAAGAAGGATGGGACTTTGAGGATGTGCATTGACTACAGGAAGCTGAACAAGGTGACAGTGAAGAACTGTTACCCTATGCCTCGTATAGATGATTTGTTTGATCATCTTCAGGGTGCCGCCGTATTTTCTAAGATTTATTTGAGGTCTGGGTACCATCGGATGAGGATTAGAGCAACAGACATCCATAAGACTGCATTTAGGACTCGTTACGGCCATTATGAGTTCCTTGTGATGTCTTTTGGGTTGACTAATGCCCCAGCCGCCTTTATGGACTTGATGACACGTGTGTTCAGGCCATACCTTGATTCATTTGTTATCATCTTCATTGATGACATATTGGTATACTCGCGGAGCCGGAGTGAGCATGAGCAGCATTTGAGGATAGTGCTCCAGACTTTGAGAGATCAGCAGCTTTATGCCAAGTTCTCAAAGTGCGAGTTTTGGCTTGCATCTGTAGCATTCTTGGGGCACGTGGTGTCCAAGGAGGGTATTAGGGTAGATCCGACGAAGATTGAAGCTATTAGTGATTGGGACAGACCCACTTCTGTTACTGAGGTTCGTAGCTTTGTCGGGTTAGCGAGTTACTACTGGCGTTTTGTTGAGGGCTTTTCTACTATTGCAGCTCCTTTGACTCAGTTGACTCGCCAGAATATTCCCTTTGTGTGGTCGGAGGAGTGTGAGATGAGCTTTCTGAAGCTCAAGGAGTTGCTTACTAGCGCTTCTATATTGACTCTTCCGATTGAGGGCGAGGGTTTCACGATTTATTGTGATGCATATGGTGTTGGTGTGGGTTGTGTATTGATTGTGGGGTCATGGACCTTTTTGTCATTATACTTGGTGATAAAAATACAAGTACAAAAAATATTATTTTCATTTCAACACTTGAACATTAAATAAATTCATCCCTCCCTAATAAAAATCAAATTACAATCCCAAGTATTATAAAAAAATATTTAATAATATTAGGTTTAAACATTTTTCGAGGAAACCTCAAAACGTTTCAGAGAACTCTTTGTTTTCTTCAATAAACCAGTTTAACGAAATCATCAACCTCCATAAAACTAATCATTCTCCAACAAATCTTTCATCTTCCACTTTGGAAAACATAAGCAAGTGTGATCCTATAATCGTTCTTGAAAAGACGAAGTGAAGTTTATTTTTATTTTTCATCAATCTTGTTCCTCGAGTCGGTTTGAATTTTTTCAATCTTCTTCCCAAGTTCAATTGTGAAATCTTCTTCCTGTCAAGTAAGTTTAATCGTGTTTTCAATAACTTTTAGGCTATTTGATCTTTTTTTTATTGCGATAGAATAGCAAAGTTTAGATTTTTGCTTAAAGTTCTGAAAATGTGACCCGTTTTAGTTGATGCCTTTAATTTGAAATCATTACTACGTTTTGCTTTGGATAATGCGTAGAAATTTTGAATTTCTTATGTTTATATGTCCTATCGATTTGAAAGTTCTTACTGTATTTTGGTTGACTTTAATGATGTTTATGTCAATGACATTGTCGAGTTTTGTTGGAAGTGGTACTTGTTTTTCATATTTTTTAGAATTACCCTGTTTGTATTAATAGACTAGTGATCGATATTTTGATATGAAAATTATATTTTTGTACATAATAGAATATGACCGAAACTAAAGGCGGCATTGTTAAAAGAGTAGTAGAGATAGCCTGGATATTGAAGATGAGGATGATGCAAGAGAAACCTCTTGTAAGTCCTATAATCTAACTACATGGATGGATGAGTCCAACAAAAGTTTCTCTGAGAGCAAGAATGATTCTTTTCGTGATTTTAGAAATGTTTTAGTTCAAGAAGAAAATTATGATGACTTTAAAGGTACTTGTTTTGGAGATTTAAGACATATTCTAGAATATTACAAGTTAAATGGACAGATGGTCCATTATATGTTGTTGCGACGTGTCAAAAATGATAAAATCTTTTTTTTTGCATGAGTTGTTGTTTTGTGTGAATGATAAGTATGCTTGTTTTGGCTTATAAGAGTTTGCATTGATCACATGATTAAACCGCCAAAGATACCCTCGTGATGCAAAAATGACAAAAGTGCTTCAGAAAGGTGAGAAATTTTATTATAAAGTGACCAAGAATAAGAATATTACTAGTACAAAGTTGATGAGTTTGATCAAGGGTACTAGATTGAATAAGGAGAAGAAGTTGAAGTGCTCTTTAGTTTGTCCCTCCACTCGATGTTGCTTGCCCACAATCAATCTAAAATTTGTGGATGTTGAATGCCTTGAATCGGACCCGACAACAAAAGAACGGGGTCTCGCTGCCCGGTCAATGAAGTCTGGGTCCAGGGCGATGCGCCTCGCCTGGGGTCCGGGGAGGGGGCGAGTCGCCACGCCCGACGGGATACAATGTTGTATTGGGCCCTTAATTATCTCACACTCGTATTTTGGGCCCAAGCTTTGTTAGGCGTAGCTTAGCACTATATATAGACGCTATGACAAACCCTATTCTGTAATTCTGTTTTTGCCTCTCCATAATAAAACAGCTCCCCCTCTTCCCTTGGACGTAGCCAATTTATTGGTGAACCACGTAAATCTGTTGTCTTATTTTTCGCGTTTATATTTTCTCGTGTTATATCAAATTCCGCATAACACATTGGTATCAGAGCCTCTCGATTAATCGGTGTTCTTGGAGGATTCGAGATGTCTGCTTTGAACGTGAAAATCGACAAATTCACAGGGAGGAACAGTTTCTGTTTATGGCAGATCAAGATGCGGGCTTTGTTGAAACAACAAGGCTTCTGGGCGCTGTTGTCGTAAGACAAGAACACCGTCGTTACACCTGAGATGGCGATTCTGGAGGAAAAGGCGCACTCGACGATCATGCTGTGTCTCGCGGATGACGTCATCACGGAGGTCTCGGATGAAGAGACTGCTGCTGGTCTGTGGTTGAAGCTGGAGAGTTTGTACATGACAAAATCTCTCACCAACAAGCTGCTTCTGAAACAACGTCTATTCGGTTTACGAATGGCTGAAGGTACACAACTCAGGGAACATTTAGAGCAATTGATTACTTTGTTATTAGAATTGCGTAATATCGATGTGAAGATCGAGGATGAAGATGTCGCTCGATTACGTTAGTAGTATCTCTCCCAATGTCGTTTGAGAATTTTGTTCAATCGTTCATTGTTGGGAAAGATACTGTGTCGCTAGAAGAAGTCAGATCGGCCCTTCATAGCAGGGAATTACGGCATAAGGCTAACGACACAAGTTCGGACATACAGCTTTCCGATCTGTTCACCAGTAGCGGAAATGGAAGGAAAAACAGAGGAAAGAAAAAGAAGCTGATGTCGAAGGGTGCAAAGCCGGATGATGTTTGTAATTACTGCAAGGAGAAGGGACATTGGAAATTTGATTGTCCGAAGAAGAAGAAGCAATCGGAAAAACAATCAGTTTCTGTTGCTGTTGCTGAAGAAGACACCAATTCTGAAGAAGACATTGTCCTAGTTGCGGATGAGCACACTCATCATTCAGATGTGTGGGTTCTCGATTCTGGGGCATTCTATCACATCTGTCCTAGGAGAGAGTGGTTCACGACTTATGAGCAGGTACACAGAGGCAGCATCTCGATGGCCAATAGTTCTGTCTGCAAGGTGGTTGGGACAGGCTCGATCAAGATAAGGACACATGACGGTAGCTTCTGCACATTGAACGAGGTCAGGCACGTTCCATTGATGACAAAAAGTTTGATATCTCTCAATCTTTTGGGTAGCAAGGGATTCAGCTGGTCGGGAAAAGATGGAGTCTTGCGGGTCTGGAAGGGTTCAAATCTGATTCTAAAAGGTTTCATGCGTGGTACTTTGTATTTTCTACAAGGTTCCACGGTTACAGGTTCAACCCATGTTGCATCTTCAGAAGTTCACCAGGAGGATATGACTAAGTTATGGCACATGAGACTTGGTCATATGGGTGAAAGAGGGATGCAAATTCTGTCAAAGGAGGATCTTCTTGCTGGTCATAAGGTTAAGAGCCTAGAGTTTTGTGAACATTGTGTCTTTGGAAAACTACATCGCAATAAGTTTCCAAAGGCCATTCACAAAACAAAAGGCACACTTGATTATATCCATTCTGATTGTTGGGGTCCATGCCGTGTTGAGTCTTTGGGAGGCTGCAGATTTTTTGTGTCCATTATTGATGACTACTCAAGGATGACTTGGGTGTACATGATGAAGCATAAAAGTGAAGCTTTCCAGAAGTTCAAGGAGTGGAAAATTTTGATGGAAAATCAAACAGGGAAGAAGATCAAGAGGTTGCGAACTGATAATGGGCTGGAATTATGCTGGTCTAAATTTGATCAATTCTGTAAGGATGAAGGGATTGCTCGACATCGTATAGTCAGAAATACACCACAGCAGAACGGTGTAGCTGAGCGGATGAATCAAATACTTCTGGAGAGAGCAAGGTGCATGCTCTCTAATGCTGGGCTAGATAGAAGATTCTGGGCAGAAGTGGTTAGTAGAGCTTGCTACTTGATTAACCGCGGACCACATACAGGCATACAGTGCAAGACACCTATGGACATGTGGTCAGGAAAAGCTGCTGATTATTCAAATCTGAAAGCTTTTGGTTGTACGGCTTACTACCACGTCAGTGAAGGTAAGTTAGAACCAAGAGCTAAAAAGGGAGTATTTGTGGGCTACGGAGATGGAGTGAAAGGTTTTAACTGGTCTCAGCAGAAAAGAGGGTTATTATGAGCAGGAACATTGTCTTTGATGAAAGTTCCCTGCTTAGTACCATTGTGAAGCCTGCTACTACATCAAAAACTGGGAGTCTGGATAAACAGGTGGAGTTTCAAGTCATTCGTAGCAGAGCGATTTGAAATAACCTCAAGAGGAGGATCAAGAGCCACGCATTTAAACCGATATTCCAGAATCTATGCCATCAGATATCCATCGGAGTATAGCTCAAGATCGGCCAAGGAGGGTTGGAGTTCGGCCACCTACGAGGTATGGTTTTGAGGACATGGTGGGTTATGCACTGCAGGTTGCTGAAGAGGTAGATACATCTGAGCCGTCTACTTACAAAGAAGCCATTTTAAGTTCTGATTCTGAAAAATGGTTTGCTGCTATGGGAGATGAGATGGAGTCCCTACACAAGAATCATACATGGGATCTGGTCATACAGCCTTCGGGGAGAAAGACTATTACTTGCAAATGGGTTTTCAAGAAGAAGGAAGGGATATCACCAGCAGAAGGAGTCAAGTATAAAGCTAGGGTTGTTGCCAGAGGTTTCTTCCAAAGAGAGGGAGTAAACTACAATGAGATCTTCTCACCAGTGGTCAGACATACTTCCATCCGAGTGTTACTAGCGATAGTTACACATCAGAATCTGGAGCTTGAACAACTTGATGTGAAGACATCGTTTCTACATGGAGAGTTGGAAGAAGAGATATACATGACTCAGCCGGATGGTTTCCAAGTTCTAGGGAAGGAAAATCACGTCTGCAAGTTGAAGAAGTCCTTATATGGACTTAAGCAGTCTCCAAGGCAGTGGTACAAAAGATTTGACAGCTATATGGTGAAGTTGGGCTATACTCGGAGCTCATATGATTGTTGTGTCTACTACAATAGGCTCAAGGATGATTCATTCATCTATCCTGGTGCTTTATGTAGATGATATGTCGATAAATGCAAAGAAGAAGTATGACATTCGTGGTCAAGGGTTTACTTAGTCTTGAGTTTGAGATGAAGGATTTGGGAGCCGCTCGGAAGATTCTAGGGATGGAGATCATTAGAGACAGAGAGAAGGAAACTTTTCTTGTCACGCAGAAGCTACATTGTAAGGTCTTGGCGAGGTTTGGCATGTCTTCATCTAAGCCTATTGATACCCCCAGTGCTGCCAATATCCATCTCACTGCCATGTTCGCTCCACAGTCAGAAGAAGAGAAGAAGTATATGTCACGAGTCCCTTATGCCAGTAACGTAGGAAGTTTGATGTATGCTATGGTCTGTACAAGGCCAGATTTAGCACATGCAGTCAGTGTAGTGAGCAGATTCATGGGACAACCAGGGAAAGAACATTGGCAGGCTGTGAAGAGAATTTTCCGGTACCTTATAGGTACATCTGACGTTGGTCTCATTTATGGAGGTGATACTCAGTGCTTGGTTACTGGCTATTCTGATTCTGACTATGCTGGAGATGTTGACACAAGAAGATTGATGACTGGCTATGTGTTTACCCTTGGAGGATCTGTCGTCAGTTGGAAGGCAACTTTGCAACCTACAGTGACTTTGTCTACTACAGAAGCGGAGTACATGGCCTTGACAGAGGCTGCAAAAGAAGGGATTTGGCTGAAAGGGCTGGTTAGTGATCTTGGTCTGCATCATGATTAGGCTACGATGTATTGTGACAGTTTGAGCGCAATTTGTCTAGCCAAGGATCAAGTCCATCATGAGAGAACCAAGCATATTGATGTGAGGTATCATTTTCTGAGAAGTGAGAAGAGAATCAAGGTGAAGAAAGTAGGAACTGCTGATAATCCTGCTGATATGTTCACAAAGCCGGTTCCACAGAGGAAGTTTCAACACTGTTTGGACTTGCTCAACATCAGAAGCTGTTAATTGCCCTGCGGGGCAATTCTGAGGAAGAGGGGGAGGCCTGGCACCATCATAGTTCGTTTGAAGAATATGTTTGGAGAATTCAAGTCAAGGTGGAGATTTGTTGAATGCCTTGAATCGGACCCGTTACAACAAAAAGAACGGGGGTCTCGCTGCCCGGTCAGCGAGCCTGGGGTCCAGGGCGACGTGCCTGGCCTGGGGTCCGGGCGGAGTCACCGCCGCTCGACGGTATACAATGTCGTTGTATTGGGCCCTTAATTATCCGTCAATTCTGTATTTTGGGCCCAAGCCTGTTAGGGCGTATCTTAGCACTATATATAGACGCTATGGCAAACCCTATTCTGTAATTCTATTTTTGCCTCTCCATAATAAAATAGCTCCCCCTCTTCCCGTGGACGTAGCCAATTTATTGGTGAACCACGTAAAACTGTTGTCTTGTTTTTTGCGTTTATATTTTCTCGTGTTATATCAAATTCCGCATAAGAGTGGACTCAAACCACATTAAGATGGTTGATGGCTTAAATTTTTCAAGAATTACCCCTGAGGAAAGAGTGTTTCGTTTAACAGTGAAGTATTGAAGAACAAATTTAATTTGAAGAAGCCGGATGAAGTGTAAAAGGAAAGAGGGAATGCATTTATATCGTATGCTCGATGTGGCTTCCGTTGGGCATTTCTTGTACTTATTTATCAACTAGTTCTCGAACACGTATGTTGCACGTGTATCCCATGTTATTTAATACCAGACATTTCAAATGATATAATTATTTTAGAATAATTGATGCATCATACAATATTGAAAGGGTAAAAATGATGTTTATGGTAAAACATTTAACTAAGGTTGCAACTTGCAAAGATCAATAGAATCTGAAGAATTTCTGATTGTATTGATAAAACCTTTTTCTTTTAATCATGTGGGATACAATATATTAATGGTTAATAAAAATTACTACTTCAATTATATGATTTGTCAAGATTGCCAAATATCTAACCCTATATTACCATACAAAATGAAAAAAAAAGATCAATGAATAAAAGATTACATAAGAACTATAAGATGTGAAAATATAAAGTGTAATGGACTAATCTTTTTTCTGTTCAATTTATAAAGAGAGAAATTGTGTATATGAAAGGTTGTGAATGAATGTATTTAATTGTAGAAGCTAAAAAGTTTAGCAATTAAAGTCATTAAGAAGTGAAAAATAATAAATTGTGACATCTAACTATGTATTCTCTTCAATTAAATATTGATATTGTATGAATCTCCATATGCTCTAACCTCTCTCTTCATATGCTCTAATGTTTAAGTTTTTTTTAATCTAAAACGGTGATTGTTTTAAGTGCTGAAAATTCAGCAATTAAGAAGAAAAATTGTTAATGCAACTCATTGATAATGGCAAAAGGAATACTCATAAATGCACTTCATATTATTACGGTAACATTTTAGTGGTATATAAAAAGTTTTCTGTTATAGAACTTAAATTACTATTTAATAATAATAATAATCAATAATAATAATAATATAATGGTATTATTGTAGTAACTTAACTATATAGGGTTATTTTGATATTTCAACTTTCAACTTTTTTGTTCCCACTTATAATAATATATGATTATATACTTGATTTATAATAAACTCTTATATATTTATATAGTATTTCATAGCCTCTGTTATTTATTTAGTTGTTCTTCTATTAATTTCAGATTCAGATATACGAGGTTTTTCCTCATCTTGAAAAGTATGCAAAGAAATCCTTGGATACTTCTTTACCCATTCCTCGTTTACTTAGATGGCACACCGCAAAAATGATAATATTATCAAAGATTCTTCATTTAAGTACAATGGACAAAGTACAAAGGTACAAAAGTATTATTTATCATTATAGCAATATTTATAAATTGATGAATGTCATGTATATTTATTTATATTTTATTTTTCGTAGGTTGTTCACTCATGAGAGAAAAAAATTACTTGACAACATTAAAACCGTATGTAAATGAAGTGAAGGATACAATTAACGATGCCTTAAAGAAAAATTTGAAAGGTGTGACTGTCCTTACTTCATCCATAGAGAATGTGGAGGATGAGTATTCAAATGATCACAATCCTAGTCAACCTTGTGAGAATTCTGTACCAAGTAATTCTAAAGATGAAAGTCTATGTGAGCGTACATGTTGCATCCATCGAGCAATCAATGATGAAAATTGTTGTTTTTGTACGAGAGAAAAACTTGAGAAGAAATGAAAAGAAAATGAAAAAGAAAAATAAGGTGGATAAATTTATATATTATTTATGTAAAACAATTTATTTGCATTAATTCTTAACCACTGATCTTACGGTAGATGGTGACAACTTTTCAACACTAACAATTGATGATTAGATCCTTTCATTAGATCTATCGATGATGATCTTGCTGCAGTTGATACATATTTTACTGAAGAAGTTGATAAAGAGATGAAGGAAGAGGAAACGAAAGAAGAAGAGAAACAACAAGATGAGAGGAGAAGATGACAGAAAAAGAAGAAGAAAAGATACAAGAGAACGGATGGAGAAAATGAAGGGGAGAAACTAAAAGAAAATTGGGGTTTTAACGACCACATTCGTCCTTATAAAAACCCAACTTTCAGCCTTTGTGTCTTACTTTGATATTTCGATATTTTGAGCTATACAACTCCAAATTAAGCGATTCAAATGGCTAAGTTGTGAGATTTTTCAAGGGAAACGCATTGGTGAGCTTGGAATCTGATTTGGAGACCCTATTTGAGGTAAATTTTGGGTTTTAACTGCTGTCATAGCTCATTTTCGAGCACAAGTTTTGGGAAATTTTAGAAGGTGATTTCTTGGCCATTTTAGGTCCGAATCTAGTGATTCAAGAGCCCTATATTGTGGGGTTTTTCGTGAGGATCGTCGTGGTGTGATTAGTTTTGGCTGTTGGACCTTCATTTTTCATAAAATCTTGTAGTTGCTGCAGCCATTATTGCTGATTTTTAGCTTAGAATTGTTTTTGTTTTGTTGCATGTTCATGTTGGGACTGTCTTGAGTCCTGAATTGTGTTCCATTATGGTATACAAGTTCCGAGAGTTATTTAGTACTTTTATTTGGGGTTAATTGTGGATTTCTCAACGCGGATCCCACTTTTTCCATTTTGACCGCGAAATTGACCCGTCTCCGTTTCTTGCGATTTTAGTGTTTAATGACCGTAATAACATCGTGACTCTTTTTCTGATAGTGTATCAACGTTTCGAGGCCTTTTAGAAAGTAAAAGATCTGGAGAAGTGAATTTTGGAGCGCGCGTGATCTGCGTTTAGGTAGGCTACGGTTTCTCTTCTTAGATTGAACTCGAACATGTGAATGCATGTTGATTAGTTGAGATTTGGGTTGGGTAGTTATAGGATCATGCATAGGTGCTAAAAATCATATTTTCGACCTTTTTCTGAGAATTATCGAGTAACTGTGAGCATGTTTATTGTTGTTAATTGACCTTCTTTGCTATATGAATTACTTGTATGTTTGAATACTGGTTATCAGAAGTATGTTGGGCCTTAGTTTAGGTTTGACTAGGGTTTTCCTTAGAAATGCATGATTCAAAGTCGGTAGGACTTAGTTTAGCCCCGACGTCGCTCGGCCGACAAATCCTTTTAGACTGATGTAGAAGACTTGAGTCTGATTGTTTGGCATTTAGAAAGACGATGAGCTTGCTCTAGCGATAGTTACTCTTATTTCTTCGATGTTACGGCTTCTCGAGTTACGTCAGTGACAATGAATTCCGCTCCGTGATTCAAAATTGAGTTCGATTCAGTTTTAAGGACTTACATTGATTAGCTAAGTCTGGATGGTGTTCCACGGGTTTATATGATTATGGATAGATAAAGACTCTTTCAACAGCTATATCGACATCTTTGTCGGGTATCCGGATTTAAGGTCCGGCCTCGAACATCTACATACTTATGTAGAGCATCCGGTTAGAGGTCCGGCCTCAAGTATGTTGAGCATCCGGTTAGAGGTCCGGCCTCAGTTACTTATATTTTGCAATTGGCTAATTGTGTAATGCAGTGGCCCTGGTTCAAGGTCCGACCTCCGCATCACGTCCGATTCTACTTTTTGGTTCGGTGTTCTTTGGCCTCGAGTTCTATTCTCCTTAAGTTATAGTTATTTTGTGTACTCATCGGGCTTATGGGGGTCCGTTCGGGTTCTTATTTAAACTTGTGCACAAGTGTACCTTCTGGGATTATGGTGGGTCTAGATAGGTGTAGTTAGCTTATTTATATTAATTTAGTTAGATATACACTCGTGTGCATTATTGTGTTACTTAGCCTTCTGTTCTTGACCTCTAGTTTTGTGATTCCGTCTTTTCATAGTGCTTTACTTTCTAGTTCAGTCGGCCTATGATGCCTACTGGGTACCTGTTATTTGGTACTCATACTACGCTCTGCATCTATTGTCGTGATGCAGGTCAGAGCACCAGTAGTCAGCGTTGATCGAGGTTGGAGCATTTCTAGTCTGGAGACAGGGGTGAGCACATAGAGTTTTGTACTATTTCAGTCTCCATCTGTTTATATAAAGACTTATCTTTTACTTTTCGAGACAGTCTAGTTTCGATGGTCCACTGTTGGGACTTGTACTCGTTTTGTTGGTAGCTTTGTATTAGTGACTTCCAGGCTGTGGGAGGGATACTTAATTGTATTTATGTTTTGGTTTGCTTATGTTGTTATAGTAATTTTTCTTAGTCTTGTTTAGTTTCTACCCTCACACCCTTTATGTGTTATTCTGGGTTGTGGTTTGGCTTACCTACTGATGGGTTATAGTAGGTGCCTTCATGGCTCTAGAAATTGGGTCGTGACAAGTTGGTATCAAAGCCCTAGGTTCAACGGTCTCACTTTTACAGAGCTAACGTCTAGTAGAGTCCTACGGATCGGTGCGGAGCGTCCATAACTTATCTTCAGGAGGCTACAGGATGTATTTAGGAAAATATCCATTGTTTCAAATTCGTGCCGCGTGTGACTTGTTTGTTTCTTAAAATCTCAGTTGTTTCACTCTATTACAGGATGGCTCGCAGGCGAGGCGGTGCGTTCGGGGGAGATGCACCCGGAGCCTCAGCTTGGGGTAGACGTCGACCACGAGGTCGAGGTAGGGCTGCAGCACCGGCCTGACATATGGAGGAGGAGCCTCATGCAGCGCATCTGCCACATAGCGATGGGGCGGGCCACCACCACCACCCGCACTGGCTTGCAAAGACTGATCTTCATTCCTCTTGACTCAGATATTAGCAGGTATTGGGGATATGCGACACGCACCAAAGACCAAAGAAGACCCAAAGACTGGCCAACAAAGATCAGCCGCCACCAGTTCATGTGGCCGCCCCACCAGACTTAGAGGTTAGAGAGATGCCACTGAGGGATCAGAAGATGCTTGGGGTATTTCAGAGGTTGGCACCGCCTATATTCTCAGGGGCGATTGGAGAGGACCCCACGAGTTCCAGCTCACTTGCCAGGAGCAGTTACAGTCATTAGGCCTTTTGGAGTCGAGAGGAGCTGACTTTACCGCTCATCAGTTCCGTGGGCCAGCCAGGCAGTGGTGGCGCACGTATCGAGAGTCTAGGCCAGTTGGATCTCCTCCTATATCTTGGAGTGAGTTCTCAGAGGCTTTCTTGGCCCGATTCATGCCACGGAGCGTCAGAGACAGGCTTCGTGATCAGTTCTCTAGATTGGAGCAGGGATCTATGACCGTTTCAGAGTATGAGGCGAGGTTCCATGAGTTGTCTCGCCATGCTACTATGATCCTTCCCACAGAGGGAGAGAGAGTTCGTTGTTTTGTACGTGGTCTGCGAAACCGTTTGAGGGTTGACACAGAGCATATGGTTTCAGCTGGCCGTTCTTTTCTTGATGTGGTTGATCATGCCCGATCCATGGAGCATATTCATCGTGAGGCCCAAGGGGGCAGCGATAAGAGGGCACGCTACCAGGGCAGCTATAGCGAGTCCCAGACTAGGGGGAGGGACTCATATGATAGGCCACGTCAGAGGTTCCAGCAGGGTCAGACCAGTCGGCCTGTTCAGGCGGCATTACCTGTTTTTGAGGGAGGCCAATATCAGCAGAGTGGTCCTAGTACAGGCCAGAATTCGAGGGGATCAGATTCCTTTCCTTCATGCCGCGGTCGGGTTACTACAGGGCGTTCAACTTCGGGGTGTTATGATTGTGGTGCTCTTGACCATTGGTCTTGAGAATGCCCCCGGCGAGGTCGGGGGGCGATTGTACCAGCTCCATCTACTTCTAAACTAGTTTCAGCCGTGTCTTCTTCGGCTAGAGGAGGTGGTCATATTCAGGACCGTCGAGAGAGTCGACAGGGTACCAGGGGTGGAGTTCGGGGAGGCAGGTCAGGTGGTAGACCGGGTGCACCAGGTAGAGGTGCTCAGGGCCATTTCTACGCTGCCCCGGCAAGGGCGGCGACTGAGGCATCTGACGATGTCATCTCAGGTACGCTTTTCTTGTGCCATCAGCCTGCTACAATATTATTTGATCCAGGGTCCACATTCTCGTATGTATCTATTTATTTTGCTCCCCGATTGGGTATGAGGTTCGAGTCTTTAGCAGAGCCGGTTCATGTTTCGACCCCGGTAGGTGAGTTCTTAATAGTGGATCAAGTATTGCGATCTTGCTTAGTGACTATCCAGGGTTATGATACTAGAGTTGATCTTATTATGCTAGATATGATTGATTTTGATGTGATTTTGGGCATGGACTGGTTATCCCTATATCATGTGGTCTTGGATTACTATGCCAAGATCATTACCTTATCCATGCCTGGTGTTCCCCTGTATTGTGGCAGTCGCTTATAGTCACACAATCGACGGTGATAATCTCTTTTATTCGAGCTAGGCGGTTTGTTGCTCGGGTGTTTAGCGTATTTGGCCCACATCGAGAGATGTGAGTAGGGAGGGCCCTTGATTGACTCGGCCTCGTGGTTAGAGAGTATGCAGATGTGTTCCCTCATGATCTACCCGCCTCTACCCTGCAGGCGTGACATTGATTTTGCTATAGATTTGGAGCCTGGCACCCGTCCTATTTCTATTCCGCCTTATCAGATGGCTCCTGCAGAGCTCAGAGAGCTCAGTGTTCAGTTAAAGGACCTCTTAGAAAAGGGGTTCATTTGTCCGAGTGTGTCGCCTTGGGGTGCTCCTATTCTGTTTGTGAAAAAGAAGGATGGGACTTTGAGGATGTGCATTGACTACAGGAAGCTGAACAAGGTGACAGTGAAGAACTGTTACCCTATGCCTCGTATAGATGATTTGTTTGATCATCTTCAGGGTGCCGCCGTATTTTCTAAGATTTATTTGAGGTCTGGGTACCATCGGATGAGGATTAGAGCAACAGACATCCATAAGACTGCATTTAGGACTCGTTACGGACATTATGAGTTCCTTGTGATGTCTTTTGGGTTGACTAATGCCCCAGCCGCCTTTATGGACTTGATGACACGTGTGTTCAGGCCATACCTTGATTCATTTGTTATCATCTTCATTGATGACATATTGGTATACTCGCAGAGCCGGAGTGAGCATAAGCAGCATTTGAGGATAGTGCTCCAGACTTTGAGAGATCAGCAGCTTTATGCCAAGTTCTCAAAGTGCGAGTTTTGGCTTGCATCTGTAGCATTCTTGGGGCACGTGGTGTCCAAGGAGGGTATTAGGGTAGATCCGACGAAGATTGAAGCTATTAGTGATTGGGACAGACCCACTTCTGTTACTGAGGTTCGTAGCTTTGTCGGGTTAGCGAGTTACTACTGGCGTTTTGTTGAGGGCTTTTCTACTATTGCAGCTCCTTTGACTCAGTTGACTCGCCAGAATATTCCCTTTGTGTGGTCGGAGGAGTGTGAGATGAGCTTTCTGAAGCTCAAGGAGTTGCTTACTAGCGCTTCTATATTGACTCTTCCGATTGAGGGCGAGGGTTTCACGATTTATTGTGATGCATATGGTGTTGGTGTGGGTTGTGTTTTGATGCAGCAGGGCCGGGTTATTGCGTATGCGTCGAGGCAGCTTAAGGTCCATGAGCGCAACTACCCCACCCATGACTTGGAGTTGGCAGGGGTAGCTTTCGCGCTTAAGATTTGGAGGCACTACTTGTATGGAGTTCGATGTGAGATCTATACTGACCACAAGAGTCTTCAGTACATCATGAGCCAGAGGGACCTTAATTCGAGGCAGCGTCGTTGGATTGAGCTCCTGAAGGATTATGATCTCTCCGTCCTCTATCATCCGGGCAAGGCGAACGTGGCAGCAGACGCCTTGAGCCGAAAGGCGGTGAGTATGGGTAGTCTAGCATTCTTATCTGCAGGTGAAAGACCCTTGGCTTTGGATATTCAGTTTTTAGCCAATAGCATGGTTCGATTAGATATCTCAGATTCTAGACGCGTCTTGGCTTATATGAGAGTTCAGTCTTCTTTGTATAATAGGATCCATGGTTGTCAGTTTGAGGATAAGGCCCTGGGGTCCCTTAGAGTCCGAGTGTTAGCGGGTAATGGTGATCAGGCTACCTTAGATCCTGATGGAGTGTTGAGATTCGCCGGTCGCATTTGTTTCTCGAGAGTTGGAGATTTGATATAGTTGATACTTTCGGAGGCTCATGAGTCTAGATATTCTATCCATCCGGGTACAACGAAGATGTAGCGTGATTTGAGACAACATTACTGGTGGAGTGGCATGAGACGAGATATTGCTGACTTTGTTTCTTGTTGCTTGTCTTTGCCCGGCCAGGTAAAAATTTGAGCATTTGAGGCCTGGTGGTGAATTTCAGGGATTACCCATTCCGGAATGGAAGTGGGACTGCATTACTATGGATTTTGTGGCTAGTCTACCGAGGACTTCTAGAGGAGTTGATAGTATTTGGGTCATCGTTGATCGGTTGACCAAGTCAGCACATTTCCTTCCCGTTCAATCTTCATTTAGTGCCGAGAGGTTGGCTCGTATCTACATTTGGGAGGTGGTTCGACTTCATGGGGTGCCAGTTTCTATTATATCAGATCGGGTTCTTAGTTCACATCTAGCTTTTGGAGGACCTTTCAGGATGAGTTGGGCACCCGGGTTGACCTGAGCACAACTTTCCACCCGCAGACTGATGGCCAGTCAGAGCGCACTATTCAGGTCCTTGAGGACATGCTACGGGCTTGTGTTTTGGAGTTTGGTGGTCAATGGGACTAGTTCTTGCCTTTGGCGGAATTTGCATATAACAACAGCTACCATTCTAGCATTCAGATGGCCTCGTTTGAGGCCTTGTATGGTAGGCGTTGTCGCACTCCAGTGGGCTAGTTCGAGTCTACAGAGCCTAGGCCGCGAGGTACAGATTTGATTCAGGAGGCTTTGGAGCAGGTGAGAGTAATTCAGGATAGACTCAGGACAGCTCAGAGTAGGCACCAGAGTTATGCGAATCGAAGGCGTCGACCTTTGAGATTCTCTGTTGGTGATCGGGTATTTCTCCGTGTGTCGCCCATGAAGGGTGTGATGAGATTTGGGAGGCGAGGTAAGCTTAGCCCCAGATATATTGGGCCTTTTGAGATACTTCGGACAGTTGGGGAGGTTGCTTATGAGTTGGCCCTACCTCCACCATTTTCAGCCATCCATCCAGTTTTCCATGTCTCGATGCTACGCCGATATATTCCTGATGAGTCCCATGTGCTCCAGTATGATGCAATTGAGTTGGATGATCATTTGACATTTGTAGAAGAACCAGTTTCCATCCTAGCCAGAGATGTGAGGAAATTTCTCTCGAGAGTCATTCCTATTGTTAAGGTCCGTTAAAGGCATCGTTCAGTCGAGGAGGCTACCTGGGAGACCGAGCAGGAGATGCGAGAGCAGTTTCCCAGCTTGTTTGAGCCTTCAGGTACATCTTGACCCTTACTTTCGCAGACGAAAGTTCTTTTTAGTAGTGGATATTGTAAGGACCCTTCTTGTTATTTTTAATGTTTTATCTTCTGTACATCGTTTAGAGTGTTCCTATAGCGATTCCAAGTCATTTATGACTTGCTGGGACTGATAGATCGGTCACCTGGTCATTCATTTGGTTATTGTGTGAGCTTTAGTATTTTTGGAGCTTATGAACCTTGAACGATAATTTTCGATCAAAAGTTCAAGAAGATGACATCAGAATCAAATTATGACTATTCCATCAGTTCTGGAAGGGTCATTTTAGTCTAGTAGCATTGTCGACATGACTCCCAAAGTTTTCAGTGTGAGTTGGTGTGATTAGGCGTTTTAACTTTAAGTTTAAAGGTTAAGTTGACTTAGTCAACATTATGAGTAAACGCGCTCGGATGAGAATTCCGTCAGCGCGGTTAGCTCCGGAAGGTCGAGTTTTGTCTTGTTTGACCCTTCTTTCGGGTTTTGAGGTTCCTGATATTTTTTTGAGCCCTTTTATGGTTTTTGACTTAAAATGGCCAATGGAAGTGGGACCCACATTTTATCGAGATGACCTCTGATGAAAATTTTGACTGCGCCTTTGAGTCCGGAAGGTCGACTTTGGTAGGGTAGCATATCTGTTTTATTTTTATCAGGTTCCAAACGGATTTCGAGCACTCGTCGGAGACTTTAAAGAAAGTAGGCAAAGCAGAATCTGGTGCAGCCCTTTTAAAGACCAGAAAATTGGGGTTTTAACGACCACATTCGTCCTTATAAAAACCCAACTTTCAGCCTTTGTGTCTTACTTTGAAATTTCTATATTTTGAGCTATACCACTCTAAATTGGGCGATTCATAAGTCTAAGTTGTGAGATTTTTCTAGGGCAACGCATTGGTGAGCTTGGAATCTGATTTGGAGACCCGATTTGAGGTAAATTTTGGGTTTTAACTGCTGTCATAGCTCATTTTTGAGCACAAGTTTTGGGAAATTTTAGAAGGTGATTTCTTGGTCATTTTAGGTCCGAATCTAGTGATTCAAGAGCCTATATTGTGGGGTTTTTCGTGAGGATCGTCGTGGTGTGATTGGTTTTGGCTGTTGGACCTTCATTTTTGGTAAAATCTTGTAAGTAGCTGCTGCCATTGTTGCTGATTTTTAGCTTAGATTTGGGTTTTTTTTTGTTGCATGTTCATGTTGGGACTGTCTTGAGTCCTGAATTGTGTTCCATTATGGTATACAAGTTCCGAGATTTATTTAGGACTTTTATTTGGGGTTAATTCTGGATTTCTCAACGCGGATCCCACTTTTTCCATTTTGACCGCAAAATTGACCCGTCTCCGTTTCTTGCGATTTTAGTGTTTATATGACCGTGATAACGTCGTGACTCTTTTTCTGATAGTGTATCAACGTTTTGAGGCCTTTTAGAAAGTAAAAGATCCGGGGAAGTGAATTTTGGAGCGCGCGTGATCTGCGTTCAGGTAGGCTACGGTTTCTCTTCTTAGATTGAACTCGAACATGTGAATGCATGTTGATTAGTTGAGATTTGGGTTGGGTAGTTATTGGATCATGCATAGGTGTTAAAAAATCATATTTTCGACCTTTTTCTGAGAATTTTCGGGTAACTGTGAGCATGTTTATTGTTGTTAATTGACCTTCTTTGCTATATGAATTACTTGTATGTTTGAATACTGGTTATCAGATGTATGTTGGGCCTTAGTTTAGGTTTGACTAGGTTTTTCCTTATAAATGCATGATTCAAAGTCGGTAGGACTTAGTTTAGCCCTGGCGTCGCTCGGCCTGCTTAAATCTTTGTAGATTGATGTAGCAGACTTGAGTCCGATAGTTTGGTATTTAGAAAGAGGATGAGCTTGCTCTAGCGATAGTTACTCTTATTTCTTCGATGTTACGGCTTCTCGAGTTACGTCAGTGACAATGAATTCCGCTCCGTGATTCAAAGTTGAGTTCGATTCAGTTTTAAAGACTTACATTGATTAGCTAAGTCTGGATGGTGTTCCACGGGTTTATATGATTATGAATAGATAAAGACTCTTTCATCAGCTATATCGACATCTTTGTCGGGTATCCGGATTTAAGGTCCGGCCTCGAACATCCACATACTTATGTAGAGCATCCGGTTAGAGGTCCGGCCTCAAGTATGTAGAGCATTCGGTTAGAGGTCCGGCCTCAGTTACTTATATTTTGCAATTGGTTAATTGTGTAATTCTGGTGAGCGTCCGGTTCAAGGCCCGACCTCCGTACCGTCAGATTCTACTTTTTGGTTCGGTGTTCTTTGGCCTCGAGTTCTATTCTCCTTAAGTTATAGTTATTTTGTGTACTCGTCGGGCTTATGGGGGTCCGTTCGGGTTTTTATTTAAACTTGTGCACGAGTGTACCTTCTGGGCTTATGGTGGGTCCAGTTAGGTGTAGTTAGCTTATTTATATTAATTTAGTTAGATCTTTATACACTCGTGTGCATTATTGTGTTACTTAGCCTTCTGATCTTGACCTCTAGTTTTGTGATTCCGTCTTTTCATAGTGCTTTACTTTCTAGTTCAGTCGGCCTATGATGCCTACTGGGTACCTGTTATTTGGTACTCATGCTACGCTTTGCATCTATTTTCGTGATGCAGGTCCGAGCACCAGTAGTCAGCGTTGATCGAGGTTGGAGCATTTCTAGTCTGGAGACAGGGGTGAGCACACAACGTTTTGTACTATTTCAGTCTCCATCTGTTTATATAAAGACTTGTCTTTTACTTTTCGAGACAGTCTAGTTTCGGTGGTCCACTATTGGGACTTGTACTCGTTTTGTTGGTAGCTTTGTATTTGTGACTTCCAGGCTCTGGGAGGGATCCTTAATTGTATTTATGTTTTGGTTTGCTTATGTTGTTATAGTAATTTTTCTTAGTCTTGTTTAGTTTCTACCCTCACACCCTTTATGTGTTGTTATGGGTTGTGGTTTGGCTTACCTACTGATGGGTTATACTAGATGCCTTCATGGCTCGAGAAATTGGGTCGTGACATTTTATTAGTTGATTTTTTATGAAAATTTATTTTTGTGATAGTTGGGTTTCCCCCTGTTGAAGACAATTGGTATTTTGAGATAATTTTTTAAGACAAAAAGGTTTTTGAAAAGTAGTTTGTTGTTTGCTGCTTTTAACGGCAAAAATGTAACTCCGACAGCTTAACATATTTTATTATGAAGAGTTTTTAGATTTTTTATCAATCTATGTCTCAATAAACTTGTATGTCTAATACTATAGATTGTTATCATTGTTGATCTATAACATTATCGATCGAAAATAAAAGGTATAAGAGTTCAACAAATTAGAGAGAAATAGTTTATTTTTTCGGCATTACCTTCCTGTTACACATTTGTTACACATTTACTAAAAGCAAACATAAAAAATAAACCACACAATATAGCTTTTAGGTGTTTTTCTTTTTCTTTTGCCAAAATCAATCTTTCTTTTAGTTGATCTCTATCTATTTTAGCATAATTTAGCAACACTTCAAGTGATTCCTCTACTCTTCGACTTCTTTTAAAAAAGTTATTAGAAGATCCCTATTTTCTTCGAATTTCCGTAATTCTTTTAATATTTTAAATTTGGCAACGCCTTAAAAATTCGATGGCTTACTCATTGATGATTCATTTTCAAGAAACCTTAAAAAAGAGCATATGTTAACTGCACAATTATAGAATTGTCGACCTTGATTTGTATCGGTGTGTGAGGTTCTTAACGTAGCTGAATTACCAAAATGACAATTGTAAGACTTTTTTGCATTGGATGTTTTAGATGTTTGAGTCATTGTAAAAATGGAGGTGTTTGAGTTGTTTATGAGGGATTGCCTTCCTTTTATTCAAAAACAAAAACAAAAATTCAAATGTTAGAGCTGAAAAGTATTTGAACTTTTATTACCGTTGTGAAATTGTATATGAACGTATGTACTGGTTGTCAAAAAATATAAAATTCTTATATAATTGATGCATCTATATGTGTTGGTTTGTGTATGACCAGTCAGATTGACACTTTGATTAGTAAGGTATATTCAGATTATATCTATACTAAAGTATTACCGATACTGCACCTACTAGAATATGACACTTATGTATAGATCCAAACTAGTAGAACTTAAAAAAGACAATAATTAATTATTAATATTATATTTTAAAATTTATATAATTTAATAAGTTTAAACATGTCATATGATCATGTAAAAGTCCACATAAATCGGGTGTGGTGATTAGAGATGTATGAGGAAGAGTTGTGGTTATACAATCAGCATCATTAGAACAATGTTTGATAAAGTCCAAGTATGTTGTAAGGATGTCACTTGTTATGTTATGTTATCACTTGTTATGTTATGTTATACAATCAACATACTTCGAATAAGCATGCAATCATGTATGAGTCTACATAAACTAGGGGTGACAATCAACAATGTGTGGTTGAACAACCTCCTCACAACATACTTATGTTTTCTCGAACATTATTATAAGGATGTTGATTGTAAAACCACAAGTCTTCCTCATACATCTCAAATCACTACACCCACTTTATGTTCTAACATGATCATATGACTTGGTTTAACTTATTTAATTGGATAAATCAAAAATATAATTTATTATTGATTAATTAGTGTATTTTTTAGTTCTACTAGTTTTGATCTATAGATAAGTGTCATATTCTAGTAGGTGCAATATCGATAATGCTTTATCGTAGATATAAACCCAAATATACATTACTAATCTGAGAGTGTAAATCTCATTGGTCATACACACACCACACACATATAGATGCATCAATTGTATAAGGAGTCTATATATTTTGAAAATCAGTACATATTTTCATATACAAATTTCAATAGTAACATATGATCTATTGATATACAAATTTCAACAATAGCATATCATACACATAGATATACATGCATTAAAATACACAAACTCAAATCATGATTCTTTTTACAACACTTCCTTCTTTAATCATTCTAATTCATGCATTAAAATTGTTGCATCACAAATATCATGAATTTTCATACATTAATAATACATAGTCTAATAAAGAATGGGTGGAATCACTAATAAACATTAATATATAGCGTAAAAAAAGTACGTCATTTTTTATTGATCTAATTGATCATGTCTAATAATGATAATAGTTAAGACTAAATATTGGTAGTATCTTGATTACAGTAGCAAAAAAAAAAAAACAATAGCTTGATTACAAAAATAAATTCATTAAAGCTTGTTTAAGATATTTTATTCTTCACACATAGTTCTCTTGTGTCCGATTCTTTTACAAATTAAATATTTATTTCTTCTTATACGGTTGAAATTATCACCGGCACCTTTGACACATTTTTTTCTTTTTCTTCCAATCTTGGTATTGACAACAGGCGGAAGAATCTTCACATAATCAATTCTTCTGGCACACACCATTTTGATTCGAGAGGGATAAAATTAATAAAATTCATGTATTCAAGAAGGTATGCTTCAACTTTATACAAAGGCGAAAAATACTTATAGATGCAATACCATACTCATTGCCACGCTTCGATCGCAAAGCGACCATTTATCTAGTCATATTGCATGAATGATCATGACTTTTTCAGTAGATCCACATAACCAGTAACACCCGCACCAAACTGGTAAATTGATTGTCGTCCCGGTTACATTCTCCACATATAAGGAGTTTCCCTCGATTATTTTTTTCTTGCAATTTTTTTGGAAGACGACACTATTTGATTATCCATTGATTTAAGGATATATGCATGCATCTCCTTAGAAAATTCTCAAGAACTCTTAGAAATCGAATCAAATATAGACGCCATGGGATACTCTCTTTCGTCTATCAATGAAGAATTGAGTGACTCGGCGATATTTATGGTCATCACATCATATCTATTGCCAAGAAAATGTGCCCTCCTCCACTTATCAAAATCAATATCATGCTCAAGGACAACGGCTGCAACGGGGCATTTGTTCTTGAATTCTATAAAATGATTTTCAAACTCCTCCAAAAAATGAACATTTCCGCATTGTAATAAAGATAAAGGTAATCTCCATAATGATAATTTACGCAAAGATTTTCACTGAGGTGTCTCATACAATATCCATGATGAAAATGATTATAAACATTCATAATATCGTTGCCAATGCAATTGTGTCTATTGGAGATAAAACAAAAATATGGTTCATCAACAACAATTTTCTTCAATTTCTCAAAGAAGAATGTCCAAGATGCATCATTCTCTTTGTCCACGACACAAAATGCAATTGGATAAACATGATTCTCCGTATCTTCTGCAATAACCCTCAACAACACACCCTTGTATTTACCATGTAAATGAGTGTCTTCAGCCGAAATTATCTTTATCATGTGGAAAATCCCATAATGCAAACACAAAGACCAGAATATAATACATGAACTTATGACTATCCTTGTTCACCATGATACAATAGCTAGAACTAACATTAAGTGTCTCAAACATGTAGGAAAAATCGGTAAGCATGAATATGACTGTCGACGGTACCAGAATCGACATGAAATCGGGAACCACAAGCCAAAACCGTACCGAAATCGGACCAAACCGGTATCGATAGTTCCGGATACTTGAAGAAGCACCCGTCCTGATCCGCTATAGAATCGGTATCAGATCGGTTTAGCGGGAGAAATGACTTGTTTTTTTTAAATGATTAAAAACAATTAATTATTAAAACTTTTATTTTTTTAAAGTTAATTTTTTACTACTTTTAAATTTCAATTTTTTGTACTTTTCAAACTTTTAAAGTGTGCAATTTAAAATTTATGTTATAGTTTGAAAGTTTGAATTTATATGTTAGTTTGAATTTAGATTTAATATATAATATTTCTACTTTGAAAGTTTGAATTTAAATTTAAAATTTTGTATTTATAGTTTGAAAATATAAATTTAAATTTAAAATTTATAATCATAGTTTGAAATTTTGAATTTAAAATTTAAAATTATATATTTATAGTTTGAAAAATTTGAATTTTAGAAACTTCAAACTTTTAAACTTTAAAATTTTGAAAATTTAAATTCAAACTATATTATAAAAAGTTGATTTTAAATTTCAAACTTTAAAAGTTTGTAACTTTAAAAGTCAAACTTTGAGGTTATACAAGTCAAATTTCAAACTTTAAAACTATAAAAGTTTAAATTTCACAATAATAAAAATTAAATTTAAGACAATAATAATTTTTTTAAGGTGAATAGCCTATACTTTTATTAATATTAATTAAAAAGTATAATTTGATCTACAAAAATATTATTAGAGTATTAAAAGATTTAATCTACACAACTACATTTTATGAAGGGTTCTGTTTGAATTAGACCTCGAATTATAAAACTAATACTAATAGACAGTTAGATATTTAAATTTAATAGTTCGTGTTACCATATAGATCTTTTCTTAAATCATGTAACATTTCACCATTAAATGATCGAGAATTGGTTGAACAGATAAATCTTTCATTGCTTCGATGCCGTCATCACTATAATCTTCCATTATTTCATCAACATCATTTTCAAATTTGATCGGTAGTGGTTCACGACCTAAATTTCTTCTCTCGGCATTAATCCAATCTTTAAATACTATCGATATCTCCATGCTATTTGCTGCTAATGAATGCCTATGCTTTACAACTTGAAACCTTGCTGCACTAAATACTCCTTCCAAAGCTACTGAAGATGCTTGAATAACTAACACATCTCGATCCATTAGTTGAAGTTTTGGAAATCCTTTGCCGTAATTGCTCCACCATTCTAGAATATCAGCAGTAGGTTCTGTATTTTGATTAACATATGCATCAAAATCATTTCTATTATTGTGAGAAAGTTCAAGATAAGAATCTAAATAACTATGAATATCATCTTCATTAAGTATACTCCTAGAACTTTGAGGTTCTTCATTACTTGATACATTTAAATTAGAATTATATAAGTCATACAATTTCCTATCTTCAATTTTTATACTTTCTTTAACATCTTGACTACTAGGTGTTCCATCATTTTCACTATCAATACTCAATTAAATATATTTTTTCAACCATTCTAGATGCACAAACATTTTTGTAATGCGGGTTTAACAAAAAAACGGTTAAATAAATTTGAGGAATAGGAATAAAATATTTTTAAAATTTTTCAATCATAGATTGTACAAATATTGATTTATTTTTAAATTTTAGGAAAAATCGCACAAATATAGGTAAAACAAAGCAAATGGTTGGATGATAAAGTGCAGATAATTTTTTATAGTTGAATAATTTTTTTTAAGAAATCTATGAGTTCTTTTATGCCATTCCAATTACTATCATCAAGTCTATATGTCTTATTTGAATTATGATTATTCCAAATCATTTGTAAAGATTTTCTATATCCATAAGCGACTTCAAGCATTTCATATAAAGAATTTCATCTAGTAGACACTGATTTTGAAATTTTTCTGGGTGGAAGATTATATTCACAACAACGATTTTGAAATTCTCTACGTCTAGACTTAACTTGACATTTAAATATAAAACAACATGCACTTTGAACTTTCGTGAAACCATTATCACATATTTTTATACCATCTCGAACAATCAAATTTTATATGTGTGCATCACACCTAATATGAAAATCATCATCGCAAACTGGGCAAAGAGAAGATTTTAGCATGTCAAATTATTTGAAGCATTATCTAAGGCGACACTACTTTTTTTTATCACAAATCCCATAGTTATGTAAATATCTAAAACTGTTTGAGCCATATACCTACCGGATTTTTCATTTCACAACATTTATAATTAATATTGTTTTTTGCAAACTCCAATTTTCATCAATCCAATGTGGAGTAACAGTGAAATAATCATTACCGTTTACACTACGTCCCATATCTGAAGTAATAGCTATTTTACAATTATTACAATTAAATAAATAACGAAGATATTGAAAATGTTGAGCTTTATAATCAAATACAACCTTTTTAATTGTATTTGTAGCAAAACCTTAAAATGTGGATTATACACAATTTCAATATAATGACAAATTCGGAATTTTCAGCAAAACTAAATGGCAAACCCATAACAACAATCATTTTAGCTAATTCTTCAAGATCTTTTTCTCTACTATATGATCGTGGTAAACTAGAGCTAGAAACATTAAAAAGATTTAATTGTGTTTGAATCATATTAGAGCCGCCTACTTCTACAGTTTCAGTAAGGGAATTTTCTTAAGTTTCGACTACCGCTTTACCATCCAAAAATTTATTTTTACAACATTACATTAAGTGATTACTCAAATGTCCCGGCCCACCTTATTTTCGTACAATTTTTTTTCAATCTATGTTTACATTTGTTACAAATAACTTGTGTTTTATCTTCATTTTGTGTCATTAATTGCTACACAATTGATTTTTTAGCATGTTCTACCTTAGGCCTAGGATGTACGGGGGGAACGGGAGCAGGACAATGAAAGGGAGTGGGACTAGGAGCGGGACTGGGAGATGTACTGGGAGTACTAGTAGCCATAGGTGGCTCAATTTCATCATCATAATCAAAATTAGGCGTATCAATATAATCATTAACATTATCATACTCATCATCTTCAGGCAATTCCTCATCAAAATTACCAAATCTTCTTTGTAAATGTTCATGATAAGGATCTAATCCACAATTACTATCAATATAAAAAACAGTATCATTAGCATGCATATAATCATTCCTATTAATTCGTAATACACTAGATTTTTTAGTTTTAGATTTAGAAAAACTATGTTTTTTATTAGTGGTGGATTTAAAGTTGAACCGACTCAACTATGCTTTTTTTTTTTTACATTTTCAACAACTTTTTTACTGGAATTTATATTCAAATATGAAAATTGAGTAAATTATATAAAGTTCAAAAATGTATTGCATACAAATAACTATATGGAAAAAATGAGATGAAAGTTGGAACGAATATACTAAATGTCTACTTAAAAAAGTAGACGTGTATGATCGAAAGTCGAAAATTGAAAGTTGAATGTCGAATTTTGAAGCTCCAAATCCAATTTCCAAAGATCAAATCATAATTTCAACAAGAATATGATATTAGAGAGTTCGAGAGAACAGAAGATGATTTCTTTTTGATTGAAAAGAATGAAAGTTTTGGGGTATTTATAGGTAAGAAAAAGGATGAAAATGTAGTTTTTAAAAGTTTGGGGTATTAAAAAAAAGTTAGGAGATGTAGGGGGGCTTAAGGTGGAGTAAAGTGGGTGAAAGAGCCATTGGTGAGTCCCACAACTCGTTACCCAACGGCTCTCAACGGCTATCACGTTTTTCTTAAGAAAATAAATTACCATATCGGACGGAGACCAAAACTGGTATTTATTTAACCGGATCAGAATCGGTATTTATCGGACCGGGAAAAATTGTTAATTTCCAATTTCCGTTCCGTTAGCTATCCCTGGCCCCCTATATCACGTCCCGCCACATCATAGTTAAATTTTGCGTCCGAATAGAGGTGGAAGGGTCTAGAGTTGTGGAGAGGTTTGCGGAAAACTCTTGAACCTTCTAGATTATTCAAGAAGGCTAGAGAATTCCTTAGAATTCTCTAGAATAACTTAGAATATTCAAGAAAGTCTTTGGAAGATCCTAGAATGTGTAGACTTTTCTAAAATAGGGACCAAAGTGTAAATAACTTAAGAACTTGTAAGTAATTTTTATTTACACTTTAGCCCCCTAGGAAGTAGTATAAATAGAGGGGCTCTCTATTGTAAATAGAAAGTTGTAAGAAATCTTCCAAGTAGTAAAAAGCCTTCTTCCAAAATTCTCTAAGTCTTCCTTTCATTCTCTTAGCGATCTTAGTATAAAAGGACTTACTTGAGCTTACAAGATCGTGAAATATTCGTGAGTAAGTTGTCAAGTACCGCACGAAGTCTTAACAAATACTCTAAGTTCGTGACAACGTGGTATTAGAGCAAAGTTTGATACTAAGGGAATGACTACCGAAGGATACGTAAACGGCGCTAGCACCACCAACATCCGTATGGATCGTGGAAAGAAGAACTGAAAGGGGAAGAAACATCTAAAGGGTAATGAGGAGGTGATGCCCGATCCCACACTAAGTGAGGTGCTAAGATATCATCCACCATCGACTATCAAAGCAAGTGAAGAAGAAATAGGTGAAGATGCCATAGATGTCACCACTAGAGAAGAATGGGTCGCAAGGGTGGAAGTGGCAAGGCAGACCGTGGAGATATTAGACCAAAGCATGAATGTGGCAGACGACAAGTTCATGACCCTTGAGGACTTCACCCTTGAGGAGATAGAGAACATCCGTAAGGAGTTGGGGGGTCGCCAGCGGGCCGAGTTTGATATCAAGGAGGACATCACTTCAATAGAGTGTCGGCTTATGGATGCGCTTAGCATGATTGAGACATTGAAGGTTGAAGTGAAAACACTTAAGGAAGGCGCGGAGGTTGGAGGATCTGCATCACCTGACCGTGATAGGGAGACAAGGGTCAGGCTCCCAAGACACCTAAATTCAAGGGCGTCCGTGACGCTCAAGATGTGGAAAACTTTGTATGGCACTTGGAGAATTACTTCAAGTGTAGTCGGGTGAGAAGCGATGAGAATAAGATCAACACTTTCGTGTTGTACTTGTTCGAGATCGCTATGCTATGGTGGAGGCGCAAAGAATCCAATATTGGGAAGTGGATGTGCACCATCAACGCGTGGGAGAGATTCCACGAGGAGTTCAAGGAACCCTTCTTCCGTAACAACGTTATCGATGAGGTGCAACACAAATTTAGGGAACTGAAGCATACGGGCAGTATACACGCATATGTGCAAGAGTTCACCACCCTCACGCTTCAGATTCCCAACCTCACAAATGAAGATATGTTGTTCCACTTCATGGATGGGCTGAAAAGTTGGGCCAGGAAGGAGTTGGAACACCGACAGGTCAGGACTATTGATGAAGACATCACGTAGGCCGAAGTTTTGACAGATTTCAGGAATGAAAAGCCTAACAAAATCGGAGGAGACGGAGTAAGAGTTAGTCATGACCATGGTGGGGGAGATCGTGGCAAAGGCGAGGAGCAGCAGCCACATCCTAGGAAGCATGATACCTATAAGTCTGATGGCAAGAACTATGGATGTCATGGAAACACGGAGAGAAATACAGAGGTTTCTAAAAGAGGTGGTTGCTACATATGCGGTGGGGTGCATGGCTATGCAAGGTTCCCTGAACTGAAGAGCCTTGGTGCTATCCTGCGAGAGTAGAAAGAGAAGGAAGAGCAAGAACAAGGCGCGGAGACGATGCATTTGGGCTTAATAGGACTATGTGGATCTATCACACAACAACTAGAGAATCTGAGAGTATGTGGCGCAGTATGTCGACATCGCAATCAATGGAAGACCCGCTCGTGCTATGGTCGACACAGGTGTAGAGGTCAATATCATGACCAAGACGGCACCGACAAGGTTGGGCCTGCGTTATAGTCCAAGTAACGCCCAACTCAGGACGGTCAATGCACCACCGAATCCCGTGAGTGGAGTCGCACATGGAGTAAGCATCACGCTAGGCCAGTTGCAAGGTACAACAAACTTAACTGTCGCTCCTCTAGATCTCTTTGATATAATTCTTGGGCAGCAGTTCCTCTAGGCGTGTTACGCGGTGATCGATCCTTACCTCCAACGACTTCTGATCATGGATCAAGGAGCAACATTCATGGTTTCCCTAGGTAAGGCACCAAACACGGAAGAACAAGTGTGACAAACGGCCATGCAGCTTGAGAGAAGCAATAAGAAAAAGGGGACGACATTCGCAACCACCACCAAGTTTTAAAGAAGACAATGGTGCAAAAGGGGCCTCGCCACTACGCACGAGGAAGGATAATAATACCATAATGCCATGAAGCTGTCGAGGCGCTTGCCTCCTGGGAAGGAGGTGGATCGTGAGGCCGAGATAGAAGAGATAAAGAAGCAATTGCAGGAGTTGTGCGAGGGCATTGATCGAGTCACTGGACTATTTGTCACGCATACGAGAAGACAAGACTCGATCTCCGATCAAGTGACAATGCGACGCGGTCGTCACATCAAAAAGTGGGGGAGCGTGTCACGTCCCTCCACACCATAGTTAAATTTTACATCCGGATAGAGGCGGAAGGGTCTAGAGCTGTGGAGAGGTTTAGGGAGAACTCTAGAACCTTCTAGATTATTCAAGAAGGCTAGAGAATTCCTTAGAATTCTCTAGAATAACTTAGACTTTTTAAGAAAGTCTTTAGAAGATACTAGAAAGTGTAGACTTTTCTCGAATAAGGAGTAAAGTGTAAATAACTTAAGGACCTGTAAGTAATTTTTATTTACACTTTATCCCTCTATGAAGTAGTATAAATAGAGGGGCTCTCTTTTGTAAATCATCCAAGAAAGTTGTAAGAAATCTTCCAAGTAGTAAAAAGCCTTCTTCCAAAATTCTCTAAGTCTTCCTTTCTTCTCGTAGCGATCATAGTATAAAAGGGCTTACTTGAGATTAAAAGATCGTGAAAGATTCGTGAGTAAATTTTCAAGTGCCGCACGGAGTCTTAGATAATACTCTAAGTCCGTGACAACCTACCTACCGGTCCTTATGGGATTAGTCAAATCAGACCGGACTGGTAATAGACTAGGACATAACGGTACCGAGATAGAACAATATTAAATTTGGCACCTTCCTATTCCATTGCCAGCCATAAGCATGATTATTTGTTCTCACCGTTCCCTCAGACCATTTCCTATACAACCACACCACCCTTTCAATATTTCCAATAGCTTGGACTACAATGAAAAGAATTAAAAATAACTCTATGAATCTCTTTAACATTTGGGTCATTGCCATGACACACCCCGGAAATTCCATTATCTAAAATTGCCGCACATGCTAAATAATAATTATTTTAGACCTAAAGATGTGTTAATAACTTTTTTGAGAAGTATTGAGGCCATAACATGAGAGAAATACCTTAACGTCCGGAAAGTAGCTAAATTGAACTAGTTAACGTCCCTATATTTGGTGAAGGTTTCGGAGGGTCATATAAAGTCCAAAACATGTAAAAAGACTTTAAATAGGTAAAATTTAGTATAGAGGGTCAAAACATACAATAACAACACCCCAAAGACTACCATAACTTGGGCGAGCAGGCTGCCAAAGCAGCCTACGTGTAATAGGATTTTGGTGGCTGTTGTGCGATGCGCAGCCATAACGGCGAGATTTGAAATTGGCCTCCCAACGTGGTAACTACATGAGTCTCACTACCTCCACCCGTATTTCAAAAATAAATCGTGAAATTAACACTGGGACATGCAACCACTTTCCAGATTCTTAAAGGTCGAATTTTAAGCATTTTGACTTCACAAAAAGACCCATTTAAGTGAGGGTCTTTTGGGTAATTTAATGGGTAACTATATAAGGTATTAGGGTCAGTTTTAGTTCAATGTTAACACCCAAATCAAGTTTCAAAAGTTGAAATCAAAAATCACTCTCATCTCTCCCAAATTCTCTCTTCCTCCAAACCTCCATTGAAGACCAATAGAGCTCCAAGAAGAAGATCAAGGCTTCAAGTTCCCAACCCACTTTTGTGGATTTATCATCTATAAGGTATGTTTTTTCACTCTTGGTATCCTTTTACCCAAGCGGTCCCTCCAAAAGATGATTTCTAAACCCGCAAATCTAGGTTTTTCTTCTACACACGGGTGTTGTTTGAAAAACAAAGTATAAATCAATTGTGATAAATTATAATGAATTAAAGTTTAAGTATATATTGATGGTCAATTGTGATTTTCTATGATATTTCCCTAGACCCATGTCTTTCCCCCAATTTCATGAAAACCTTGAATTGTTATGGTTAATTGTGAATATTATTAACATGTAGATTGATTACATTGTTGTTAATTATGTATTGAGTCTTGAAATTTACCTTATCTATATAATTGGTTATGCATGTATTCTTGGTAATGGTATAAAAAAATACATATATTATCATTTAATTATATCTTCTTCAATATATGATTGGAAATTGTTAATCACTGATAAGCTAGGTAATGTTTGAAGCTATAGATGGATTAATAAATATGATATTTATGTATGTGGAATAAATTAGTTTCCATATTCTTTTTAACAACAAAACTAATGTCATATCAACTCTAAAAATCACGAGACTTGCACATGAAACGTTAGAATTTCTCCTCTAAAAATATCACTATTCTTTAATATTAGGATAGTGTCACCCTTTCACCATTGCAAAATTGACAATATTTTGATATTCCTTTTTTTTTCTCCTCTAAATATTTTTTCTTCGTAAGTAGATAGGAGAGAGTTATTTGAACACTTACAAACTATGATTTCTCATGTACTTAGTTACAAAATATCTGATGATATTAATTAACAATAAGCATGGAAATAATAGCATATTTTTGTTGTTTTTCAAATTCTTACAAATTCTAGTATAAGTTGAATTCTACAATTTTATAGTCAAATATATTTTTCAGGAGTTATATATTAAGTATACTAGTAAATGTGTCCGCGCTTCGCGCAATTAGAATATTCTTCTTTAAACTTATTAGAATAGAAATTTCTAAAATTTTGATGTTCTATTGTTTTTATATAAATCTATTTTTAAGATTATAGAGGTTATTCATTGTATTTTAAAAGGCACAATTATATATCATAAAATTATTTTTTCCTAGTTTAAATAATTTCATTTTACAGATTCATTAATTTGCTTTTAAAATTTTACAATGATTAATTTAACTATCTATATGCATGATTACATAGTGTCCTTAATTAGAGCATCAATTAAATGTTTTTTCTCAATTTTCTTCTTTGTTTCCTTGTTCATCTCTCACAGGATTCTTCTTTTACTAGGTATTGTCTGTTCATATTACTTCTGTGACAAAAAGCTTTAATAAGGTGAGTGACTTTGTGGAGAAAATAGAGGGAGTTAGACGTGATGGTAAGTCTAAGTCTTTGTATAAGGAAGTCTAACTCTTTGTCTAAGAAAGCAACGGAAATAGTTAAAGAGGCTCACAAGGTTGGCAAGGAAAAAACGAACGAGGCTGTGGAAGTCAGGGTAATGGCAATGCAGGCAGAGGCGCAGCATAGCCTGTAGAGGATATTGTCAGTCAAGGTGACGGGACCTTGTTTTATGACTTTCTGATGAGTCCATAATTTTGACTCATTTAGGGATTTAGTCTGATAGATTTAATGTCCTCAAATGCATATTTTGTGCAAATAACTTACGTAAAACCCTTAATTTCCATATAATTGAATTGTGGAACAAATCATGTTAACTAATGAGCAAAAACCAATAACACAACTGAAAGAACAAAAAGCCAAAGGCCTAGTGATCGCCTAATCTATTGCGCGAGTCTCTAAGTGGCTATTATCTCGCCTAAAGTTCTTATAGGCCAAGCCTTGAAGGAGAAAATCAAGTCGTCTAGAGTAAATAGGATTCAGCGTGTCACCGAATGATTCTGAAGGCCAAGGTGACGAAAGTGACCAAAGGGCGGATGACCTAGCCGATCAACTTCATTGACTTACTGTACCAAATTGTCCTTCACAACACATTTTTGTTTCCTATAAATACATTTTATACATTATGTTTAGCATACAAATTCTTATTTTGAACATTTAGGAGAGTAATTTTGGAGTTTCGAACTCTATGTATTGAGACAACTTTACCTTAAATTTGAAGAATTGAAGTTTTCCATTTTTGAGAAATTGGGAGTGGGTCTTTGTGATTCTTTAGCTTGGACCTTTTTAAAGAATAAATTAATCTTAACTAGATTATGGAAGCATAATTTGTTAACGATTTCTATCTTTTTATGATCTCTAGCTAAAACCCCAATTCTTGGGGGGTGTGATTATGTGATTATGGGCTGATTTAGCTTTGTGGGTATCGTACATTTTTTTTGTAAATGTTTTTTGAATGTGATTTTAATAAGTATTTGTGGTTTATTTTAAAGGGTTTTAGTTGCAAATGCAATTCTACCTTCGTTTTTTGGATTGCTCGAGAGAGAGAGAGGTTTTAAAACCAAGATTATTGAATTTATGCTCTTTGGGTATTAGGTTATCACGGGTTCAGCTCGAGCGAGTGAATGGGCTAAAACGTAGGCCGATCTTATTTGCTTGTTGGTTAGTTTATGAGAGAAATCAACTTGATTCATGTACATTGCTCGAGAGAAAGTTTATATCCACTTAAGTCTAGCTTATTAACTAATTTACAGCTATTGCATGTAATCGAATCACATCCCAAGAACCTGTCTCATTACTTGTCAATTCGTTGTTGTTGTAGATGATAGTTAAAACCAAAACTCCCTCATTTGACACTTGTTTCACGCCTTAATTAGAATCATATTTTTATTCACAAATGTATATTCCTATGATTGACTTGAACATATTTGTATTTTTCTATTGAATTTTAAGCATGTAACACTCCCTTTGGGATTCGACCCGAACTCATTTAGTTAGGTTATATGTTGACTAATGATCCTTTACTCTTAGAATAGGAATAAGTGTCTCTGATAGCGTTATTCAATCAAAATGGCACCGCTGCCGGGGAGTGGTGTTGGTTAAGATTTTTTGGTTAAGTTGAATTATGTTCTTATTAATTATAGTTGAACTTACTTACTTTAAGTTTTATTTTTCATGTTTGTGTTATGGAATAGAAAGTATGAGTCTGAATGAAAGCAATGGTAGCAAAGTAGGCTACCAAGATGACATCGGCAACCTCAACGATGTCAATGAGCCTAATGCTGATGATCCAAATCTTATGGGTGGAGTTGGTGTCATTTACTTGCCTCTGGCCGAAGGAAATATGTTTTTCCATATCACAAGTACTACATTGCAACCTTTGCAATTAAAAGGGTTGTTCAGTGGTTTAGCTCATGAGCATCCCTTGAGCATATTAGAAACTTCGTGGCTGTTTGCGGACCGATCTCCTTCAAGAACATACCCATAAAGTCAGTCCGATTGAGATTTTTCCCATTCTCTTTGATGGGAGAAGCATGTGAATGGATGGATAAATTTCAACGTGAATAAATCACTTCGTGGGAGGAGCTGGTCACCGCATTTCAAGTGCGACTTTTCACTCCTTCAAAAATAATGACTCTTTTGGAAAAGAATTCAAAGCTTCAAGTGTCTATAGAGCAAGCCTATTCATGAAACTTGGCTACGATTCAAGAAGTTGGTGCTCCAATGCCCAACTCATGTCTTGCCTGACAATGTGTTGTTGTAGAATTTTTACCGAAGTATTGATTCAGTAAAAAAGGATAGTGCTGATCAACTTTCTCCGTGAGGTTTAATACAACAACTTCATTTGATTGAATCTCAACTCTTGGATGACATGACCATGATAAATCGGGCTTGGTATACCCTTTTAAATTGACTAAGGATCAGATGGATAAAGACCAAGAGAGTTAACAAAACATGGCCATGATCATTACACAACGTGACATTTTGTCTAAAAATGTCATAGGAACTGGTTCTCAAGGTTTCAATGTTGTGGTGTCAGGTGTGTTATTCCTGATAAGGCAATGTTTGGGGCTTTGTACAACGAAGAGGTGAATTTCCTAGCTAACCAAGGTGGTAGTTATCATTCAAACTTCCCGAGGCAGGTTATTAACCAAGGTTGGAACATGGATGAAGGGTGGAAGGATGTGATAGAGAATTGAGAGATCAAAATCCAATTTTGATAGATGGGGACAAGGATAGGTATATGCCTTCCATGAGAATAAAAATTCAAAGGACTAAAAAGGTGGTCGTCGGGGGATACTCTTTCTTGTATTCTCAACAAGGTTGAGGGTACAAGATTTAAAATAAATGAAAGAAGATGTGTCGACCCTTAGGTAGACAGTTACCTCTCATTCCATCACTATCAAGGAATTGCAGACCCAAATGGGTCATATCTTATCTCATCTGAACCCGAAACAGCAAGGGGGGTTGCATAGTGATACTATGGCTAACCCAATAATGAGGATTGAGCGTAGACTTGCATCATTCCACGATGTTAACTAAGGAGATTCATGGGAGGCATTCTAAGATTTTATTGCTTTATTTTGTTTTAGAAATAAAGATGTGTTGATTTTGTAGGTCAAAGTGTGGAATATGTTTAATAAGTGTAGGTTGGCGATCTAGAAGTCCAATCGACGCATCGCCGAAGAGGTCGGCTAGCCCAAATTGGACCTCCATTGGACTCAAGACATTTTATATTGGAGTATGTAAAACTTGGAGAGCCTAGGAGAGACTTGGCGAATCACCAACGAGGATGGTAATCACAACCTTAATCTGCCATTTAGATCTCCACATTAACTGGAGGTCCTTTTAAACTCGACAATGTAAGTGCTCACTCGGTGTGTCACATACTGGGTGAGCACTTACAAATTGGTCTCTCTATCGTATTTGTATATGTGTGTGCTTATTTTAATTTCAATATCTTTCCCATCATGCCTTTATTGTTGAATTCCCATTTTTGTCATGCTTTAGATTAATTAAAATATTGGGGTTGTGCTTGCATGTTGTTGGGTCTTGTTGGGTGAAGTTTGAATAACCCAGATTTGTGCTATATGATGTAGTTTGCCTAATGATGGAGCAATTGACGTCATTCTTAAGTGCAAAACTCGTCAAATGACCAAAATTGGCAAAACTACGAGAAGTCTAAGTATCTCGAGGGCATGGGTTCAAGGTTCTTGCTTTAATTAGAGAAGTGCATGTTTTGATTTTTCTTTTGAGGGTTGCGAGGTTGAATTTGGGAATTTAGGTTTAATGAAGGCACATTGGATCATTTTGCGAGCTGGTGGAGCTCGCCGAACCACTCAGCGATTCACCAAAGTTCCCCTTATTGCCTTTAATTCCTTGATAAATCTTGAGTTTGGTTCTGTAACTTTTGGCGAGAAGACTAAGACCGTTGAGTGCATTCGGTGACTCGCCGAAAGTCTGTACTTATCGCCCTTCGTCTGCGCCCCTAATTCTTTAATGCATTGTATCTTTTGAAGGGCTAATCCTTGATCACTGAATGTTGTTAACAACTCATTGAAAGGACCTTCCATTGCTGACATGCCTTTTGCTTGAGAAACTTTTAAGCCAATCTTTTCGACAAGCCTGATCTGGCTCGATAAAGCGATTCAGCGACTCGATGACAGGTTTAGAGACTTAGTCGGGAACTATTTTCTTTTGTGAATTTGCTCGAATTGTTTTTAACTTTTTTTTATGTTTTCACAGAAATGGGAGGAACCAACATCGACATGTCACCCCGCAAAAGAGCATGGCGTATTGAGATCAATGAATATGAATAAATTCTCCTAAAAAGAAAAACAAGATCCTCCGAAGAGAGGCAATAACAAAGGAAAAAAGGTTGTATCTAAGGCCCTGGAGCACAACTCTGATAGTGAGAGCTCAAATACTGCATTCTCTGAGTTGTAGGACGATCAACCCTTATAGTTCTGTGAGATGAGATCTGTGCTAGGACTCACCCTAACTTAGCTATAGTCCCTTCAGCTTCTACCCCAGAAGATTCAGTGACAGGTCCAACAACTCTTGTAGCTCCATTACCACCCCTGGTTACCCTTTCATAGCTACTTAACAAACTGAAAGCCAATAGGCTGCAAATGGTTCTTGAGGAGAAGCCGTTTTCAATAGAAAGCTTAAGGGGAAAATACTCCTCAGTGAGGGACACTCTTCACTATCACTGCATTGAGCAGTTCACTAGAACCATAGGTCCCTACATTCCTACATGGGTGCGAGAGTTTTACATATCTTATGGAGAGTTGGTGCCCAAGGGGAAGAAGAAGGCAGTGCCTTTAGAACGGTGAAGTCGGTCAGAGTCTGAGCAAAGGAAGTTGGGTGCAGTGGCGAACAATTAATAATGTACATGATAGAGCTCTAGGTGTTGCACTGGAATATGAGGTCCTACTCATCATTTACTCCTTGGATGATTTGAAGGGATGGTTGGTACCATTGATTTCTGATACCACCCCAAGGTGGATCGAGGCTGGGTCCCTATTGAGAAGAAGGATTTGAGCATTATTGTTTGTTTCCAGTTTGTCTTAATCAGTAGCACCATCGTCCCATCCGAAATGAGTCCATCCTTCGCAACCCCAAGGTAACTTGCCTTGGATGATCATGTCCAGAAAGAGTATTGACATAAGGCTTATCGTAGAGAAACAAATGGCCATGAGGGCCAAGTAGAGCCATACCTCCCTACCATTCCCAATCTTGATCATGGATTTGTGTCACTATGTTGTCTTGCCTCGGGACGCTGCTATAGACTTCGAGGTTACTCGCTCATCTTCTACAGACATTCAACATATAAAGGTCGAGTGCACACGAGAAAAAGCCGATAGGAGGAGTGCAACTCCGATAAATAAATCTCCGGAGGTGGACATTGGTTTGATACCTGCACCGGCATCTTTGCCTACTCCGGCCTCTGGGCCTTTAGGTATATCTGCTCTGACTTCCTCTTCTTCAGAGGCTTCAAGTGCCTCTACCTCTACGCAACCCGTCAGTATCACCCAGGCTAATATCCTGAAGATGTGGCATCTGGCTTATTTAGCTAATGTGAGGGCGCCTCGACTTGAGAAATCCATCCCATAGATGATCGAGAGTGTCATATGTGTTGCCCTTACCCCCTCCAAACTTCAATTGACAATCTCACTAAGAGAGTTTAGGCTTGTGAGAACACACATGGGGATACCTCCAAGGTTACGACTTTGATATCTAAGTTGCAGATTTGAGGAAGGACGTGGACTATAAAAATCCTACTGACTTCACATCATTACAGGAGGTCGCTGATGATGTTAATGCCCTGGAGACTTCTGAGGTTCCTCTGTCTAGAATCAGATATGGGCATAGGGATAGCATAGCAAGTGATGAGTTAGACGCAAAGACCTAGAGAAGATGATTGTACGGTTGGTGATCCAAACAGTGCTGACACAAACGTCCATTGCATTTCCTAGTGGATCTGGTACTGTTAATGATACTTGTGCATTGATTCCCAGATAGATGGAGCGACTCTGATTTCCCTTTACCTCCTTATCTATCATATTTTTAATAACCTTTTGGATATTTTATTTCTTGTATATGAGGACAAATAGCTTTCGTTTGTGGTGGGGTGAAGCACATCTTTTTTTATTATTGTTTTGGTTATGTATTGGGGTTTTGAGCTATAAATTGTGGTTAGCACTGTTTTTGTAGATGATTGAGCTTGTGGCTCCTTGTTTTAATTGTAAATGATTTTGTATCCTTTCGGAAAAAAATTTCCACCCTTTGTGATTGTATTTGAATGTGGTTGTTCTCTTGCAAATTTGAGTATTTGTCTTGATCAATACCGTTGACTTGAATAGTTCTCATAATCAAACAAAAATGAAGTGCGACTACAATGAGGCCAAATGAAGTTGCATAGGCAATATTTGAAATTTTTGCCTCTCGTTGTGACCAGACAATTATCAAATCGAGTCTCGTGTGAAGAACATTGCACACTAACTAAAGTGTGAAGTCTTGTTTGACATTGGAGTTGATGCCTTGTGTGATGAGCTTACTGTGAACCATGTGTGATGACATGCAAAATTTTATCCGTTAGTCTGGTTGACTAAGTAATGCAATATTTGAAATGATGGTATGTAACTTTGAAAAGTGTTAAAATTTGACATCATATCTCTTTTATAGCCAAACTCGTGAGTGTTTGAACCTTGCTTGAACACCCTTTAAGACTTACCCTTTTTCTTGGAAGAATAATGCAAATTGAAAATGTTCTTTGCCCATTACCCGTAATCCTCATAATTTGTGGTTTGTATGAATAGCCAATTTAGTCTAAAAGCCTAAGTTAGGGATGTGGTGAAAGAGTAGGTAAATCTAGAAAAAGAAAAGATGAATGAAAAAGAAAAAGAACGAATAAGTTTGAAATAAAGTTGTGAAAGTGCAAAAGAAAATGGGGTGTCCATTATTCCATGGAAAGTGAATAATTGGGTGACTTGTTGATTAAGAATGAGAATGATGAAGAGAATGGAAGAAAGTGTTGTGCATACCATGTTTTTTTAGAATAGCAGCCATTGAACCTAAATGACCGTACTTTTACCCTAAGCCCCATTACAAGCCTTGAAAATGCTTTTTGATCTTGAGCGAGCTGAAACAAGTGTTGATTGGAAAATAATATCAAACCTATAAAAGGAGTCATGCATGTGTTCATATTTGTGAAAGTGAGTGTTGATGGTGATTTCAGCGTTATAATTTCTTGAACCATTGTGCGTGAATATGGAATCAATTCTTTGTGTGAGGGCATTTGAGTACCTTTGTTGAGTTTGCACTTGTATATCAAGCAAGTATTGTGAACTTGAGAATCTTTGACAATGGTGAGTTGCAACTAAAATCATTGAGTGTACAATTGATCAAAGTAAGTTGAGTCCTTTTTTGAATGCATTCATGATTGAGTCCTGTGTAGTACTGTTTGATACATCCTACTTGAAATGTTGAACTTGAGTTTTACTTGAGGAAAAGCAATAGATTAAGTTAGGGGTGTTGATAAGTCCATGATTTGGACTCATTTAGGGATTTATTTGAATAGATTTAGTGTCTTCAAATGCTTATTTTGTGCAAATAACTGATGTAAAACCCTTAATTCCAAGTATTAGGATTGAGGAACAAAGCATGGACACTAATGTGCAAAAAGGAACAAGACAGTTGAAAGAACAAAGAAAAGAATGTTTGGTGATCGCCTAATCCATTAGGCGAGTCGCCTAATCCATTAGGCGAGTCGCCGAGTGGCTATTACTCGCCTGAAGTTCTAGTTTGCCAAACCCGAAGGAGAAAACAAGTTGGAAAGAGAAAATAACACTCAATGTGTCACAAAACAGTTTTTTGATACACTGATTAGATCACCCAAAGTTACAGAAATTGAGGATGATATAGTCCAAAGCAAAAAGGCGATGAAAGTGACCATAGGGTGGATGGACGAGCCGATCGGTGATCTCGACTTACTACGCAGAATGGTACTTCACAACATATTTGTGGAGACTATAAATACATTATCAAACATTATGTTTAGAATAAAAAAATTATTCTTAACAATTAGGAGAGTAATTTTGGAGTTTTGAACTCGTGAGTATTGAGACAACATTACCTTAGCATTGAAGAATTGAAGTTTTCTTTTTTTTGAAAAATTGGAAGTGGGTCTTTGATATTCTTTAACTTGTAACTTTGTAAAGACAAATTAATCATACCTAATTGATGGAAACACAATATGGTAAAGTTTTTTTTTCTCTTTTTATGATGTCTAGATAAAACCCCAATTCTTGGGGTGTGATTATTTGATTATGGGGTTATTTAACTTGTGGGTATTACTAATTATTAGTTTAAATGTTATTTAAAAGTGATTTCAATCAGTAATTGTGGTTTAATTTAAGAGTTATAGTTGCAAATATAATTCCTTTTGGCTTGCTCGATAGATAGGTTTTAAAATTAAGATTACTAAATTGATCGTCTGTCGGTATTGTGTTTTCATGGGTTCATCTCGAGAAAGTGAATCCTAAATACTTTTCCACACATTCATCTCGAGAGAGTGAATGGACTAAAGAGTAGGTTGTTCTAATTTTCTTTCTTGTTGGTGTCGAGAGAAACCAACTAGATTTGGGGTAAATTGCTCGAGAAAAAGTTTATATCTACTAAAGTCTAGCTTAGTCAATGATTTACAACTATTTACTATCAGTTTCAATTACCCATTTGTCTATACTAGCCTATAATCGAATCACATTAGAAGAACCTGTCTCATTACTTGTCAATTGGTGCTATTTTTTGTTGTTATACTTGATAGTTGAAACTAAAACCCCCTTATTTTAAACTTGTATAACCCCTAAATTGAATCATGTTTTTATTAACAAATGTCTATTCCTATGATTTACTTGAACATATTCATACTTTGCTATTGAATCTTAAATATGTACCACTCCCTATGATATTTGACCTAACTCATTTAGTTGGGTTATATGTTGACTAACGATTGTTGACTCACTTTTCGGGAAAGACAGAGGCAGAGACATTTGATACAATGATCACATGTACTGTATTTGTGTTTGACCAATGGAGAATGTGTTGTTTCATTCGGGTTGTACTTTTTCATACATGTCAGTCATCACTACCTCGTAAGGCCGTTGAGAATTGTTTTTGCTTTTTTTGCTAAAAACTTTTGAAAAGGTCTTCAAAGAACCTTTACATCTATTACAAATTCTGGTTAGTAGGTACCAAAACACATGAATTTCTTAGTTTTCCTTGGGATTTTATGTGGTTTGTGATGTACTTGATACCCCAATCCATGTTTTTACCCCTGTTGGAAAGTCAGTCATAGAGGTGTACAAGCCTAAGCTATCTAAAGTCATATCCTCCATTTCGCTTGAAACTAGTGGAGCGGGCTTATTTGATATATTTGGCTTATATTCGGGATATTGAGATTGATTCTCCCTAAATTGAGTCTATTTCATATGATGTCAAAATTTAGAGAAGTGTTTTCTACTGATTTGCATGGTATGCCCCCGGATAGAAACATGGATTTCTGTATTGATTTGGAACGTGGTACCCGCCCCATATCCACTCCTCCTTATTGCATGGACTCGTCAAACTTAAGAGAGGTTAAAGATCAAATTCAGAACTTCTTGATAAATGCTTCATTCGTCCTATTGTTTCTCCGTGGGGTGATCCTGTTTATTTGTTAAGAAAAATAATGGTAGTATTAGGATATTCATTGATTATTGACAGTTGAATTGGATAACCATTCAGAACAAGTATAGACTACATTAGATAGATGAAATTCTTAACCAGTTCCAAGGTGCATCATTTTTATATAAGATTAATCTAAGGTCTGGTTACCATCAGCTAAAGATTATGTCTGAGAATGTACTAAAGATGGCGGTCAGGACCCACTATGGGCACTATGAGTTCCTAGTGATGTCATTTGTGTGGAAAATGCATCTGCATCTTTCATGAGTTTGATGAATGGTGTATTTAAACCATTTCTGAATTTTTTTGTTGTTTTTCATTGATGTCATTTTGGTCTATTCAAAGAGTAAGGAATAGCATGCCGACCATCTTCGTATTGTTTTGGGTATTCCTAGGAGACAAAAGTTATATGCAAAATTTTCCATGTGTGAGTTCTGGTGGACTCCAATTTCCTTTTTGGGGCATGCAATTTCAATGGAAGGGGTAATGGCACATCCCTAAAATATCAAAGGAGTCAAGAATTGGATCCGACCTAGCTCTGTGACTGAAGTTAAAAGATTGTGGGGATTGCGAGCTACTATCATTGGATTGTGAAGAATTTTGCTTCTAGCACCACACGTTTGACAAGGTTGATAAAATAGAGGTACATTTCGAGTGTATTTACAAGTGTGAAGAGATCTTTCAAAAGCTCCAGACTCTTCTGACCACAACACCAATTTTGACACTACGAGTGGAAGGTAAATATATTGTTAATTGTGACACTTCACATTCAGGTTTGAGTGTTAAGTTGATGCAAGATAAGAGTGCCATAGTTTATGCATCGTGGCGGTTGAAAGTGCATGAGTGGAATTACCCGACACATGATTTGAAGTTGGAAGTGGCAGTGTTTGCTCTCAAGATCTCACGACAATACCTTTATTGTGTCAGGTGTGAGGTATTTACTGACCACCTTAGACTACAAAATGTATTCACTCAAAAGAACCTAAATCTGAGACAACAAAGGTGGAACGAGTTACTCAAAGATTCTTATGTGACCATTTAGTATCATCGGGGTAAGGCTAATGTGGTGGCAGACGCATTAAGCCAAAATGCAGTGAGTATGGAAAGTCTAGCTTGCTTGAGTGTGTCCAAGTGACCTCAGGCTAAGGAAATTCAAACCTTGGAATCTAAATGCAGTTGGACATCTCAGAAAAAAGATAAGGTGTTAGCTCACATTGAGGTTAGAGCCACATTCATTGAAGAGAGTCAAACAATTTAAGGATGATAGTTTGAATGACCTTAAAAGAAGACAATGTCTGCCAAGTCACAAGATGTGACTCTTGATGCGGGGGTGGGGGTGGGGGGTGTGCTTAGTTTTAAGGGAAGGATTTTTGTTCCTCAAATGGATGACTTGATTCAAAATTATTGACAGAATCTCATGGTTCTCCATATTCCATTCATGCGGATGTGACCAAAATGTACAGAGACTTGAAATGACTTTATTGGTCGCTTGGAATGAAGAAAGACATAGATGAGTTTGTGGCCAAGTGCCAAAACTGTCAACAAGTAAAATGTGAGCACCAAAGGCCTGCAAATTTGGTCCATAGATGCCAATTATGAAATGGAAGTGGCAAAGGATAGCTATGGATTTTGTGGTTTGTCTCCCCAATACCTTGGGAAAGTTTCACTCCTTTTGGGTGGTGGTTGATAGACTGGCTAATTCAGTCCACTTCATTCTAGTTAGAGTTGAATATAACGTGCACCAATTGTTTAAGGTATGTGTGAAGGAGATAGTGAGTGTTGCGCCCATATTGAACATGCAAGTGTACGTGATCGTTCAAGTACTAAAGTAGCTTTTATTAAGAGCCGACTATCAAACCCAAAGAGAGGGTTACAAGATTGATTAATTTTCTAATAAAAAATTAAACGAGAAGTAAACAAACGTGATACAATATCTAAGATTTCAAACAATGATTGGGTAAATTCCAAGGTTGTAGCTAAATTCAGGAATCATACACATTTCTTGTAAAATGTATATTCATCACAATCGAATCAATGATCACATGTTTAACTGTATGATTATTGTCTCCCGACCTCTAATCGCCTATAGTAAATGAAAATCTAACTACATCCTTGAGCGGGGATAGGTTGGACCAATTATCAAGCATTATGATTTCTTCATGTAACATGACCAATCAAGATTTCTAGGTATATCCCTATCCTAGCTACAAATTAACTCTAATTATTAAGAGAAAGTCATGCTCCTCATGCCCGCCTTCTATCCTCTTATTCCTCTCCCTAATTCAATTTACACAATATGTTTATTTCAATGGTAATCAAGCATGAAATATAAGAAAAACATGAACATAAAATAAATTCATATGATAGTTAATGACAATCCATAAAACTTCAATAAGTTACAATCACCATGTAGTCACAACCCTAGAATTAGGGAAATTAGCTACTCATAGTAGGAATTTTGATCAAACAAAGTTTAAAAATCATAAATAGATTGAAAGTAAAAGGGTTTAGGAAAGAGCCCTATAAACTAATGAAATATCTCTCCAAAGTGTCGTTCTTTAAAACGCATAAAAAGAATATTATAAAATATTAATCTATTTATAGTTAAGTCGAAGCGGACAATACTAGGACATTGGGGCACAACGCGGAGGTGTTCGTTCAACACTAGTTCGAGGAGTTCATTTTTTCTCCAAGACGCGGGGATGTCATGAACCATTCTGTCCCATTTTAATTCGCGACCAAGAATAGAATTCCTCTCCTTGACGCAGAGAGGATAAGATTCGACTTGTACTTCATTTCTTTATTTTTTAAAAATTATTTTTTATCTTTTATAGATACCATAAGAAGTACAAAAATGAGAGGACAACTCCTAATACCTACTTAAAGTGTACTTCATTTCTTCATTCTTCTTTCTTGCTTTTTTTCAACTTGGATCCTCTCGTGATTCTTAATGCCCATTTCAGTGTTGTTTATGCCTTCAATATTACCTACACAACTAATCATGTTGGTTAGTATATATACAATCGAAAAACTTGACATGACTATAAATAAACATAAAATGATTCCAAAATTGACCTAAATGCGTGTATTATTTGGTTATGCCTAAGATGAGTGAGGTTGTATAGAGTGCCCCTTTTTATCATCTCATACTGTGGTACGCAGTTCATATCCAAGTTTTGGAGAGAATCGAATGATGAGTTGGCCACTCAACTCACTTTTAGTACAACTTTTATTCCACAAACGGATAGACAATCATGAAAGACTATTCAAGTGTTAGAGGACATGTTGAGGGAATGTGTGATTGGCTTTGGAGGACATTGGGAAAAGTTCCTATCATTGTTTGAGTTAACCTATAATAATTGTTACCACTCCAGCATTATTATGGAAGTGTTCGAGGTACTTTATGGGAGGGGTTGTACATCACCCATAGGATGGGTTGAGGTTGGAGATGTGACACCCTTGGGGGTTGAATAGCTGAAGGATGCTCTAGATAAGGTAAGAGCATCCAAGATAAGCTCTTAGCAGCCCAACGTTGATAGAAAAAGTATGCAGACCATAAGGTAAGAGACATGGCATTTCAGACTAGTGAGGAAGTTCTTCTTAAAGTGTCACCCATGAAAGGGATGATGAGATACAGCAAGAAGGGCAAGATTAGTTCTCGAGATATTAGACCATTCAAAAAATTCTTGACTGTGTAGGTCCATTGGCTTATATGTTGGCTTTGCCTCCTAAATTTTTGGGAGTTCATCCGGCATTTATGTGTCCATGTTGAAATATCATGGAGACGGGGATTACATCATAAATGGGACCTAGTTTTGTCAGACAGGGACCTTCAATACAAGGAGGAACCGGTTCCAATTCTCGATCGCGATATCTGGAAGATGCGAACCAAATAGATAAAGTCTATGAAATTTCAATGGAAGCATCATCCAAATGAGGAAGCTACTTAGGATATCAAGAAGGACTTGCAAGACAAGTATCCAGTTGTTCAATGATTCAGGTACTACTATATCCTTGCTTTAGCCAGTCTTGCTTAGTTGATCACTCAGAGACGAGTGATGGGTAAATTGGAACCTATTGTAAACTATTTCTATCGTTAGGGAAAAGCCTTTATGGAAAGAATTGGGTCTAGAAAACATTAGAGTCGTGACGTAAAAATTCTTAGCCAAAATCACATTAAGAAGAAAATCGAGTCATGTGATGTCTCGTAAATATAGTAATGAATGAGAGATTTAATAATGAATTTCTTTACATGAGTGAATATCCAAGATATTAAGGAGCTTGTAACGCTTTACGAAATCAAAAATTCGAGTGAGTAGAACTCCCGAAATTGATCTTAGCTTGAATGTGTAGATTTTGAACATCAAGGCTTGAATATGTGTTGTGAAATGGGGGTTTGAAACTTTAATTCAAACGTATTGTCTCTGCGCAAGACTTTAAGGGGCAGTTGTGGCACGATGGGGTCCGCCGTAGCGTCCCAGTCGTGAATTAAGTTAATCCCCAAAAACGTTCTTTTTTAGCAATTTTTGTTCTTGAGAGCTAAGAAACGACCAAGGGAAGTTCTTCATAGTTTACCACCTCTTCTAGCTCGAAAGGTAAGATTTTTACTTCTCTGAAATCCATTTTTTAATCTGTAGAACTTAGATTTAATGGGATTACCAATGGGGAAAGATTTTAACCTAAAACTAATGGTGGAAAAAGCCCTAAGTTGGGTCTTAGGATCTTGGGTTTGCCCTAGAATTGATAATTTCGATTATAATCCGGGTAATTAGGCCTCTTTTATTGATCCTTGGATTAATTTGTTGTTTTTAGACCATGAACAAGCGTAAAGAATTTGAAAAGGGAAGATTCAAGTGCCTTGGGAGATTCAAGCTTTGTTTCTAGGTTGGTGATGGTTTGATTTCATGTTTGTGTTATGTATGTTGGTAATTACTTCATTGTAATGCATGTACGTATGTGAATGAAACACTATTGATCAAACCAAATAAATTGTGTTTGAATGAACAAATGTATGCCATGATCCAAAACTTGATTGTATGCGTATGATTATGTATTTTATGAGTGTGAATGTAATTGTGGTTATGTTAATTGGATCATGTATCACGTTCTGACATATACAAAGGATTGGGTGTCATGTTTCGACACATATCTTGTATCGGGTTTCACATTTTGACACATTAATTGGGATCACGTGTAATGTTCCGGCACACTAACAGTTTGTGTATGGGTTCCATGAGAGGACCGTTGTATTGTTATATCTATTTGTTATTAAGAATGTGAAATTGTACATTACTCCTCAAACTATAAGCGATGTGTGTGTGTGTGTGTGTATATATATATATATATATATATGTCATTATTACTATGTTATGACTGCCTATGTATGTTTCATTTATTGGAATAGATGTGTGATCCTTCAAGTACACTGTGGTTATAACTTGATACTACACTTGCTCATTCTTTATTGAGTACAGGGAATTTTCAGGCGGCTAGTGATAGACTTCATCTAGAATATCACTGATTGAGATCATATTCAAGGGTGAGTCAATTCTCTCAGGCTACCATAGGTCCTTCAATTTAGTTTAGTATATTCCTTTCGAATTCAGACTGTTTAAGATATTTCTTATGTTTGGTTGGGGTTGTACCCCTTTCTCTTAGACTTGTTTGTTTTTTAGATGTTTTGGTACAACGACTTTCAGTGTTGTGGGTTAAATTCCGCATAAGTTCAATTGATGTTTTGAGTCTATGGGAACTCCATATTTATTCACATTTAAACAGGCTTCCATATCTTGAAATGCTTAATTTTTGGTTAAGTTGCTTAGTCTGGTTGTAGTAATGGTTCTCCCACCGGAGGGTTAGTGTGGGTGCCAATCATGACGGTCTGGGTCATGACAAAGGCCAACTTAGAAGATTTTGGGAGTTAAAGGAAAATCTTTCTTATGAAGAGGTTCTAGTTGAAATTTTAGACTGGCAAGTTCAGAAGCTTAGGAATAAAGAAGTTGCTTTTGTGAAGGTTCTTTGGAGGAATCAATTATTAATGAGGGGTGCTACTTGGGAGGCCGAAGCCGATATGATGTCTAGGTTTCCTCATCTATTTCCTTCCTCTCATATTCTATATTGAGGTATTAGTTCCTCATGATTCATTCTTTTGGATTCATGTGTTTTACTTATTCTCATGTTTCTATATGTATGTATGTTCATGAGAACTTGATTTTTGTAATATGATTTAGCTTGATATAATTCTCCATGTTTATATGCATTTTTATGAAATTGCATTCATGATGGATTTTTAGTTCCCCTCCGACTTTACTCATGCTCGATTAAGTCCCATTCGAAGATGAATATTCTCAAAGGGGATATATTGTAACACCACTGAAGTTGGAAAGTCAGAAAGTAATGTAAAATACATAAAATTGGTGGAAGTAGTGGTCAAAGAATCCAATCTACAAATTGTAAAATTCATATGGGCCATAACATGTGAATCGTAAGAATCAAAGTTGAGTTTTAGAATTTCAAGTTTCTTAAGTTGGCCTACAGATAGAAAGGATGAATCGTAGAAGTTTTGATGGACCATAGAATGGTCCTGTAGAAGTATTCCAGACTTAGTGAAATTCTGGAGTAAAGTTGAGTTCTACGATTTTGGTCTACAAACCATAGGTAGCCCTACATGTCGTAAAAATGTCTTGTCAAAGCTGTCATTCCTAGATAATTGGCAAAAATGGGACGTATACTCTATAATGAATTAATTATCGTGTCTCAAACTCTCGAACCTGAGTGACTCTCCTTTCTCACACTCTAAGGACAAAATGGCCATGAAAGGCATTCGAAAATAACTCCAAAGTCACTGGAGGAGATCCAACTGCAAAGACCTTGAATAAAATCTCCAATACTCTCTTGCTGACAACCATCTCTAGCAACTCTCTTCATGTGGCCAGAAACTCACAAACGTCCTCGCTCTTCCCACTTTAACATTGGGGTGGGTCCATCTTTTGGAATTTCTCATACATGCATTGATCATCCTATGTTAGAACAACTAAAGGTGCATCTTGACCCCCAACTATCGGTGCAAGCTCATCTCAAACCACGTGATCCACTAGTGGCTGCCTCATCGGATCCTGAATAACTGGAGAATGTTGCTCTAAGGTTTGAGCTTCGACTCTAGTATGAAATCCCTGTGGTGTGTCGGTCACACCACCACCCTAATTAAAACTCTATAGCACACCCAACGTCCCTAATAAGGTATCCTAAACCAAAGGAGTGGCTACGTGCTTTGGAGGAACCTAATCCTCTCGAACATCAATTTGAGGCTCTAGAGAGGCCTCTCCGGCATGACCCTTCACTAGTGCCACTCCACGGGCACAATTCCTAGATTGTGCTACTCCATGGGTATGATCTCAAGCTTGGCCACTACCACTACCCCTAACTGAGGCCTCATTAATTGCTTAACAATAGCTCTTGTCCTCGTTATTTGTCAAAAAAACACGCGACAATTCAGTACAAAAAAAGGTAACCATGCATGATGAGAAAAAATCAACAAAAGTAAGTTTCCTAACATTTTTCATAGACTCTCGAATATAAGTACATATGTATCTATACCAATCCTCGAGACTCTACTTAGACTTGACTTGTATACATATGAGACCTATGAACCTAGGGCTCTGATACGATTTTTAATTACCCAAAGTGGATGTAATGACACTCGTCTTATCTCACCAAGACAAGTTATCCTAAACTCAAATAAAATGATAAAATGTGGAAGTAAAATAACAGTGAAAGTTTAACAATTAATAACGTGGATAACAAAGTCAACTTAGTTAAACCCTTAAGACCTAGTTGTCACATACACAAACCTCTAATATATTATATTTGAAAGAAAATATAAATCTCAAATGATGTTATCTCTAAAGTAGAATAATATCATAAATAAGAGTAAGAAGGTCCACTGAGATCACAAAAACTATCTCACAAATCTCCACAAGAATCCTAGACTGGAAGAGAATAGAAAGTATCACGGCGATGTGGGCTCATAACCTACACAAAAACATAGAAGCAAATGATGAGTACAAAACCACACGGTACTCAAAAAGCAAACTTTTAAACACAAAGTCAAATAATATAAAATACGGGTACACTTACCACTCCAATCGAATCTCCACAACTACAACATGCATAAAACCAGTCCAACCTAATAGTTCATAATTTACATAGCACATAGCTCAACAACAACACTTCAGCAATTACATTTTCTCACAACAAGCACACTAGTCACCAATTAATTATAAGTTCCAAAGAAAGGCACTTAGAAGTTCACAATGATAAATGTATACAATACAATGAAATACAATGGCAAGTATTGTGATGTATGTCTGACTTAGTGACACACCCATTTTGTCTCTCAATTCAGGACCCATGAGAGACATATTTGTTCATGCACCCATCGCGGCGTGCGGCACAATCCTCGATAATTGAATCTCTTGCGGCATACGACATATTCCTTGAAGCATAATATTGTTTGCAGCATGCGACACGTCCCTCGAAATGGTATTTCTTCATTAATTCCTTATTCTTCCTCAAGTCACATAACACTTGTCACAACTATGTCTCAAAACCAATGCAAATGACATGTTCACACAAATATTGAGGAGATGACTATTTTTTATTAATGTATAATTCACAGCAATACAACTGTGATACAACATTAATAATGAATTAGTAGACCTTTCAAATTATTCAAACATATTACACATCAATATACAATCAAGGTGCCTTTTATGACATTGTTTACCTCATAAGGATCATTTAATACGAACAAGTCAACACATCACCAAGTCTTATTACTCCCTAATACATACCATAAGAAAATACATGATTCTATACACTTAACAACGGTTGAGAAATTCATTTGCCTCAATTAATCAATAATTCACTCAAGAACTTGAGTTTTTCCCTTTTGCTGGGCTTTCAAATCAACGCAATCCATTCATATAAACAATCACAATAGAATTTCGAAACTAACAACACCTACATTATTATATGTCTATCCTAGACCCAAAATAATAGAGTAAAAATCTTTAATCAAGTTCGTAATCTTGATGCCAATGAATATGTCAACTCTCATATTTCCCAAATTCAAGCCTAGGGTTAAGTTTCAATTCCTCCAGATACCATAAATCTAATAGTATTCATATAATACAATACAATCAATACTTAATTAAGTATATCAATTTGGTAAAACTTGAATCATAATGTAATACCATATTGAAAATTTTAAAAAAGTTAAAAAATGTATTTGAAATTTCAACCAACATATGAGAACAAAAAAAATATACGCAGTAACTAACCTAGTAGCTAACTCATATATTAATTTATCCATCATCGATTTTACTTATAATGCTCTCCATTACTCTCCAACATTGGCCTAAGCCTGATTCTCAACACCCCCTCAATGGATTGTAGTAACGTTTCATTCTATGAATAATATTAGTGAATTGCTTCTTATTAAGTCAATATATAAATATATGTGTATACAAGCATTAAAACTTAGTTCAAGATTTATGTTTACTTGAGAGGCTCATGCTTTCCTGGTATTCAGTGACTTTTTTTCGTTGTTTGCAAATAGAAGTCATCGTGGGTTGTGGTAACCTCGAATTAATCTTCGTTCATCTATATACAAGAGATAAGTTACTTGGATATCAAATGAATATGAATTTGACCCGTTCAGCACCCGCTAAGAAAAATTAATTTAATAAATACTCGTCAATCAACTAACTGTAGTTATCGAATAGTTCAAATCGACTGATCATAAATGACTTGGGGAAAGTATAATGAGGGGTCAAATGATAATTTTGACGAAAGTTTTCAAAAGTGACCTTTCAAATTATTATAACCTTGCTCTGCAAGCCCTCCCTAGAGTGGTTGCTCTTCCTCTTAACCTGAGGTTGCATACATGGTTAAATTTCTCAATGTTTTTAATGAAAAGCGTAAAACATATGACTTTGCCTCATAGACCTATGTTGAACTAAGTTTATTACTTCAAAATTACAAATTGTACACCTTACTTCATAAAACATAAGTTTAGAGTGATTTTTCACTGTACGTTATAAGTTCTACATGAATTAAATTATCAAACGTACATAAGTTGCATAGTATCTAATTCCTTCAGAATATGTTTAGAGATTTTTTTTCCTCATCCAACATAAGTTTAGAGAACTTTTATCTTGTTTGACATAAATTCTATCTGTATACGTTATGTCTCTTATAACATAATTTTATGGGTTCTAATTCTATAGGAACTAAGTTATGTAAGGCGTAACTTGTGAATCTGTACTAAACTTATGCCCTAGGTAGGAATCAAAGGATTTACATTGATATGTCTGGTAAAACATAACTTTTGTTATATCATGATACAAAAATATAAACTTCTGTCATTTTTTATGTCGATTTTTTCAGTTTTTTATTTGGGTAAATCACATAAATATGCTATATAATAAAAATATTTATCATCTATGTCAACATAATTTTTCTAACTAAATATAATATTTTTTTTGGAAATATAAAGATTGTACCGTCTTTGCCACTTTCTCAGCGCTTTTTCCTCTTCTGTTTTTCTCTCTTCTCTTCTTCACCTCTTTCTCAACTCTTTTTCCTCTTTTTTTTTCCCTCTTTTGCTTCTTCGTCTCTTTCTTTCTTTTTATTCTTCTGCTTTTTATTTTTTTCTCTTTTTTTAATCTTCTGTTTTTTTCGTCACTTTCTCTAACTTTATTCATCTTCCATCTATTTTTCTTCTTCTTCTTTGAATTTCTCATCTAAATAACCATCCTCAAATCAAGTTTTGTCCATATGACACTATTTTTATTCAAAAATAAGATGAAAAGAGGAATAGAAAGATTAGAAATTTGTACAAAACAACGTTTTTAAGCATAAATTTCAAATCTTCAAAATTACTGACGCAATAGTTCATCATTGATGATCATTATAAAGCTTTAAATTTTAAATTAATTATTTGAATTTTACGAATTTGATGATTAATTTTTATATTGTTCCTACAAATAATTGATAATGTCGCCTGGAGTTTATATGTCAAGTTTAAGAGGGTTTGTTTAAATTTATAATTGATTTTAGGAGAAATATTAGCTTATAATTCGAAAAAAAGTGAAATTTATGGAACTATATCTCAATTGTATTAACGTTGTATTAGATATGTTTTATAACTGTATTAATGTTGTATTAGATATGTTTTATAATTGTATTAAAATTGTATTAAAATCATGAATAATAAATTTATAATACATATTATAAGTTTCACTCCTTATAGTGATAGTAACCAAAATAATTTAAGTGAAAACTTGTAATACATTTATAACATATGCACAATATATATTGCAAACATCACTCATGTTCTTAGAGATACAAACCAAAGTAATTTATCAGACACTTATAATACATAATTTATTCATGAATAATACAAGTTTAATTCAGTCTATAAATTATTGTCTCGTCTTTCGTTAGTTACGTTTTCCATTGTTAATTTTCTCTTCTAATTTAATTTTAATATTGTGTAATACACTTTTAACGCAAATTTAATTCATTTGTAGTTTATTATATGTTACTATTAGATTACTAGTTTAATTAATTATTGATATAAGCTTAATTCACTCTATAGATCATTGTCAGGTGTTTTATTAGTTTTTTTTTTATCCATGCATAATTCCCTCTTCTAATTCAACTTTAATATTTGTGTAATGCACTTTTAATACAAGTTAATTCATTTTGCAGTTTATTGGTTGATTAGTTATGATTGAATTACTTGTTTAATTCATTATTAATACAAGTTTTATTCAATTTACAAATTGTGTAGTGCTCTTTTGTTTGCTACATTTTGCGTCCATGTTTAATTCACTTCTAATTCAACTTTAATATGAGTGTAATATATTTTTAAGTCAAGATTTAATTATTGATACAAATTTTATGTAGTTAAAATATATTTAAAATAAGTAATTATGTTTTAAAAGAGATACAATCAACATAAACTGTGGACAACAAGATCACAATATGAAGACTTGCAAAAATGTTACGCCTTATTATAAAGAATTTTTTTTAGTATTTTTTAGAATTTCATTACTTTACTATAAGAATTTGGATCATTTCTTTTGTCTTCTAATTAAGTATTAACACATGGCCTTATGTATGAATTGTTATGAAATTTGCTAGTTATATATCACTACCGAATGTGTGTTAAAAATACTACGTATAATTTATTTGTATTACATAAGAATTATAACTGTTGAGAAAAAAAAAATTAATGTATGTTAAAAATAGTTATGATTCATCTGTTTGACATATGTAAGTTTTATGAAATTTTTTAAGCTGAAGCTTGCATTATGAATTAGTGTTGTTTTATAAATGTATTAAATATGTATAGAATTATTTTAAAATTGTTTTAAGTAAGTATTGCTAAAAATTGATAAAAATGGTAATAAATTAGAAGTATACTTAAAAGTGGTAATTATTAAATAAAAGACCTTCACTTATGTAATTTTTTTTTTTTATTTAAAAGTTGGATAGTTAAAGTGTTTGTTTGTGCATTATGAAAGTTGGAAGTCAAAGTTAAAATTCGAAATCAAATTTAGAGTCTAATATATGTATATGCCTTTATAATATTGTATTAAGTTGTAGTGGTGACAGCTATAGATCATTCGAAATAGTTCAAATTGATAAAAAATTAAAATTGCTGAGTTACTTTTGTTCATGTAGGGACATCAATTATTAACATATCATTAACTTATTTTTCAAAATTCAATGACATAATTTAGAGTTTATCTCTATATAAAAATAAATTTAAAGAATTTTAATTGAATGCCGATTTAGAAATTTTAGTACTGATCCTTATTTAATTATTTTAATTAAAAAAGAAATTTGTTCATTATTTTCAAATCAAAACCATCTTCTAATGTGATTTAAGAAGTTCAAAATCAATTTAAATATATTAAAATGTAAGATTCACCCTTTCATTATTCGTAGTTAAAAAATCAAAAACCTGTTTTGCCTAATCAACTTGGCAAAACTAGAATATCACGCCGGCACGATCATAGGCGAATTCAGAATTTGAAAATTTTTGGTATATTAATATTACATCTAAGATAAACTTAAGAAATAAAAACAATAAAATAGCATTCTAGCTAGATTTGAACCCCAAGTCTCGTGGTTGGTTCTGTAGCTTGTACCAGCACAATGACAAACATATACTCTTCGTTGGTGCACAATTAATTATATTCTATTTTGTGTCAGTTTCTCATGATAGACATATACATATACACATAAATTTTTCTAAAGTTAACAAGTAAACGTGCATCTCATGCTATCGCCTCGTGCACGATGTGCATTATATTTTTTAAAATATAGTTAACTGAATTGAATTGTCATAACCTTACCATCAATTTTTTTTGTTGCATGTATTGTAAATTTACTATCAAATTTATTTAGTTTAGACTGACCTAAGAAATGATATTTAGAAAAAACTTCGAAATTTCATGTGCAGGCTATATTACTGAAATATGAGAACTGTTCATTTCCAAAAATAAAAGTGATGTAAATCATCACAAAATCTTATTAAATGTGAGATCTAAATACCTTTGGTATAAACAACATTATGTTGGAATTTTAAAAAAAAAAGGTGTGAATGGAAAATGAAGAGTTGCGACTTTTATGAAGAGTTGTGACTTTTATGAAATGTTGCGACTTTGATGAAAAGTCGTGACTTTTATGAAAAGTTGCATTTTTTATAAAAAGTTGTGACTTTTATGGAAAGTTGTGACTTTTATGAAAGGTGACGACCATTCTGAAAGATTGTGACTTTTCCAAAGGTTTGTGACCTTTCCGGTAAGGCACAATAAGAACCTTTTCGCACCACCCAATGTTTTCTATAAATTGAGGAGTTTCCTCTCATTTTAATGAAGAATTCATGGACTTCTTCTTCAACTACTAAATTTAGTATTCTAAGTGTACTTTACTGCCGTTGAGTGGTTCGCTGACACCGGAGTTTTTGGTATCTATACTCTGGTGATTGAGATTATTTTACCCTGGGAGGTCATATTCCAAATCAAACCTCGGATACTAGAGGGGAATAATTTCCTTAAGGGGACACTGTGAATTCAGTGGACTTGATCTTTTTCCTATTAAAAATTTCCGGATTCTGGTACGTGTTTTACAAATTTTAGATTTGTGAATTAATTTCAGTTCTTCTATTCTTCTGTTCTTCACTGGATTCATTAAACTAGGTAACTTGTTTACGCAAGAAAGTTTGTTGGAATCAGTAAGATTCTTTAGACACATATAACAACAATTCCTCTTTAAGAAAAATATTTCGTATATTTTTTTTAAATCTATTTCTGATTCTAGTTTCGCTACTAGTTTTAATTTTCTAGTTGTGAAAATGTTCTTAAACTTTGTTTTCTTACAAAGATGTTCAAAGTTTTGTTCTAAGTATGTTTGGAATACAAGATGAACAACAATCTTAAGGAAATTTATTATACTGTTAGTATTTTTGTATTCTACTGATTGAGAGAATCTGATTATGAAAGTAGAAGATAAATGCATTACTTCTTCATAATTCGTTGCTTTGTTTAGCAACGTCGAAATGAGAATGTAAACAGAAATTTTTTACGGTATTCCGTTTAAATATTACCAGGTAACTTTATTATTAAATTATCTAAGGAGGAAAATAGTTTCTAAGAGTTATCATCTTTGGTTTTTAATTTTTTTTATTATGTGTATCTTTGGAAAAAGATCTGCAAACCATATGTTGTGGTATGAATTTTACTTCGCAAATATTGTTGCTTTTAAAATTCTTTAGTTTGCAAAAATAAGAGATGCATATTTTTTATTTGATAAAATAGTATGTCAAAATGTTATAGTTGGAAGACTATTTGATAAGAAAAACATTTCTATGTGATAAAGAATATGTGTTATTCTGTTTGGAGAAATTTTTTTTTTTTGTAGTTTTGTACTCCATGAGAAATGTTAATGTGTCTGATTTTTGTAGACTAAAAACTTTTGTAATTTTATACTCTGGATAAATTGGACTATGCAATTGGTTTGAAGAATATAAAAACTTCACATAATAAGTCAATGTTGTACTTTTGATTTTCTATAAACTCCAATGTAATATAGAAATAAATTGTACAATTTCTTTTTGTCCTTATTGTTAGTATTTAAAATACTAAGTGGTATGTCTATTTATGATAGAGAAAAAATACCAGTGAATTAGAATTTGTGATTTTGTATTTCTATGGAATGAACTTTGACATTGTGTAAACATTGCCAAAGAGAATTGCAGCACTATAATTCTTTCGTAGAATAATGTTTCCAACATTAAAATATGTGGAAAAATTATTTTCAAATACTTGAAAAATATTTTTGAGATCACATTTGAAATGTGGGGGTTATTTGCTTATGATTAGACTTGGTGTCTAATTTAACTTTGGAGCAAAAGATATGAAATTTAATGATACTTTTGTATTATGTTATACCCACAAAATTCTTGGAGTATATTTGATATTGTGGTTGTTGAGTTTCTCTATTACTAGTATATAGTGTGACTAGTATGAAACATCCAAATTATATATATACTTGTTCAAAATAATTGTGTTCTTTTATGAAAAAAAAAATCACTTAAAATGTTGTGATTTTTCATGAAAAGATATGTCTATTATAATAAAAGTATTTGCATAGACATGAATATTGATGAATAGTCATTTGTTATGTTTTTTGTAAAAATAACAGTTGGACTATATTGTCTTTATTGAACCCAATGAAACTTTGTTCATAGGTAGTTCTTTAACAATCAAATTGAAAGTTATGGAAAATGTCCTTCTGAAAAGGATATTTGACAATCTAAACAATGTTTATATCACACAAAATTGTGAGAAATAGGAACAAAATATTAGTGAGGAAAAAGCTACCTCGCGAAGAGCTTTTCAAACTCAATGTTTTTATTTGTTCTTACTTGCTTGAGTTAATGTTTGTGACATGAACACTTGGGGCATGTCAATTACAAAACCTTATAACATTCTTATAAATCTGTTGAAAGTAATTCTAATCCCTTAGAATTGAATTACACTGAAATTTATGATATGAAGTTAACACCATCTCATGGTGGGAAAAAGTATTTGTTACTTTTATTGAGAATTGCATTAGAAATGACTATGTCTATTTGCTAAATGGTAAGGATGAAGCAATAGAAATGTCTAGACAATGTAATATCGAAGTTGAAAATCAGTGTGAAAAAAAATTATATAAGAAGTGATAAGAATGGAGAGTATAAATCTCATTGTGCAGAAATATGTTTGGAAAGTGAAATATCAAACTACTGCCATATTCACCTCAATCTAATGAAAAATCGAACGTTGAAATAAATTATGGATGCATAATTTATAAGTTTGATTTTACACAAAACTTGTGTGGGGGAACTATCCTTACTGCAAAAGGGATCAATAAAAATTTTGTCCTTTTAGAAAGAAAGCGATCTTGTTTGATCAGAATATGATTTTTTCCATATGAAAAATGGAAAGAAAGGAAATACAACTTGAAATATTTCAAAGTGTGGGGGTATCTAGTCAAAGTCCAAGATCCTATTCCTAAAAGAATTAAAATAGGACCTATGACTGTGGATCAGAAATTAGACTTGAGTAGTCTAGAGAAGGGTCTAAAAGGCCTAGGAAATGAAAAGGATAATGTACATAATAAAGAGATTCAGAGGCTTAGTAAAATGTTAAAGGACATTTACTTCCTTCGAATATGATTTTGTAACATTTTCTGTGTCTTCTGTAGACTCATCCTTTGGAAAGATGGTGTCAATAAACAATATAGAAAGTTAATTGATCTTCTTCAAACAAATAAACCTTTGGGTTCAAAATGAATCTTTAGAAGGAAAAATAATAGTTGATAGAACTATTGAAAAATATAAAGCAAGACTTTGTGTCAAAGGCTTTAAAAAAAAATAAGATTTTGATCTTGTCGATATATATACTCGTTAGTAATTAGAATTACATCCATTCGGATGCAAAAATTATTATTGTAGTATATGACCTCCAAATTCATCAAATGAATGTGAAATGAACTTTCTTAAATGTAGAATTGGAGGAAGAAATTACATGGAACAACCCGGGGGTTTTGTGGTACCTGGTAAATAAAAGAAAGTATGTGAACTTGTTAAGTCACATTATGGAAGCACCAAAACAATGACATAATTCAATCAAACCATGTTGGCAAATGGATTGAAGAATGATGGAAGTGATAAATGTGTTCACATTAAAATCATAAGGTCACTGTTTGTTTGTATATTGGTGATATGTTGATCATCAATAGAGACACTAATGACATAAATGCTACTAAACGTATACTATAAAGCAAGTGGAATGAAAATTATTGGAGTTGCTAATGCGATCTTAGATATAAGAATTCGTAGAACTCCATAATGTTTAGCATTTTCACGGTCTCATTGCATTGAAAGGTACTTAACTAGTTCAAATATTTGAATGTCAATATTGTCAAGTGTCCAATAAATGTGAGCTTTGCATTTCAAAAGAGTGAAAACAAAAGTGACTCACAATTGGATTGTGCAAGATTTTTGGGAAGCATGATGTATATCATATAGTGTGTGCGACCAGATATAGCATTTGCTATTTTAAACTGAGTCCGTTCAGAAATGATCCCAAATAAATTCATAAGATGACAATAAATAGAGTTTTGGAGTATTTAAAATAATACTTAAAACTATGTCTTGCATTATAACAATATCCAACAATATTGAAAGATATAGTGATGCAAATTGAATCATCAGAAGAATGAAGTAAAATTCACAAGTGGATATGTATTTATTATTGTTAGAGGAGCAGTCTCTTAGAAATATTTCAAAAGAGACATGTATCGCTAGCTCTACAATGATCTTTGAGCTAGGTGCCCTAGATAAGGTCGGTGAATAAGTTAAAAGACTCCGGAATTTCTTGATAGATATTCTATTTTGGCCCAAACCATTGGCATTAGTATGCATACACTTTCACAGTCAAGATGCAATAGGTAGGGCATGGAGCATGACGTATAACGGAAAGTCTCGTCATATACGACATAGACATGATACTGTTAGAAAACTACTCTCTAGTGGAATTATCAGAATTGACTATGTAAAGTCAAAGGATAATGTGTCGGATCCACTTACAAAAAGGCATAACTAGAAAGAAAGTTAAAAGATCATCTAAGAGAATGAATTTACGGCTTAGGACAAGTCATCATGGCGGTAACTCTATCTAGCAGACTAGAGATCCCAAGAGCTAGATTCAAGGAGAAAAACAAAGTTGTGAATGACGGTTCGGCATTGTCAATAAACTCAATCCATTCTCATGATGAAGACAATGCTCATGGACAAGGATACAACATTAAGGCTTGTTAATGAGTTAATAAAGCTTAATGGTTTTAATGATTTTCTAAGTTTGGCAGAGTTGACCAAATAGTGTATCTACGCGATAACACGGTTAGAAATCACCTATGTGAGTGTGAAGTGTAAGCCGCTTCAAAGAAGATGATTGTCAAAAGCCCATCTCTCTATACACTCATGAAACCAGGAGGTGTTCATGGCTAAAACGAACACAACCGTAAGAACCATAGATGGTAAAGGGTTAATTGTGTGACATATGGTTGTCTAGGTATACACCAAAGTTCGACGGTTCAAAGATATCGCATCTACCGATTGACCGAGTATATCCGACATATATTCACTACGGAAAGTCCAAGGGGAAACCTACTTATCCAGATGCAATTAATTCTTGCTTGTAAAGTACACATACTTGTCCGTTTCTTTGTCTTCCAGTCATTCCCCATTCATGCGGGGGATTGTTGAAATTTTAAAAAAAAGAAGGTGTGAATGAAAAATGAAGAGTTGCGACTTTTATGAAGAGTTGTGACTTTTATGAAATGTTGCGACTTTGATGAAAAGTCGTGACTTTTATGAAAAGTTGCATTTTTTATAACAAGTTGTGACTTTTATGAAAAGTTGTGACTTTTATGAAAGGTGATGACCATTCTGAAAGATTGTGACTTTTCCAAAGGTTTGTGACCTTTCCGGTAAGGCACAATAAGAACCTTTTCACACCACCCAATGTTTTCTATAAATTGAGGAGTTTCCTCTCATTTTAATGAAGAATTCATGGACTTCTTCTTCAACTACTAAATTTAGTATTCTAAGTGTACTTTACTGCCGTTGAGTGGTTCGCTGACACCGGAGTTTTTGGTATCTATACTCTGGTGATTGAGATCATTTTACCCTCGGATACTAGAGGGGAATAATTTCCTTAAGGGGACACTGTGAATTCAGTGGACTTGATCTTTTTCCTATTAAAAATTTCCAGATTCTGGTACGTGTTTTACAAATTTTAGATTTGTGAATTAATTTCAGTTCTTCTATTCTTCTGTTCTTCACTGGATTCATTAAACTTGGTAACTTCGTGTTTCTGCAAAGTTTGTTGGAATCAGTAAGATTCTTTAGACACATATAACAACAATTCCTCTTTAAGAAAAATATTTCGTATATTTTTTTTAGATCTATTTCTGATTCTAGTTTCGCTACTAGTTTTAATTTTCTAGTTGTGAAAATGTTCTTAAACTTTGTTTTCTTACAAAGATGTTCAAAGTTTTGTTCTAAGTATGTTTGGAATACAAGATGAACAACACATTATAGCTCTATATTTTTATATACTAAATAATAGGTAAAATTAAAATAAAATTTCAAAAGAATATTTTTCAAATTATGATGGACATTCATTGTTGAGATAACACTATTTTTTCGATAAATATTACTAATATAAAAAGGGAATATCAAAACATTGATGTTGATTTAAGGAAGAATGATATTTAGATTACAAATTTTAAAATTTCACGTGCAAGTTTTGTGATTTTTAAAGTCGATATGACATTAATTTTGTTGTTAAAGAGAATAGGAAACCATCTAATTAGATATACATCTGTATCATATTTATTAATTCTTTATGTTCTTTTAAATAATTATGTATCTTGCCATTAGTTAATAGTTTTCTATCATAGATTAAAAAAAGATATAGCTAAATGGTAATACATATATTTTTGATATCGAATACACTAAAGTATGGAGAAAGGTATGCGAGATGGGGAGAGAGATGAGCTACTCATATATTTCGGATATATGCGAATCACACTAGATACATGTATTTGCGTGTACCTGATATCATTTGTATAGCAGATGCATATGAATCTACTTGGATACAACACATCTAGAATAAATTACTCCAATTTTTGACCTCATGTATCCCGAGATCAAAGTGTAGTGAGTTTTTCAATAAAATATCTTTCGATCCTAATATACCCAAATGAATCTAAATTAGTCGGTCCATTGGTTAATATAACCCCTAATCTTTACTCAGACTATACAAACACTATAACAAGAGTCGAAAAAACAACTCTAAATCGTCGAGAGAACGATGAGAGCTAGTTATTCTACAACACTAAATGATTATTAGTCTATGAAACTAGGAAATTCATCTAGTCAATCGAGAATTTCTAACCACTAACGATTCAAATCGGAATTTCTGCAGACGATACACTTTATTAATGTAAGTTTCAAAACTAACCACTAAATTTAATGTAAGTTTCAAAACTAACCTTTAATTGTTAAATTGCAAGTTTCCAACTTCTAACTTAAATATGAGAAACATAGCTTAAACTCTTCTGAGGTAGTATAAGAATTTTTTAAAAAAGAGTATTTAAAAGAATATTTTGTAAATAGTAAAGAATAAAAATGATATAGTTTTTTGCCTTTGATTAAAGCACTTTGTTCTGTGCCTAAATTTTTGCCTCAAACTAAATAATTATAGGAAAAAATATAAAGGTAAAAAAAATATGAATGGTATCATCTTGTTGATTAATTAATGTGCACATAAACTAAACTAGACATCACTATGAGTCACAACCAAAATTCCTACTTGAAAAAATAAACTTGCTAATTCCATCTCTTCTCAAGTTGAAATCCTCTGGATGAGTTAGAGCAGCCACCCTTCCAACATACTCAATAATTGTAAAAAAAAATATCTAATTTTGCCGACTCGAAATAATTGAAGAAATTATTTTGGGTTAAGTAAATTTAGATTTATTTGATATTGTTAGGTTATTAGCATTTTAATATTAATATTTGACATATTAAATTGCTTTATTTTGGAGTTATAAGAATGACCATTGGTAGACATTTGCGTTTTAAACTACCAATTTAATCATGTTATTCATCTTTGACTTGGTAGCCATGTAATGCCATTACTTTTGGCTTTATTGGTTGAATTCATTGTAGAGATAAAAACATTCCAATAAACATTGGAATGTATAACTTCTACATCATCCATTAGCATTGGTTGTTCATCACTTTATTTCATTCTTAATTCCTCCATTACTCTTTGTAACTTATGTAACTCCTATTGTAACCTATGAAACTCCTAAGACCATTATCTTCACTATTTACTACCTCCATCATCTTTCTATTCATTGCTAGGAAGACTTCTTGTAGTATAAATAGTGGTGGTCTTCATTTGGTTTGGAACACACACAAAACACAAGAGAAAACAAAGAGTAAAAGAGTTAGTCTAAAAGAGAGTTCTTATTAGTTGAAGGGACGTGTTCTTTTTGTGGAGCTTTGGACTCAACTCTTGTCCAAAGTTGTTGAGTTATACTTTGTAAAGGCTATTGTATCCTGGAGGGGACAAGTGAAAGAGGACTACTGCTGGACATGTGAAAACATTTGCTACAGTGGACTTGAATCTCCTTAAAGAGAGCGAGATATCCGCGCCTCAGCCTGAAGAGATTAATTTCTTCATTTTTATTTTCAATTGTAATCTTGCAATTTTATTATCTTGTAAGTTTTTTCACTAACAGATATAATTGGTTATATTGTAGAAGTGAAAGGCAAAATTATCCCCACATGTCTACACTATTCAATCTATGCACGTCATGTGTATAAATTTACAGTTCAATTTCATTTAATTTTTAATTAATTAAAATATATTTTACTTTATTAAATTACGTAATAATAAAATTAATCGTAGTAAATAATTACATGCATAAAATATATATCAAATAGATGGATCCAATGTTGTCATTCGGGAGATAAATAAAGAGAAAATGAGTTGAATTGAGTCAGATATAAATCAAATTTTAATTAAATTTGATCGATAGAACAATAAAATTTAGAAAATAATTTAAAATTTTATAAGAATGAAATATGAATTTATGTCCAAAACATATCAAAACCAATTTTGTCCATATCATTACTTTTTGTAGTTCAAAAACCTCTTCACACATATTAATTATCCAAATTATAACAATCCTAAAAATTCAAGCTTCTTTAAATTTTTGTTACTTCTTCCCAAAACGGCAAAACCTGCCTCTTCCCCCTTTTCCTTTATATCCATCTGTCTTTCTTTGTTTTTATTTCCTATATCAAGAATCAAGAAAACAAGGTACTTAATTCTTTTTCTCTCTTTGTATGAATTTTTTTTATATATGCAAAATTGGAATGTATATGTTCATAATTAAGGAATAAACATATTTGATTTTTTTTTTTGCAGTGTAAGGAAGATGAGTGATTTTCATAAACATCTAGCTAGTTTAAAGAGTGTTTTGACATGTGGAATTTGCAAAATGCTATGCAAAGATGTCACAATTATTGAAGAATGTTGTCATAAATGTAAGAAAATTTTAATCTTTTTTTTGGGGTTTATCTTTTCATTTGGGTGACGTTAATAAATTCTTTGAACTTGTGATTCCATGATCTTGATGTTCGGACTTTCATTGTTATGTTCTATTCATTTTTTTTGTTATTCTCATCGAAGCGGAGTTATCCAGAAAATATTTTTATCTCTGCGGTCGGTAGGCTTCAACCCTACTTTGTGAGAGTATGGTGTGTGTTGTTGTTGTAATTTTTTTGAATTTTTTATTTTTAATTTGAGTGATTTTGATAAACCATTTGTTCTTTTCGTTCTTACAATGTTTTTTAAAGATGAATTTAAACATAATTTTTTTGGGGTTCATTTTATTTGAGTGATGTTGATGAATCACTGTGCTTGTGATTTCATAATCTTGAATTTTGTATTTTTTTAGGTACGTGCTTCCGTTTTTTTTCTTATTCTCATCGAGGCGGAGTTATCCAAATAACATTATGTCGGTGCATATCATCAAACACAATTTTGTGAGACAATGGTGTATATAGTTGTATCTGTTATTTTTTGTTAAAAAATAAAAATAAAATTCAGTGATTTATAAACTATTACTTCTCGTCATTTGAGGATCTTGAATTTTTAATTTCATTTTTTTTTCGTTCTTTAAATTTATTTTTTTTTAAAAATAATTAATCAAAATGTAGTTTTTTGGGGGTTCATTTTTTATTTGAGTGATATTGATAAATTATTTATTCATTTGTTCTTGTGAATTAATGATCTTGATTTTTTTTTTTGGGCAACTTTCACATATAGCAAACAAAAAATTCATATTTGTATAATATAGCAAACTTTGCATAATTGCGCTCCATAGCAAACATAAAAACTGTATAATTCGCTATACATATACAAGTGTATAATTCGCTGGCCTAAATTGTATAATTCGCTGGCCTAAATTGTATAATTCGCTGGCCTATTTCGCTGCAATTGTATAATTTGCTTTGCATATAGTTTAATCGAATTAAAATGTATGTATATTGCATAATTATAAGTTTATAGCAAAAAGATATATGTTTTTCTCGCTTTATACAAAAACAGAAACACAATATGTACACTTCTGTTGTATAAAGCTAGAGAAAATTGTATTTCACTGCAATTGTATAATTCGCAATTGTATAATTCGTTGGCCTTTTTCTCTGCAATTTTTGAAGTAAAATGTTTGTAAAATGTATAATTAAGTGTATAACACGAAGATATACATTTTTGCATGTGTATATACAATTTTTTCTCGCTTTATACAAAACAGAAACAGAATTATACACTTCTGTGTATAAAGCGAGAGAGGCGAGCGAGAATGGAGAGTGGCGAGCGAGATTCCTGGAGAGAGACGCTGGCAAATTTTAGATAATGTTTGCTATGGAGCACAATTAAATCAAACCCTAGCTATTCTATTTAATTTAGGTTATTAGTTTACTATTTTATACAATTTTTCCTTTTTTTAATCGTTATTTCCAATGATTTCCGATAGAATTTGTGTCATTTCAAGGTTTATGTGATCTAGGTCTTTTATATATCAACTTAGTACATATCATGTTTCTTGATTAAATAATTTATTTATTTATTAACTTTCTTGTACGATTAATTTGTTTAAATATGGTTCAAACATCTTTTTTCTTGTCATTTCTTATTCTTAATTTATTACATGTCAAATTTCTTTATTTATGGTTTTTTTCTATGAAATTTGATTAATTTATGTTAATTTTTTAACAGTTTGCAAGAAATGCATAACGAGGAAGATATCAAAAGAGAAATGGAATGTTTGTCCAGAATGCAAAATGAATTTAGGTGTTGTCCCCTTGCAGAAAATCAGGTATATATAATTATCCGCTCGAAACATTTTGAATTGGTTAATTATAATTACATATATTTTTTTTGATAGCTTTCAGTAAGTAAGCTTTATTGAAAAATCATGAAAATTGTATTACATAAAATTGAACAGAGAGAGTTATATATTTCTTTTGTCTCATTTTTATTGTGGATGTGTTACTATTTGGGGAGTCAATAATATTGTCTTTGACTATAGTTTTTCCCAAATAATAAAAATTCAATATTTTGAATCATTCATTAGATTGACTTGCAATATTTTTCGTAGTGTCAAATATACAATTTTACTTTTAAAAATTTGAACGATCTGTAACCAAGTTCTTAGTAAAATTAAATATTTTGATGATTGTCTTATGTTGACCATAGGCACCTGTTGCAACATTTTATGTTTAAAGTATTATTGTTTGAGGAGCCAATTTTTTTTCCTTTAAGCATATTATGATTCATTAGCTATATTGATATGGAGTATTTTTTAGTGTAATATTAAAATATATATATGCATTTCATTTTAAAAAATTTAAATAATTTATATCCAAATTCATAGTTTCTATCTTCATCCTCTGTACCCTTTTACATATATGTGTGTGCGCGCATGTGTGTACGTGCATGCGTGTGTAAAATAAGTATTGATATAACCTTATAATGCTTAATTTTACAGGTTTGATCACCAAATGCAAGGAATAAGAGACATATTCTCAAATAAAAGAAGAGAATTAATTGAGCTTGGACTAATAGAAAGTCCAAAAAAGACGAACCCGAAAGGTTAGCTCGGGAAGATATTAATCTCAATTATAGTGTCGAAATGCTCATTGATCCATCACCTCCTCCTCCTTCTCCTATTGTTGTTGCTACCAGCTCAATGAGAAAGGAGGAATTAATTTCTTCCACAGTCAACACTACAACAATTTTTGATGATCAAGTTTTGAATCAGGACAACATTTCGAGTAGTAATACCGGAAAAGGAAGGGTGAGAGAAAGAGGAAGAAGAAGAAGAGGAAGTTCACAAAACAATCCTAATGTTGTTTATTTCAATAATGGAGATGCGCATCCAGGAAGATCAACCATTCCTCTTCATTCGAGCAATGATACTCATTATAAACAACAGGTACAATTGAAATCGACTTTAGTCATGATTGTAATAGTTGTTGTTATATGGAAAAAAAATTATTTTTATTGGGACAAACTAAAATGAAAAATGCAATTAGGGAACTGATCAACCAGAAAGTTTAAGCATTCCTCTTCTTTCAGGCAAAGCTATTCAACATATAAAAACAAGTACAAATTAGTCATACACTAAGTTGTTACTTTTAATATCGTACTTAACTTGGATTCTTTTAAAATACATTATACTTTTGAAGAATTCAACACACATTCGTTGAAATTTGTAAAGACTCTAAATACCATAGGTCGATCATATGTTAGTATTAGGTAGTTATTTCTTCTCTAGTCATTAAAGAGTTTGAACAACTAGTTAATGTTCAACATGTGCTAGGTGAAAGTAATCAACTTGGTTGGAATCCAAGCCAAATCTTGATTGGATTATGTGAGTTAAACTAATACCATTATTTTTTATTCAAATTATGTACATATGTAGTTCACACTCATTCTCAACCTAGGTGTATATAAGTTCTAAGCTATTTGTTGAACGTTGGACCAAGATTCGTGAGGCAGATCTATCCTCATCCAAAGGAAGTCAAATTGACAACTCTTGGCAAAACATTGCACAATATATACTATATGTTGAATTCTTTGACTTGTACTTAAATTTTTTTCTAAATACTTTGAATGTCCTTAGTGAATGAGAATTGTACTAACACTTGTGATCACTTGTTGAAGGTTGATAGTATTGGTTATACTGCTGAGTCCTCCAAAAATAATGGTATCTCAAAGAAAAATAAATTTTTTGAATCACTTGATAGGATGAATGACTTATGGGATCCATTAAAAAAATTGGTAACAAAAGGAGATACCTTAGACAATTCCAAAGAGTCAGCTCCAAAGCTCATTAGTAGTAATCCACTAATCACTCATGATGATTATGAAAATGAGGACGACAATGATGATGAAGAAGAAGACGAGGAGTATGTGCCTTCATCAAAAGTTAAGGAACACAAAGTTACCAAACAAAATGTTGTTCAAGCTATAAAAGCGTCATCAAGTAGTAATAGTAATAATACTAATAAAGGGAAAAAAGGAAGACCTGGAAGAAAGAACAAAGAAATAAATAATCTTCCTCCTCTTTCTCTTTCTCCTGTTGGTGGCAATGTTGTTGTTGGTGGAACAAATATTTATGTGGCACAAGTTTGAGTTACTACTGAGACAATAACAGGTAGAAGTAGTGGTAGTACAACAGTAGTGAATGAAAAAGTCCATCCCATATGGTTTAGTTTGGTTGCATATGATAAACAGTGAGTTTAATTCTATGAATTTCAATTTTATTTATTACTCTTATCTGTATTATTTCGATTTATGTGACACTGTTTGACTAGATATAATTATTTCAGGAAAGGTCTTTCACCCTTGCCACAAATCTCCTCCCACTACATAAAAATCAAGTAAGTCTTTAATTACATTTAAATATTTACAAAATTATTATGTCCCGTCTATATATATTCTTGTAGTTATAGATAGAGAATAACACTTTGAACATATCTCACCACTATATAAGAAATGCTGCTCATTCATTTTTATTAAAATTGTAGTAGCCATTGTGGCATGCATAAATCAGTTTGGTAGAGGAAATTTAGTTTTTTAATTTTTGTTAGAATTATCTCTCAAAGAAAGGAATCATTGACGTTGCTAGTAAAGTTGTTGCAATTTGATTAGGATATCACAAGCTTTGAGCTATGGAAACAATCTCTTACAGAAATGCAGAATAAAATTGTGTATAATGAACCCCAATAATCTGGGCCTTCCCTGGACCACATATAACGAGAGCTTAATGGAAGTGTAACCATCCCCACCCCAACCCCCGATTTTGTATTTTCTTTCAAATACTATATACATCTTTTTTACTTTTCAAAACACCTCTTAACTTCAATTAATATGTTACACTTCCTTTCTGGTTCAATAGGGATGTGAACAAGTCGTCTTCCTACATAAAGAAGTACCTTGCACACAAATTGAATCTCCAGAGCGAAGATGAGGTAGTTAAATAATCATCATATACCTTCTCCTTCTGCTTGATACATGATTATTAATTTCCGTCGTAATAATTTGTCTTGTAGGTGGGGATTCACATGTTAGGAATGCCAATTCAGCCTTCCTTGCTTCTCAAACATCTAGCAAAATTGTGGTTAGATGTCGTACCTAAGTCTGGAAAAAAATTAGCAAAAGTTGGAGCTTCTACCCAAGAATTTGTCATGGTTTTGAACTATTCTCGATCACACCCATAATTGGATTAGTGTATTAAGAATGTACAATATTTCAGTTTCTCATTTTGCTCAAGTACTCAAATTTTGCAAGAGAAAACTTCTTGTCGCATGTTGTTAATTACCTTTCATTTGTATGTTTTTTGTAAACTCGATTAGATGTTTTTGAGTTACTTGTTTTTCATCTTAGCTATAAATTGTTCACTAAGAATTGTTTTTTTTATGTAATTAATTCAAAACTTAGACTCCAAAATGTTGATAAATTCTATTTACTTGTAGCTAGTAGATATTGAAACATTTTGGATGGTTGGTTTCTACATGAAGGTTCATTTGAAACATGCTTAAATGTGGATAATATTTTCACTCATAAACAAAAGAACAATTAATAAAGGAAAATAAAAATCTTATCTCTCCTTTTTTTGGTTGTTGAAATCAGGGGGCGGAGGAAGACAGACCTGTGAGCTTCATTTAAACCCTGTTTTTTTTTTTTTTTAACATTATGCTTAATATACAAAGGATTTTTGGTTATATGGACATTAGACACTTTTTTTCCATAATCTTTAGAGAACCATCCATAAAGACCTCGGGAACAATTCATACAGTCTCACAATAATCCTTACCATTTTTTATGCGTTTAGGTGCACGCAACAAGAATTAGGAAACTTTCTCATTTTTTTGTGTGTTAGTCCATTGCTTTTTTTTTTGGTAATATGACTTTCAGACATGTTTTTTCCAAAAAAAATTACAAACCATCCGTGAGGACTCAAGGAACAATTTTTGTAGTCTCACCATGATCCACACATCTTCTTTTAGCATTAAGGGGCCATTAAACAGGAATTAAGCAATTTTCTCAATTTTTCGTTTGTTGACCTGTTGATGTTTTTGGTGATAAGGCCTCCAGGCATTTCTTTTTCAAACATTTACAAAATCATCCATAAATAACTAGGGAACAATTTCTATACTTCACCATTACCCACACCATTTTTATTTTTTTTGCATTTAGGGGCCACTAAACATGAATAATATGATTTTCTCAACATTTCGTGTGTGTTGTTAGTTTATAGATTTCTTGGTGATATGGCTTATGACAATTTTTCTTTGAAATCTTTATAGAATCACCCATAAGAACCTTATGAATAATTCCTATAGCCTCACTATGATCTACACTATTTTGTTAGAATTTAGATTTCACTCAACATGAATTATACAATTTTCCATAGTTTTTTTTGATGATATGACTTTCAGACACTTTTTAACAGAACTTATGCAAAACCATGCGTAACGACTTGAGGAATAATTCCTATGCGCTTACCATGATCCACACTACATTTTTTAGCATTTAAGGGCCACATAATATATATTAATTAGATAATTTTTTCCGTATGCGTTAGCCCATGATTTTTTAGTTAGATACGTTTTCAGGACATTTTTCTCGAACCATCCGTAAGGACATGGGGAACAAATCATATAGCCTTACTATAATCCCTACCACTTTTTTAGCATTTAGGGGCCACCAAAAGGAATTGAGTGATTTTTCTTAGTTTTATGTATGTGTTAGCCCATATTTTTTTTTGGTTATATGACTTCCAGTCACTTTTTTTGCACAACCTTTATAGAACCATCAATTAGGACGTAGGGATTTTTTTTTGTTGATATGACTTCTAATAACTTCAGAACCTTAATGAACCATCCATAAGGACTTGGAGAACAATTCCTTTAATATAATCATTATCAACAACATATATTATAGCATGAAAGGGCCACTCAACATGAATTAGACGATTTTCTAAGTTTTTCATGTGTGTTAGCATATGCATTTTTTGGTGAAATCGATTTCAAAAACATTTTTATACAACCTTTATAAAACCATCTGTAAGGATATGAAAAACAATTCTTATAGCCTCACCATGATCATGCCACTTTTTTTTAGTATATAGGGGTTTCTCAGCAGGAATTAGGTGATTCTCCCACTTTTTCATGTGTGTTAAGCCCATAAATTTTTTGGCAATATGACTTCTAGGAACTTTTTTTTCAGAACCATCCCTCGAGTTTTGCCACATTTTTTTTAGCATGAAGGGGTCACTTAAGATGAATTAGGCGATTTTTTCAATTTCTCATGTATGATAGCTCATGCAATTTTTTTCGGTGAAAAGGCTTTCAGAAACTTTTTTCCAGAACCTTTATAGAATAATCCGTAAGGATATGAGAAACAATTTTTATAGTCTCACCATGATCCACACTACTTCTTTTAATATTTAGGTGGCACCCAACAGGAAATAGGCAATTATCTCAGTTTTTCATGTGTGTTAAGACCATGGATTTTTTTTTGGTGATATGGCTTTTAGGAACTTTATTTTTCTAGAACCTTTAGGGAACTCTGCATAAGGACCTGGAGAATAATTTATTTAGCTCACCATATCCACGCCCCATATTTTTAGCATGAAGTGACCACTCAACATGAATTAGACAATTTTCTCAATTTTTCATGTATAATAGTCATACTTTTATTTTTTAGTGATAAGGCTTATGGGAACTTTTAATCATAAGCTTTGTAGATCCATCCGTAAGGATATAAGAAACAATTCTTATAGACTCACCATGATTCACACCACTTTTTTTTTAACATTTAAGGGTCAATCAACAGGAACTAGATGATTATTTCAGTTTTTATGTTGTTAAGCCCGTGAATTTTTTGGTGATATGACTTGTGTGAACTTCTTTTTAAGAACCTCTTACATAACCGTCCATAAGGACATTGAGAATAATTTCTTTACCCTCACCATGATCCATGCAACATCCAGTCAATATGCATTTTTTTGGTGTTGAGGCTTCAATGAATTTTTATCTAGAACCTCTAGAACCATCTGTAAGAATATCGTAAGCAATCTTTACAGCCTCACCTTTATCCACATCACTTCTTTTAGAGTTTAGAGGCCACTCAACAAGAATTAGGAAGTTCTCTTAGTTTTTCATGTGTGTTAACCCTATGAGGTGTAATGACTTTAGGAGTTTTTTTCCAGATTCTTTTGCAGAACCATCCATAAGGACCGGAAGAAAATTTATTTAGTCTCACCATGATCCACGCCACATTTTTTAGCATGAAGGGGATCATCAACAAGAATTAGGCGAGTTCAGTTTTTCGTGTGTTTTACCTCATGCTTCTTTAATGGTAAGGCTTTCAGGAAATTTTTTCTAGAACCTTTATGGAACCATTTGTAACAATATGAAAAAAATTCTTTTAGTATCACCATGATCCGTCCCACTTTTTTTTTTTATCATTTAGGGGCCAGTCAAGGCATTAAAAAATTTTCTTAACTTTCGTGTGTGCTAGTGCAATTATTTTTTTGTGATATGACTTTTGGACATTTTTTCCAGAACTTTTGTAGAACAGTTTGTAAGGACCTAGGGAAAAATTAATATAGTCTCACCATGATCCACAACTACTTTTTATCATATAAAGGTTGCTTGACAGAAATTAGGTGATTTTCTCAATTTTCTGTTTTTGTTTAGCCCATTGATATTTTGATGATATGGTTCTCAAACATTTTTTTTAAACCTTTACAGAACCATCAGTAAAGAACCGGGGAACAATTGCTATAGCTTAGCCATGACCACACCACTTATTTTTAGCATTTACGATCTCTACAAGAATTAGTATTTTCTCAATTTTACATGTGTATTAACCCATGATTTTTTTGGTAAGATGTCTTCTTTGTACTTTTTTTACATAACCCTCATACGACCACTCGTAAGGACCTGAGAAACAATTCCTATATTTGCAGCATGGTCCATACCATTTTTTTTTTGCATTTAGGGGTCACTTACAAAAAATAGGTGATATTCTCGATTTTTGGTATGTGTTGTCCCATGGATTTTTCGAAGATATGGCTTTCGGATACTTTTTTTCAAAATCTTTAAAAAATCTTTTGTAAGTATATGGGTAAAAGTTTGTATAGCCTCCCTATGATCCAATACACTTTTTTTAGCATTTAGGGGCCACTCAACTAGAATTAGAAGATTTTCTTTGTTTTTTTTATGCGTGTTAGCCCATAAATTTTTGGATGGTATAGTTTTGAAGTACTTTTTTCCAAGTTCTTACAGAATCTGTAAGGATATGGGGAACAATCCCTGTAGTTTCGTGAGTCCTCCGCAGGAATTTTGGGGGAGAAGTATGTGAATCCTCACCATTTATTTTGCACATATTTTTTGCATTTAGGAGCCATCTTGTAGAAATTAGACAGTATTCAATTCGTTTTGAGTGTTAACCTATAAATATTTTAGTGATACTGCTTCAAAATGATTTTTTTAAAGAACATTATGGAACATTGAACATTTAAGAGACAATATATTGGACATACATTGGACATTTAAGAGACAATATATGTAACACGTTAGACTTCAAAAGGGCTAAAGAGGGGTTCGTACAAGCCAACAAATTGTTTCAAGTTTATGAAACAATCATATCTTTTAGAACATAAAGAATTAGGTGACCCATGACCTATCAAATTAAACTTTTTTGAGTCCTCTTTTCAATGCCGCCAAGTTTGCTTAATTTTAAGCTTGGAATGAAAATATATGTTTGTTTTAGTGAAGCCTTCCTTTTAATGCACTTAAATCATTTTAGAGGGGTAGTTTGGTCTTTTACCATTCCTTCTAAGCCTAGACACATTTTTCTTCACCTAATTAAGGGTCTAATAGTGTTACAACATCTTTTCACGTTCTTTAACACTTAGAGGAATTAGAGCAAAGTTCTAAAGAGGATAAAGAAAAGCCAGGCTTCAAGCGTCACCAACTTCCCATCGATTTTCGCCAAGAAACTTTGTTCTTTCCAGATATGTCAGACTTCTCACAATGTTGGAATTACTTGTCCTCACCCCCTACATCTCAATTTTAGAAACATCGCATCAAAAGGATCCTTTCGTATTTGTTGATATTGAATTTGGTTTTTGAACAATTTAGGTTTTGATTCGTTTATTTTGTGAATCTTATTGTGTTGTTCATTCTTAGTATCACATGAACCCAATTGATGTAGTAATGATGATATATATTGGTTTTGGGTTTGAGAAACAAGTAAAGTTTAGGAAAATTTTTCCAATTCTAAACTCATTTGGGTGCTAATTTGAACTTGAAAAATCGTCGGGTTTGCCGAGGAGGGTCTGGGGTGGCACGCCAGTTGTGCACCCAGACTTGGACCCAATACTCCAGGCCTGGGGCGGCACGCCAGTAGTGTGCCCAATCTTAGCCCTAGTAATTTGGGGCTTGGTGCCCCGCGCCGCCAGTGCGCCAGGTGGTCGCTTGGACCAATTTCCTTTTGTTTCATCCGGACGTATTCCTTTAAGATGTGTCCATGATCACCGTTCTCTATATTAGCTCCTATAATCTTCATTTACATTTGAACATTCCTACATATCCTAATCATATGTCTTGGTGTACCTTCAAAACTAAATTGAGTTTAAAAGGAAAGTTCTAAAGTTTTATAGAGTTATTCTTGAGAGTTATTTTAACCATAAATGATCCTAAACTAAGTATTCCCAAATGTAATACTTCTACATTGAGAAAAAAAAACTTTGTATTCTAAAAAGAGTTTATGAGTTTAGAATATTTCAGCGTTGTTGCATTTTTAAAAGAGTTATTTTTTGTAATTACCTCAAAATGGAGAAAGAGTATACCTTCTTGAGCACGAGCGTGTATGTGTGTGTGTGTGTGTTTGTGTGTGTGTGTGTGTGTGTGTATATATATATATATATATATATATATATATATATATATATATATATATATATATATATATATATATTGGGAGTAGTATTTAGCCCTATATGGGGATGAGTTCAGACAACTCACATCCCTCATAAATCATGTAGCCAACATGGGTAAAAGATCGTACTTTTTAGACGTCTCCTTATTGGTTTCGAGCATAACTTAGTGGATCCACTTAGTTGAGGTGTTCATACCCCCAGCAAGGTATGTTAGCGTGAGCGAGACATTGTATCATCACACAGATCATAATGGTGGTTGTCAGTTAGAAAATCTCTTAAATAAGAGTAAAGAGTAACTTATTGTATTTTTATATACACTAGTTTCTGAGGACGTGTTTCGCACGTGCGTTCCATGTGAATTTTCATAGATTCGTTAGAATGACTAAAGTTTCATGGAAATATATAGGTAAATTATAATGAATAATAAAATGTAACAATTACAAAATAAGAATAAAGACTTACACAATAAAACATTCATAGAAAACTAAATTAAGAAGTCTAATGGAGAAAAAAAAAAAGAAACAGATTTAAGAAAAAATATAATGTAGACATTATTCTTATAAGACTGGTGTATGTATAGATGAAAAATAAGTACAAAATTAATACAGAACTCTCTGAGTTCTTATCGACTCCTTCCATATCCTATCAAAATTCAAGAGGCTTCTTCATCTACTTTAACTATAGAATAGAAATAATAGTATAATAATCTTGGTAGGAGTTTCATGAGATAAAGAAGTTGAATTTATATAGATAGAATAGAAGGAATATCAAAAGAAATCTTAAATTTTTAGTTCAAATATTTGGAGGTTATGAATATGAAAAGATGAGAGTTATGAATATTAAGAGTATAAAAGTTGAATAAGTAATTAACAAATAATAATAAATAAATGAAGAATATGAAAAAGAAAATTAACATTAGCAAACCATGTAGAAAGAACAACTAAAGTTATCATGTAATAAGCGGTAATGAATTTAAATTTGTGAAGACAGAGTCATTCTTTGATAATAGTCAAGAGGACAATATCAATGTGTGTCTCCATTTTGCAGATTGTCGAGACCATTTTTAAAAAAAATTATAATTATATATACATATAGATTATAAATGATAAATATTAATTTATTAGATATTTAATTAGAAATTAATCTTAAGAAGTCTAAAAGTCATTAACATTTTGATTAAATTTATATAATTAAATATTTAAATATTTTAAAACAATTTAATTTATAGAAAGGGTAAAATCGTATTTCAACTTTTAACTTTTTTTGTTCATGCTTTTAGTAATATATGATTAAATATTTTATAACAATTTAATTTACAGAAAGGGTAAAACCGTAATTCAACTTTTAACTTTTTTTGTTCATGCTTTTAGTAATATATGATCCTTGATTTAATATTCTTTATTTTTGAAGCTTTAACCATTTAATCTCTTATTATTGCTTTTGTATTGTGTTGAGTTAAGCTAAGTATTCTTTCAGTTTATCGTTCATTTTTATATGCAATCAGTATTTTTCTACATATTCATACATTCAATGCACTGATGTCATTCAACCTGAATCTTATTATTATGTAGATACATGTTATCAAAATTATCAACAGACACTTCATTGAGATCACTTGCACTCCAGTTAGCTTCGGTGAGCCTCCTTGATTTTTCGAGCATTTCACATTTGTTTTTTTAATTGTTGAGTTGTCGTGATTCTTGTAACGACATCTATCATAATATTAGAGGCTTTATAGACAGTTAGAGTTGATGAGTCTCTCAATTTGTTCCTTCTTATTTTGAGATCTTAAGACTATTACGTATACCTTATTAAGTATTTCTGGACATTTAATTGAGTTGAATTTTATTGAGTATGACGATACGTTTAAAGTTTCCTATTTTCTTGAGTAAGTCTTCAGCTAAGCAGTCAGCTAGGTCAAGGGTTCGCTTGGGAACTAGTGCTAGTTCTTGAGTGTCGGCCACGTCCAGGGTGTAGACTCGGGACATGAGCTTTTATCAAATTTGTGCAATATTCTCAATTTTTCATGTATGTTATTCCATAAATATTTTGGTGATATGACTTCTGAACTATTCTTTTTCAAAATCCTTACGGAACCCTCCGTAGGGAGTTGGTGGAGCAGTAAGTGAAGCCTTTCTATTTTTTTCATATATTTTGGACATTTAGGATCCATTTTACAAAAATTAGGAGATTTTTTTCCAGTTTCTTGTGTGTATGTTAGAGAATGAATATTTTGGTGAAATGACTTCTGGATAGTTTTATTTTGTAAAACCTTTATGGAACCATCAGCAGGGAGTTGGGGGAGTAATATGTGAAGCCTCGCCCTTTTTCACATATTTTGTCCATTTAGGAGCCATTTTTACAGGAAATAGGCAATTTTCATAGTTTTTTGTGTGCAACGCGGATGAATATTTTTGGTGAATGACTTTCGAATAATTTTTTAGAAATCCTTCACGGAACTCGTAGGAATTTAGGGGGGGGGGGGGGTTAGTATGTTAAGCCTCACCATTTTTTGCATATATTTCGGGCATTCTAGGAGCTATTTCATATGAACTTTAAGCTATTTTCTCAGTTTTTCGTGCGTGTTAGCCCGTGAGTATGTAATTTCATAGTGGCACAATATGAGCCTACACTATAGATGTGGCTGAAACTCAAGAATCATTGCTGGTCCCCAAGCGAACTCTCATCCTGGCTGACTACAAACAGGAGACAAACTCCAGCATACATAAGCATTAAATTGAATGAAGTGGTTAAAACAAATTACTAAATCTCAAAACTTTTTTAAATATACTGAGTATGAATTAGAAGTTTATATAAAACATCTTAAACGGAAAGACTCTCCAAACCTGTCTACTATGAAGCCTCTACTATATGGAAGGATGTGGGGACAAGACTCATGACACCTCAAAACTACAAACTGGAAAGTGATTGTGAAGTCCTCAAGAATACAAGGAGGCTATCCGAAGCTACTTGGAGTGTAAAGTGATCTCAATGAAGTGCCCGTTAATAATATTAAACACTTGTATCTGCATAATAAAAGGATGTAGGTTGAATGACATCAGTATATGGAATTTACGAGTATGTAATATAATACCCCACTCCTATAAGGACTTGGAATTAGAAATAAACCATTTTTGGAAATAATAAAATTTGGAAAGTTTGACAAAATTAAACGAAGTACGAATTTTGGGTACACTTCAAATGACCATAATTCCTATATCAAGATGATTTACGTGTTCTAAAAGATACCGTAGAAAAAAAATTTTTAAATCATCTTTCCAACGCCATCGAGTATGATCAATTTCTAGTTTGTATGAGGGAGATATGCCCATTTTAAGTTGGGTTGTCTAGATATGGAAAGTTAAAACCAGATTTTAGAAGAATATTATGGTCTTTTCACTACCCAATTAATTAAATTCATTTTTATTAATTAAGTTTGGTTCTCAACTAATTGGATTCAGTTTACGCTTCACAAAAATAAGTTAGGGTTTTGAGAGAAGAGAAAAGAAGAGAAAAGAGGAAAAGAAACTTTGAATCGTCGTGTTCTTGAAGATTTGCTTGTGGATTTTGCCAAGGGTTGATCCCCACAAGGTATGTGAGATCACATAGCGTTGGTTTAGTTCACCAACGCGCCAATAATGATTTTATTTAGCGAAATTACGTTTTTATACGTATAGAAATTGAGTTCTTGATGAATTTATTTTAAGTTTCTATTGGGTTGTTGATTATTGAAGTTGTTTATTCTCTAATATTGATTTAAACTAGTATTACGATTGTGAAAGAAAGCGAATTTTGCCGCCAACCTCAACTGAACCCTAATATTTTCCGAAAATGGCCAATCAGGCTACTGGTCAGCCTGTTTTCAAGGTTGAGCAGTCACCCCTCACTACCACCGACAACAATTTTCCTCCATTATTACAAAAGACCCCTATCGAGCCTATTTTGCCTAGCTTTTGTTCGCCTGCCAAAGAAACCCCATCACCTGACACAAAGTAAGCAATCAATTGAACCTATTCTATTTAAAAGTTGAACTAGATAAATGGTATTCCTGGACTTATGTGGACTGAGGAAGAAGTTGATTGAATTAATGTAACTGAAGAGTTGCAATATGCAATAATAGGGAAATTTTCCTACGGATGGACTGAATTGGAGGATCTTCGCATCCAAATCCCTAAACAACTCAAAGTGAAAGGAGATTGCAGGATTAATTTCTTGAGAAATCGTCGGATTCTTATGAGATTCAACTTGATTGAGGATTTCGTTAATGTTGTGTCCAGGAGCATTTACTATATCAATGATAAGGATGCTTATTCGTATCAAATGAGACCCCTCCTTTATGATGCTAAATTTAAGATTGAAGAGGAATAATCTCAAGCAATGGAATGGATCTCTTTCCCTGACCTCAAGCCAACTTTCTTTGTGAAAGAGTCACTATTTTCACTCGCATCGGCAGTAGGGAAACCAATTCATTTGGATAACGGTAAATAAAACAAGACCTAGTTGTGCTAAGGTCAAGGTACAAATGGACCTTTTGGCTGATTTACCTATGTGTCTGGAAATGGAGATTGTTAATTCCACCACAACGGAATCAAGGGTTGAACAGGCAAAAATTAAGTATGATTTTTTACCAAAATATTGCAAAAAGTGGATGTTACAAGGTCACAATGAGCAAGAATGTAGGGTACTTCATCCTGAACTAAAACAGGTGCAACTAGAAAATGAGGGAAAATATGTTAATGATCATAATGGAAAAGTGGAGACCACCACATTAAGGGAACAAGCAGGGAGAAACACTTATCAAAGGCATCAATGGAACCCAACCAACAGAAGGTTCATTAACAAGGGTTACCTAAGTGAAAAAGCTATATTACCAGATAATGTGATTACCAAATGATAAGGCCTTTGAAGCACTTCTACAAGAAAGGGATGATCACATGCATGTTAATAATAAAAATATTACTTCAATGTCTGAAGCACAAAGAATTAATAAGCAAGGGAAAAGATTTGAGAATCAAACGTCCACCAAAGAATGGATATTCAGATCATTCCATAGCATGGAAACCAGAAACAAGCAACACTACCAACAAGCAAAACAAACAATATTGTAGATGAAAATCAAAGAAAATAAGAGGTACACCATGGAGGAAAAACCAAGTAGCAATAACATGTAATGATTCCATCCTTACATCTCCTTCCAACTCGGGGGGTGAAAAAATCCCTGCAAACAATCAGCAAACTGGACAGCACACCTGTGAGAAACCAGCAAGCAGTACATGCGATCCAGCAGATCAAAAACAATTGGTGGAAAATACAAGAGGAAAACTGCGAACAACAGAAGAATACGAGTTGGGTGGTGAACAACTAAAGAGCCTTGCAAATAATCAGCAAAGTGGTGAGCATTTCCATCAGGTACAAGCAACAGAAATTATAACTACTAATGTACAAGTTGGGGAGATGAAGGGATGGAGGACAAAACACAATAACAATACTACAGGGGATAATGCACTAGCAATAGTGGAAATACATTTTTGCTATTGAAGAAGCACTTCCTCAGAGTGAATCCCCTAATGAAGTGCTACATAATATCCTAAACCATAATGTTAAAGAGGATCTGGGTGCTTGTGGTTTGCTGGAAGCAGCAGAAGAAGACAACAACATTAACCAACATGAAGAACAAATACATAGAGATGCTGATTTTGTCCCCAAGAGTTAGTAAAAATCTTAAATAAGCAACAAAGGGGAAAAAGCAAAGAAATAGAGATGTTCCTCAACCTATTAGATTGCAACACAATAGAGGAGGAGGATCTCAACCAATGAAGAAATTATGAAAGAATATATATTTGTTAGCGAAAACATGAAATTAAAGAACGAGGAAGAACAACAATATTTAACGTGGTTAGGATTAAAATGATCCTACGTCCACCAAAGAACAACTGCACCAATATTTATTTCACTCTATAAAGAATACAAGTGAAATACTACAAGAGAGAGAACACAGATGCCTTAGAAGGTGAGAAGGTAAGTGAGAGAATGTTTTGAAAATAAATTAAGAGTTACCTTTTTATAGGAATAAATTCATCCTATTGATGTCATCCATGACATCACTATGTGTCAAAAATGTCAAGGTAAAGAATATGAAGCCATTTTATGGTTTGCCTAAATTTCACCTACCAAGATACTATCTTGACTTTTATTTTGTACTAATTATCTTCCTACCAAATATTCATGTTAATTCATTTTCCATTTAGTTTGATTCCACCAGAACCAAACCAACTCTTTCAATCTCCACCTTGGTTTGTGTTCCAAGCATGCGTATAAACAACTCCTGCCGGAACATCTAAGCTTATAGGGCAATCCCGTCGTAAGAAACAAGAAGAATCAAACCATTGTTGAAAATACTAGCTCCACCTAGCATTTGTTCCCCCAGAGTTGCATCACTTGATGCATACTCCTTCCAAGTCCTTGCAGTGTGCAAACTTGGCAAGTGGGACTATTTTGGTCAACATGTCTGCAGCGTTATCGTCTGTGATAACCTTCTCAACCTTGATAACTCTCTCTTCTATGACATCTCGAATAAAATGGAATCTGACATCAATGTGTTTGGTATGCTCATGAAATCTTTGATTTTTAATCAAATGAATAGCACTTTGACTATCACATCTTAGAATTGATTTAGGATGAACCATATTCAATTCTGCCACCAAACCTTTAAACTAGATAGCTTCTTTCACTGCCTCCGTTGCTACCATATATTGTGCCTCTGTTGTAGAAAAAACGACAATCGACTGTAAAGTCGATTTTCAACTAACGACACTGCCAATGAGAGTAAAGATGTATCCAGTTGTGGACCTCCTTCGATCAAGATCCCCTGCATAGTCAGAATCTACATAGCCGAGAAATGAAATACCTTCACTTTTCCGGAAGGTTTGGCCAACATCAGGAGCTCCTTTGAGATATCTCATTATCCACTTGACAGCTTCCCAGTTCCTTTTTCCTGGATTTGCCATATACCTGCTTACCACACTTATAAAGCGGGCAATATCTGGACGGTTGCACACCATAGCATACATTATGCCATAAACTGCGCTCGCATAAGGAAATTTTGACATATGCTCCACCTCATCCATAGATTGAGGCTTTTGTAACTCTTAAAGCCTGAAATGAGAAGCTAACGGTGTACTTACAGGATTGCTCATATGCATATTGAATCTTTCAAGAACTTTTTCGATGTACCTCTTCTGAGAAAGATGTAGAACACCATTTTCTCTTGAAATCTCCATTCCAAGGATTTTCTTTGCAACTCCCAAATCTTTCATGTCAAATTTCTTGTTTAATAGTTTCATTAAAATATTTATCTGTGTGATGTTGTTAGCAGCAATAAGCATATCATCAACATACAACAATATATAAATCATAGAATTACCAGACATCTTCTTGTGATACACACAACTATCAAATGCACTCCTAAAAAATCCATGTGTAGTCATGAATGCATCAAATCTCTTGTACCACTGTCTAGGGGATTGCTTCAAACCATACAAAGACTTCTTCAGTTAGCATACATGGTCTTCTATTCCTTGAGCTAGGAAACCTTCAGGCTGATTCATATAGATTGTCTCTTCTAGTTCACCATGTAAGAAAGCAGTTTTGACATCAAGCTGTTGAAGCTCTAATAAAATTGTGCAACCAATGCTAGTAGCACGCGAATTGAGCTATGTTTCACGACTGGAGAGAATATCTCATTATAGTCAACTCCCTCCTTCTGACTGAAACCCTTTGCAACCAATCTCTCCTTGAACTTAGCATCTTCTACTTCTTGAATACCTTCTTTGTTTCTGTATACCCATTTGCATCCAATTGTCCTCACACCCTTTGGCCTTTTGACTAAGACCCATGTCTCATTTTTGTGAAGAGACTCCATCTCTTCCATCATGGCTAATTGCCATTGTGCAGCATCTTTGGAAGAAGTTTCTTCAACATACGAAGAGGGATCAAGATCCTTAATTTCTTCTTCTGCAGCTACAAATGCATGTGCAATCAGATTTTCTTGCTTTATAAGACCTTTCCGTATCTTCCTTTTGTCCCTTCCCTTAGAAATTATGTATGGTTCATCGGCAACAAGTTCTTCAAGATCTGCATCTTTTGATTCATCAATTTGAGTCTCTTGATCGCGTTTCATAGTAAGCTTCACCGGTAGCTCCAACTACTCGTTATTCTCGTTTCTTGATAACTCCACAGAAATATTATGAGGATCAAGTATAGAGGATTCATCAAAGGTAACATCTCTACTAACTATAAATTGAGTAAAGACAAACACCAAAGTTTGTACCCTTTTACTCTATCTAAATACCCTACGTATATGGCCTTTTTATCCCTTGGTTCAAGTTTTCCTTCATTAACATAATAATAAGTTGGAAACCTAAATATTCGCAAGTATGATTAGTTAGAGGGTTCACCGTACTAGACCTCATTCGGAGTCTTAAAGTCAATCGCTGATGCTATAGATTGATTGACAATATGAGAAGCAGTATGAACTGCTTCAGCCCAAAAACTTTGGACATCTTGCCTTGTAAGAGCATACAACAAGCTTTCTCAAGAAGAGTTATGTTCATTCTCTCGGCAACTCTATTCTGCTGTGGTGTGTGCCTGACCGTCTTATGTCTTGCGATCCCATGAACCTTACAGAAATCATTGAACTCTTCACTGTAAAACTCCAAGCCATTTTCTGTGCGAAGATACTTGATTTTTTTATCCATTTAATTTCAACAAAAATCTTCCACTGCTTCAAAAGCATCCGTTTTTACCTTCAGGAAACACTTAAACCTTTCGTGAAAAATCATCAATGAATGTGAGAAGATGCGTCTTTCCTCCTTTCAATGGAAGCTTAGAATGACCCCATTAGTCTAGCACCCCTCATGTCTTGTGTTTGCCATTGCTGAAGTTGACATTTTTCTGCTTCCCTAAGACGCAGTGCTCACAAAATTCAAGTGTGCTGATCTTCTCACCATTCAAAAGGTTGCGGTTGCTCAACATCTGCAATCCTCTCGCGCTAATATGTCCTAGTCTCATGTGCCATAATTTTGCCTTGTCATCCTTAGATAACTGCACTTTTGATGCATTTACAGAGCCAATAATGGTGCTTTCCTCAAGTGTGTAAAGTCCATCCTCTAGCTTGGACTTCAACATGACTAAAGATCCTTTAGTCACTTTCATAGTTCTTCCTTCACTCATGTACTCATATCCTTGTTTATCCAAAGTACCCAGGGAGATCAAATTCTTCTTTAGATTAGGAACATGACAGACTTCTGTAATAGTCCTCACGATTCTATCAAGGCAGCGAACACGAACTGAACCAATGCCAACTATTTTACAAGTTGCATTATTGCCCATTAGTACGGTTCCTCCCCTTGTTCCATAGCTACTGAAACAATCTCTTCGGAATGTCACATACAGAGTACAACAAGAGTCTAAGACCCATTTGTTGTCATATACTCAACTATTGCATGATGTTTTTAGTACATAATCATCATCATTATCATGTACTTTCTCAATAATGGATGAACTCGCCTTTTCTTTGGACTTCGACATAGGACAATATCGTTCAAGGTTCCCATTCTTTTGACAGCCCCAAAACTCCGAATTTTTTTTGTTCACACGAGACTTTGATCTGTACTTCGATTTGTTCCTTCCCTGTTGGCTAGACGACCTCTTACAAAGAGTCCACTAGCTTCATCACTTTTGTCTCCTTCAAAATACATTCACACATCACAAGAGTTAAGTGTTTGCCGCACTTGATCAAGTTAGATAGGTTTTTTGGTATACATCATTGAATTCTCAATATCATGATATTTTTAAGTCAATGAAAATAGCAAAGAATATGCAAGCGTCTCCTCGTCCTTTTTAATTCCAGCATTTCGTAAGTCCATCTCAAGTTTATTGAACGCATCTAGAAGATCTTGCAACAAAGTACCTGAATCCATCTTAAATGTATGAAGACGCCATTGTAACAACATCCTTGTTGTCACTGACTGGTCCTGGTAAAGCCCTTCCAGCTTTTCCCATAACTCTTTTGTTGTCCCTTCAGTACTTGTACTCACTTCACATAGTACGTTAGGTGAAAGGGACAATTGGATTAAACTTAATGCATCTCCTTCAATCTTCTCCTTGTCGGAATTCGATATCTTATCGGGATATTTTCCGTCAATAGCATGGATTGAACCTTCTCTCCAAAGTAACGCCATCATCTGGTTTTTCCAGATATTAAAGTTGTTGGGGCCAACTAAATCTATTAATTTCAAACTTCATGAAACTCATTTTTTACTTGTTCTTTCTTTTATACTACAATGTATTTGGAACTACAGAAAACTAAAGTAATTCATTTTTGATGTGGAAGTTCAGACCGTGCTGCAACACAGAGCATACTCAAACAGAACATTGGCTCTGATTCCAATTGTTAGTGAAACTCTGAAAATAAAGAACAAGAAAGAACAACAATATTTAACGTGGTTTGGGTTAAAATGATCCTACGTCCACCAAAGAACAACTGCACCAATATTTATTTAACTCTACAAAAAATACAAATGAAATACTATAAGAGAAAGAACACAAATGCCTTAGAAGGTGAGAATACAAGTAAGTGGATGTTTTGAAAATGAACTAAGAAGCTACCTATTTGTAGGAATAAATTCATCCCATTGATGTCATCCATGACATCACTATGATTAAAAAATGTCAAGGTAAAGAATATGAAACCATTTTATGGTTTGCCTAAATTTAACCTACCAAATACTATCTTGACTTTTATTTTGTACTAATTATCTTCCTACCAAATATTCATGTTAAGTCATTTTCCATTTAGTTTGATTCCACAAGAACCAAACCAACTCTTTCAATATGGATAGAAGATCTGTTAAGTCACAAAAGGCTTTTCATAGAGTACAAATGTTGAACAAATACCATAAAATTTCTTTAATAGAACTTCTTGAACCTTTTCAACATTCTAGCACATAAACATATACAGAACCAGACTACAGATTCCTTTAATGTTTCACAACTATAATGGAAAATTTTGGTTTTATTGTGAACCATGGTTTTACAACTACTTTGATTAGTGATACTGAGCAGTAGTTATCCCTTAATTTATGTAGCCAAACACTTGGTACTTCTTTCTTGGTGACTTTTGTTTATGCAAAGTGTGATAAAAATATGAGGATAGACCTGTGGGATGATATACTTTCTCTGTCCAAGGGATCAGCAGGACCTGGATCTTAGGAGGAGATCTCAATGCTGTTTTGAATGGTGCTGAAAAAGATAGGAGCGATCCTACTGGTTGTTGTTGATGTTGAAGATTTCAATCATTGTGTTGAAGCCTATGATGTTTTGCAAATTCAATGTACGGGTAGCCTATTTACTTGGTGGAATGGTGGAGGAGGTGATTATTGAATTTTCTAAAGGCTTGATATATTTTTTCTAACTCTAGTTTCAAGGATTGTATTCTCATTTAGAAGTGGAACATCTGACTAGAGGTTCGGATCATGCCCACCCGCTACTTAGCTGTATGAACAGAAATAGAAGGCTCCAAAGGACTTTCAAGTTCTTATTGTTTTGGACGTAGTATGACGATTACAAAGAAGTGGTTAGGATGGGTTGGAATTCAAGATTTACGAAGAACCCTTTTCTTGACATACATATGGGGCTATGTTTCAACAACTACTTATTAGGGAAGAGATAGACGAACTGAAAAGAAAATATTTGAATAGTTCCCTCTAAGGATAATAGAGCAGTAGTGCAAACAGATAAAGTTGAGTACACCAGATATTTACATTTGGTGGAAAGCTAAGCTAAGAATTGAACCATCCTTCATACTGAGTAAGTTTTTGCCAAGAAACTTAAAGTTTCTTTAGTATTAAGGTCAGTTCACTAGATGTAGCACCTTGAGTTCTAAAAGAACTAAATTAGAAATAACTAAAATCTAAAATTTTGAGAGTTAAAGCAAAGTATGTGTTTTGGGTCAACTTCAAACGAGCATAACTCCTAGAATATGAAGATTTAGGTTTTCTACAAGATACCATAAAGAATATATATACTCCATCACCACTTGTGTCATTTCGGATTCCAGTACTTGAATGAATGTAACACGCACAGTTGTCTTCTGGTTAATCACAAAGGCATTCCTCCTGAGCTCCTCTAACATCCTCTGATGATCATTGGAATTCTGGGGCAAAAGTGCCAACATTTCTTTAACTAGTCCACCCTCCCTGCTCTTAATTTTCTTTCGTTGTGTGGAGGGATGTAACACTCCTCCTCGTGGTGTTGGGTTCTAAGATCCTTAATTTTCTTTGTCATCTCATCTAATCATGTTAGCAAGGCTACTAAATGGAAATCTCTCATTGTCCTTTCTTGACTTGGTTCAGTTAAATTTCTATGAGTTTAGTTGTTGTTCCATAGGAATATCGCACTAGGTTACCTGAGACAATTTGATCAACCATCATTTTGTTTGGTATGTTTAGTCCTCGATAAAATGACTCTTGAATGATTGTATCGGGGATTCCATGAGTAGGGCATTGTCTCTCCTTAGCCATGCTTCCTGAAGTTATTCCACTTCTGATTGTCTGAAGGATATGTTATGAACACCAAAATCAAATAGGATTAACTAGAGCTTCACATGAGTTTTATCAGTTAATAACTGGTATGGTTATCCTTCATCTCTAAGTAACCTTTCACTTGGAGAGTTCTTCTCATCGTTTTCAAAGAAGATTTTATGATCAATCTAGCAATAGGTTCCTTCTCAAAAAGTTTTTAATGGTAAATAAAGATGAATTGATGTTAATGCAATGTTTTGAACGTGATTTTAATTCAATTTCATGATGAACCCATGTTCCCTCCCTAAATCAATTTAGTCCTTGCATGGGCTTCGTGATCTTGTCTTGTTATCAATTGAATTGTGATTCTATTACGTTGAAGTGGTTATATCTACTGTTATTTACGTGGATTGATGTTTAATTGATGATGAAGAATACATGTGGACTAACGTATGAAAGCTTGAACATGCCTAGACTAGTTAACAATGTGATCACTGTAGAATGTGGGTGTTTAATTGTATAAAGGTGGATTTCGATCATGTTAAGTTGGTTGTACCTACTATTCTATGTTGATATTATTTTTGAATTATGTATATGAATCTTGTATGACTGAAGTAAAGACGGCTTATGTGAATTGAACTAGGTTCTTATAGTCTATGGAATTGTAACTTTTAATCTTGACGTTAGGTTAGTTGTTATATGAATTGATCATTGTTAATTTTCCATAGATACTTCCTATAATGTAATGTGAGTATGAATTGTATGTAAAGGATCCAATGTGGGTCAATTCATGATAGTTTGAATAGGATTAACCTATGTAAACTTACCTTCCATGAATTTCTAATATGAAGCATGCTTAAGAGTGAATTCGACCTTATTGGCAATTGTAATAATGTCTCATTTAGGCTATTAATTCTTTGACTACTTATCTACATGTACAGTATTGATGAGTCTTGATTGATAAACAAAACTAGGGTAATTGATTGATGATCTATGCTTATATATTCTCTAGAACAATGGTAATGTTTTGCACTAGTTGTATCATGATCTTGCAACGATTTGTACATGGTTTCTCTCATGTTTAAAGTAAAATTAGTTACTTCCATTTACATTTATTAATTATGACAAAGGTTTATTGATCAAAGATGATCAAAGATTGATGAATTGGTAAGAATGGCTCATCCCTCTACTTTTGTATATTAACGTAGTTGATGAAGACTTGTATAGTATTGTGTGGTATGGTTCACTTATTGTGGTGGTGTTTACTTTATTTTCATTATATATGTGTTGACAATGGCCTTGAAGGAAAATTGAGGAACTTATGAACATGTGCTTATGATGATACTATGATAAGTTTATGCGTACTTTCCTATTCAAGTTGTGATCTAGGTTGAATGGCTATTGTATAAGCATGTGTACATCCATGTTAAGGTAAAGTATAGGTGCTTCTATTGATGAGTTAAAATGGTTAATAATCCCTTACCGATGTAATCCTATGTAAATACATGAATAGCAAAAGTTTGAAGTCTTATTTGTACTATGAAGCTGACTTGTCTCCTATGCTATTATGTATTGTGTGGTCTATGTTTGAAAGAGTATTATGGTCTAAGAGGGTGGTTGCCTCAATGTGTTTTTGATAGCCATTATGTGATCATGTTGACCAATGTACACACACTCACTTTACATGCATGTTATAAGTAGTATAGGTCATGGTGTCTAAATGAAAGGTAGTTCTCATATTCACTAGTGTCTACTACTATGCATGTTAAGATGATGCTTATGAAAGTATTATATGTGTTTCCTTAGTTAGTATGACTTGATAGGTGTACTAATATGGGCAATTATGGGACTTTGCCTATGCATTGCACATGTTACCTTGATAGGATAGTTCTAGTTTTGGTTTCTATATGTATGAATATGATGTATGAACATGTTTGACTTAAGGTGTTGTGCGAAAGGTTTGATCACATATATGTATACACACACACATGAATGATGATCTAGTCAATAGAGGAGTCTTGAAAGGTGTGTTCAAGTGTATCCAAAACTAGATAGTGCTAATACATATGCTATGTCCATGTGAAAGGATCTTCTCACATGATTTAGGTTGATGAACTTTCATCTATGACCTATGATTTAAGAATATGAGGGGATGACTCTCCTAAACCTATGTTTTGTAAAGAATTGATAATAAAGGTTTTCAATAAAGGGAACTTAGCTTAGCACCGAGTGAACTTGAGTATGAGCGTGTGTCCCTTCCCAATGTGGGAAGGTAGGTCACCATAAATCTCATGAGGTGGATAACCACAATGCCTTAATAGGCAAAAACAACATTTCCATAAGTGAATAACCATAATGCCCCATCTTGGGATAAACAGGGTTTTCACATCTACCTCTAAGTTCTATAACTATGCTTTCCATATAGAATCTTGCAAGTGATATCACCTAAGATGCTAGTATGTTACTCGTGTCTTACCTTGGCAAAGTAAGATGCCCTCTTTTTTGTGTGAGGGGATGACACCAAATTCCATGTTTGGCACCTATGGTCTTAGTTTCGGTTAAGGCTATAGTTTCCCTAAAGCAAAATGGACAATGGAAGTACATGAATAGGATACTAACTAGGAGGACTTAAGGAAAGTTACTTATAATAGGTGGAAGTAATGAATATATCTATACATTGCACAAGTATCTCCTTAGGAAGTCCTGGAAAGGTGACCTAATATGTATGATTATGTTTATATCCATATGCATGACTTTGTAGTATTGGTCTACTTGTTACGAAGATGTGCATGGTATGAACCTATATGATGTGGCCTTATCTTTATATGCACTATGTTGGTCTAAATGACTATATGATGAAGGTCTTGTATTGACATTAGTGAAGTTGTATTTACTTGTTATGTGAATGTATGAATTGTATGTTAAGGTTTGTGGTCTCATAAAGAGTTTACTAAGTATTTGTGAGGTTATGTGGGCTTCAAATGTGCATTGCACCAGTAGACTAAGATTGGGGTCATGAACAAGGTCTTATAATGAGGGATATGAAAAGAAGTAAAAGTGTGTGTAAGTTTATGTAGTTACTGTAGTGTCCTATATTCTTGACTTGAATGTGTCTTTTAATGGGCTATACTTCTATAATGACATGTGTTGGCTTGTATAAGTAGTATGTATGGTTTTCATTGTGGTCCTAAGGTAATGCATTCTTGTACTAATCTCATTCTTCTCTACTTTTAACACAAAGTGTAGGTTATGGATGCTTAAAGTATGTCTTTAATGTTTAGGAGATTGATATGTGATTCCCAAGATCAAGGAAATGAATCATTAAGTCCAAGGATTCCCTATGTTATGGTTTACTGTAAAGTCTTAAATATTGTACTTATGTTTATGTCTTAAGGGTCCTGTCCGTAATGTACTCTAATGTTGATTGAGTCTAAGATGGCAAAGCGACTTAAGTTCTAAGTATGTAATATGATATATATATATATATATATATATATATATCTGTGTGTGTGTGTGTGTGTGTGTGTGTGTGTGTACAAGACCGTCGAGAGGTCAAGTATGCCATGTTACTTCTAGGGGGTGCTCCCTGGATGTGACACATCTCTTATGTAAAGGAGACATATCATCTACCATAGCCTGCCTCCATATAGACTGAGAAAGTTCTTCACCTGTAGTCTTAGGAATGGAAATAGAGGACAAAGACCACACAAAGGCATAATACAGTGATGATAGACAATGATAACTTAAGAAGGTATAACGTGGGTTAGTAGTTTGAGTGGATTGTATACCTTTTTGAAGTATAAGTGGTTGGTAAGGAGGAGGCAAGTCCATAGTATATGTACGCTTTTCAAAGGTTTGAGATGCGAGAATAGAGAAGTCAACAGTGGGTGATGAGACTACTTTGTGATGGCGAGGTGTCGCAAGATGAAGGAGACGAGAGAATAATTAACCATTTGTAGGAACTTTAGGGTAGCTAAAATTAAATGATGCACAGAATCATGATAAAGAGGAAGTCTGGCAACAGTAAGAATTAGAAACAATGTTTGTCTATGTTCTTGTTGTTTTTCCACATTCGTAGTAAGTGGCATCAGCGTGTTGAATTCCTCCATGAATGCATGTATATGTCCCAAATGAGTAGACATATCAGATTCTTGTTTCATTAAGTTGGTCAATTGAGATATCACATCATAGAAGTGAGAAATTTCATTAGTGTATAAAGCACGAGCCTTTTCCCAAACTGTACAACATGTCTGAAATGGGCGAAACAAGGGCATCAATTTGGAACCAATAGAAAGCCATAAAGACTACATAATTGAGTATCTACTTTCTCCCATTGTGCTTTGGCTTTTGCATCTTCCTCATTTGTCTTTGCCTTTACATTACCACATAAGTCTTTTTTGTTAAGTGGTCTTGAACGCCTTGACCCTTACACCATAGCTCAATCGAGAAAGCCCAAAATGGTTTGTACTTCCCAATAAAAGTTCATAAGTGATTATAGGTCAAGAACTTCCAACCCCATATTTTTAGAACCAAAAACATCGCACCCAAATGACATTATGCTAAATTTTTCTTGGAAACAAAAAAAACTTTATTATTGAGTTCTGATTGTCAAAAAATTCAAATCTCAAAGAAAATGTCGCCGGAAATAGCCTGGAAATAGCAGGAGCCCTAATTCTGGCAATCGGATCTGGTCAAAAACAGTATGGGCCTGATTGGAATGGCTGTACGACCCCAACTTCCCAAAAAAATCTCAAAAAATATTATCAGAAAACCCTCACGGGCAGGCACGTGAGACAAATCTCGTCGAAAACTACCACCTCTGATCGGCGCGTGAGAGCACGTCGGGTGGTGTTTTATGGTGGCTCTAGTAGGGGTTTTGTCGCAGGAGGTTTCCAAGCCTTGTGGTAGTGTTGGTTTTCACACAACACCCATAGAAAGAAAAAAAGAATAACAAAATTAGACACAACAGTCACCGAAAATTGGCATAGGCATACGGTGACTTGTTTGTTCTCACCAATGCTCTGATAGCATGTGAGAAATATAAGAGAAAATAGTATTGAATTGTGTATCTAAATTGTAACATGGAGACCCTCTTTATGGACACTACATTGGAATCCTTTCCAACTAGGACTCCAATTACTATTTCTATTCCAAGTAGGAAATACTTATTTTTATTATAATAGTTCTAAAATGATATCCCAAACGAGTGTCACTTGGACTTGAAGCCCTCGTTCTTGAATCAAGCCATTTCAACTTTGAACCTCACCGCTTTCTTGCAGTTGTTCCAACATTTCTGATTGATGGTCCCAAAGTTGAACTCTATGCCTTAAATGATGCTCCAATCACATTCAACACATTAGCAATAATACGAAAGAAATTGTCCACAAGCAATGATTTTTAGCAATATCTACCACTGTCAATTGTAGTTGGTGAACAATATAGTGAATGTAATATGCCGATGAGTTTCATGCAAAATCAATGTTTTAAGACCATTCATCTCTCCTTTCATGTTACTATCCCCATATTAGCCTTGCTCACGTATTTTATATATACTCAAAGAGTGTCTTAAAATAAAAGAGCATATTGTTTTATTCAATGATTGTGCCAATATGAACAATAGTAAAACTAGATCATTCACTTCGCCATTTTTATTAACATACTGCAAAGGCCATTTGTTCATAGTGTAATATCTGTGGATTCATCAACTAATATTCCAAAAAGGTCTCCATCTAAGTCATAAATTAGATCTTTCATGGTTTCTTTTGCACAAGCACTTATAATATCCTTTTGATTTTTTGGAGAAGTCATCATCACATTTTTGAAGCATATTTTAAAATAACACTATTCACTTCTGGAAGCATTTTTCCAAGCCATTCCAAATGGCCTTAAAAAGGACTTTATAAAATTATCAATTTCATCATAACCTTTAAAAGACAACTCGAAATCCAAGAGGAACCTTGCCACAGTAGTAGGATCCTCTAAACAAATTCAGTGTTCACTTCTTATTTTCTTAGATTGCTTATTGAAAGTAACTTAAATGGATTAAGATTGATTCTCCAAATCTAACATTTTTTTATTTTGGACTCTATTTAATTCACCAACTTATAAATAAACTCATCCCATATATGGTTCCAAGTCTTAAAACCGATCGTGAAAAAATCCTATGCATTTCCCTTTACATAGTTTGTAACATTTCAAAAATCCAAGACGTGTCGTAAACCCTAACATAGGTGTCATGAGGTTTAAATACTGTTATTAAGTACATATTAATAAAATTAGGTCATTTAGGATGTTTAAGAACCAAAATGTCCATGACGTCCGGAAGTTGGTTCAAAAAGGTACTAGTGTGACTTAGCCTATTTGACAAACTTTTGGGAGTCGAAAATCTATGAAAATTGGTGAAAAGATATATTATAGATTTTTAAGTTACTTCATTGTCGAAACTTCTGGGTACGACTCCCCAAGGACCAACCAAGGGCCCTTGAGGAGGACCCCAGCAGTTTGAGGCAACATTGCTTGAGTAGTGTTGATCGATGAGGCAGACAACGGTCTGTGTGAGACTGACGGGGCGTTGGTGCCACTGTTGTCCCACACTAAAACAAATTGAGGAAGACCCTCGCCTGCACAGTCTCTGAACTCAACTACAGAGTGCAGGACGGAGAAGGGCTGTCCGTCACAGACTGCCCGTTGGAGGGGTTCCATCTGTGAGGGTCTCGAATTTTCTGCATGGTTTAATGTTAAGTAAATTAATTAATTAAGTCGTTTAGGGGTTATTTAGGGATTAATGGGATACTAATTAACTAACTTAACTCCCATATAAAGGCCCCAACCCTAATTAACCTAATTACAACTCTCAAATACAAACTCTCTTCCTTCTCTCTTCTTTCTCTCTCTACTTGAACTCACCATTGAATACTAGCAAGAAAAAGGGTTTGGGGGCTGGAAGGGACGAATTCACCATCAATTCTTCATCAAACGTTAAGGTATGGGATCTAATTCACCTTTTGAGACTTTTTCCTCAAAGGGTTCCTTCAAAATGGATTTCAAAAGTTGAGTTTTCTTGTGGGTTTCATCCAATTATGAAATTGATGTTGTGAACTAATTTGTCTATGGTTTCTTTAGGTTATAATGGATAGAATAACATGTAATTGAACTTGATTCATAATTGTCATGGTTTGGTTCAAATTGAAGAATGTGTGTGATCTTTAACCCTTAACCCTAAGTTTGATCCTGATGTAAATTGGGTTGTGACTGATTCAATTGTCTTTATTATGGGTTATATAACTATTAAATGATTTAGTTACAATTATCCTTAAAGAATTGGAGTGAATTGTAGTCTTTCATGCTAGTCTTGAGAAGATGATCTAGGTTAGAAGGTGAGTTGACCTGGGCATCTTATTTTGGGTTATGATCTAGTATTGAATGGTTCTATAGTGTTTATACTAGTATTTTTATCATGTTTAATATTGAATTATGATGTTGAAAATCTAAGTTGTTTTGAATTGAGGTTTTACGGTAAGGCCTTGATGATGAACTATGAGGAAGACGTGGTAAGTCTTCGAATCTCTATCTTTACTTTCGATTGTGATTAATTGTGGTTAAGTCATGATATTATATTGGAGTGCCTTGTATTAATATTGATAAGGTGGTATGATGTTGAATTTAAATGTCTTGGTTTTGGTTGTGAGGTTGTTACGATGTAAAGGTTATAAGGGTGTGATGTATACCAATGTGCCTTATTATGAAATGCTATGTAATGTGTTAACATCACCTATATGAATTATGATGAGAGGACTTACCCTCATACAATTCTTATTGAGCTATTGATGATGATGATTATACAAGGGTAGACCTTGTGACCTAAACTAAGCTATGATTGATAATTAAAGGCTTAAAGACATTTAAAAAAAAGGACTCTAGCTTAGCACTAAGTGAACTAGATTGAGGAGTGTCCCTTCCCACATAGGGAAGGTAGGAACACTAAATTACTCTTGATATTAGAGACTATAATGAATGGTGCATAAAGAGGGTCCCAAATTATCTCCTAGTTCTTGAACTATGTTGCCCCATAGGAATACTAGCTAGTGGATCCACATAGTTTCTATGTTTCATGTTTTGGTACTACCTTGTCAAGTAGTCCACCTTATTTTGGTGTAGGGTCTTATGACACCGGATTCCACAATAGCTCATGTCGTCTATGTCAGTTAGGACAAGATTTTCCCAAAAAGTTAAAATGAATTAAAGGACTTGAACTCTAACTTGGATAACCTAAGGGGTCTATCTTAGTCTAGGTAAGGGTATGGGACTCTACCTAAGCATTGCACTAGTTAGCCTTGAAGGGAGCCTTAGGAGGATGTTCTTATATATGTTTATGTTATAATTATATATGATATGTACTTGATGAACTTATACATTGTTGATACTATATGTTGATTAGTTCACTTATGAGTATGCATTGGATTATATTGTTAAGATAAGGTGAAATATATATATCTAAATGTTATATTATCTGAAGTTGGACATTGGTTATGGTTTCTTGTTGAGGTCACTTGATTGAGTAGGGTTATAGGTCTTTGCTTGGTCCATGCACTTGTTGACTTGATAAGGATTCATTAGTAGTTGTCTTGTTTAATATGATATGATTAACTCTTAACCATACTTGTGATGTCATTCCTTGATGGAAGGGTTGTAGTAAATCATCGGTTCAAGTATGTTGGGATGCATATTACTTGTTTGAGTTAGTAAGCATGTTTTGTTGGTTGGTACGACTTGCTTAGTTATGCATGAGACTTTTAAACTTGTAAAATGGAATGTTTTGACTAAAAACCCCTTTTTAGCATGTTTTTACATTATATGTTCATATGGTCTCATACTTAATACATCTGGAGTACTAACCCCATTTTCTTCCCTTTTCCCCAATATTTTTAGGTTCTGGTCGTTAAAGTGTTTCGGAAGGCGACATTGAAGAAGGCTTGGATTTCCTTATTCATCCAAGTAGGGTAGGTCCTCAACTTCCAAGGGCAATGCCACTATCTAGCTTTACGGACTTGTTATGAGTTTAAAGACACTTTCATTTCTTTCCTTTTCAATTGAGTACTATACTTTTATATGACCTATATGTGGTCTTGTTGGATTGATGTAAATTTTATGCCCAAATTTGATATACTCCAAATAGATGGTTATGAGATGAGACGACTTTTATGACTATGGTATTTTCCATATAATAATGTGCAATAAAAGTAGAAGGCTATGTAGCCTTCCTATACGAAGGGTCTATGTATACTCGATACGACTATATTATGTGTATGTAGAGGTATATGTAAACCTCCAATTAGATGAGATGAAAAGTTTTAAATTATTCCGCAATTTTAACCTATGAATTTAATGACATGAGATTAAGAGGCTAGTCTTAGTCCTTAAAGAGGACGACGACGCCGGTTACGTCTAGGAGGTAAATCCGGATGTGACATAGTCATTTTTAAAATAAATAGCAACATAAACAAAATACAACATCTTTCTTCATACAATACTCCATCCACCTAGAATATGAACCCTCAAACCATGTCGAATAAAATCGACTCTTTTTTTTACATATCTAGTTTGAGGATATTTAGAAATAATCGGTTGCAAGGCATTTGTTGAACATAGTGTCTTCTCACTTCATCCTGTATTCTGGGGCTATATTAATGAATGTATATTCTTTCTCTACGATCTGATTTAAGTGGTTCCAAATCAAACTTATCTATAAAACACAAAAATTATCTCTAAAATTTTAACTTGGCTGAGAAGAATTATCTTTCTTAAAAAAATCTATTCGTTTCAAATCACAAGAATCAATAATAAACTAAACAAAGATTTAATCAAGAATATAAGTAAATGAACATTGTTGATACGGGAATGGCACCCCTCCAGCCCTCCTTTCGCAATACAACAAAAATAAAAGATAATAGAGAAATTACTCCGCTCACAAATAAATATATAAAAATTACTATTTCAACAAGATATTGAAAAATCACGCCCTTTATAGAATAATAAAAATAAAATATAATGGAGGAATCACACTCCTCCTTTCATAAGATGATAAAAATATAAACTTATAAATAAATACGACATTTTTAATAAGGGAACCAAACCTCTTCTTTCCTAGCATAAAAAGTACGCTTAAATAGAACTTACCAATTTATGCGGTGACAATAGCATGACTTCAATTATACAGACTGTAGTGAAGAATACTTGTAAGTTATAAGTTTATAGGTTTTCTAGAAGTCTTTAGATTTTGTTTAAAATTGTGTTAGGGCTTTTATTTGTTTTTAACTTCAGAGAAGAAAGGGATGGGGCCACACGAGATAGCAAAATATGGGTGGGGTCAAATGAGGAGGCAAAAACGATTGGTTAAGATATGATGTATTTAAAAGAGGTAACTAGTAAGAAAAGGCTGATTCTAAAGGCAAAAAATACACAGCCCTTCGCAAGGCTCGAACTCTCGTCGTTGAGTATTAAAGTTAAGCTCTCAACCAGGGACCAAATTACTTTTGTTCATTTGGGTCCACAATTAGATATAATATGTTTTTTTAGACTATCTATACATATATATGTTGGTTATTTTTGGGTGTGGAGACTACGGACACTATCAAGTTCTTTCAACTTAAATTTATTATATCAAAGTAAGCACCTGCTTCGGTCTTACAATCTTGATCACACTTGTTTCTTGCTTCAGAACACTCTTTACTTGAGCACTCACTCTTACTTGCTCTCTTACTTTCTTACTTTGTTTCTTGCTTGGTTGCTTTGTTTATTGGTTGATTACAACTCAAATAGACTGCCTCTATTTATAGGTGGTGATGGAAGAATCTAGCTAAGGGTTTTGCTAGTGTGTTCTAGAATGTTCTTCTAACTTCCTATTTCTAAAACTACCTTTTCTAGAACATATCTAGACTTTTCTATCTAGAACTCTTTTTAGAGATCTTCCTTATTTCTTTATAACTCTTGAATACTCTAGATTTTTCTTGACTTATCTTAATTAATGATTAAGTTGGTGATGAATTTTTAACAATATCTACAAACATAATTAAAAGTTGTCTGGTTTACGTGCACTCTCATGGTTGCATGTGGGTCAGCCTCTGATTACAAGAGTATGACCAGTCCATGCCAAGAATAATATTGAAATCAAGCATATCTAACTCTACTAGATCTACTGTGGTGACTTTCTGTGAAAAATGAGACTGGGCAATTTCTGTATACGCATTTAGCTAATACTGATTCACCAACAAGGGTGAGCTAGAGACTGAGAACGGTGCTGATGGGATTTCGGGACCGATATCAAAATTTAATGCAATATAAGAAATCATGAAAGGAAGTGTGGCCCCTAGATATAATAATTCATAAACATCAAGTTGAAATACACACATCATATGTGTGATGTGTAGTCTGTTGAGTCAGTTGTTGAAGTGTTATGTGGAGTTTGCTGGAGAACATCCTTACCCTAGTTGATGCCTTGGGCATTTCCTCAACCAGTGTCCTGACTTACCAAATCTAAACTAGTTACCACTACCCACCATACTCCCTCAGGGATGGTTCTTACGATACTTCTGACAAACCAGAAAGGCACGACCATTAGTGACACTACCCTGGGACATAGAGCTAGGTGTTCTATTCTTGTTCACATGTCTGAACTTGGGTTCTGGGGCACTAGCAAAGGATGGAGCTGGACCTGAAAACTTCTGACGAAGATGAGAGCGATTGCCACTGTCAGGCTTCTACAGTGACTAGTCAAACTGTCTATTCTTGCCCTCTTACTCTCCATAGAACTCTACATAACCTTCTCTTTCTCAATTAGTTGAGAATGAGTCACCAACCTGGAGATGTTCATCTCCTTTATTAACATAGTATTTTTATATTCCTTTACTATGGTCTCTTCAACACTTGAAACAAACTTGCTCATAGAAGCCCTGGAGTCGGTTAGCATAGATGCTAAATACTTGGGAAGTTGGGGAAACTTCACATAATACTCCTTCACTGACATATTTTGTTACTTCAGATTTATAAACTCCTGGACCTTGGCCTCCTCAAGATCAAGTGGAAAGAACCTGTTCAAAATTGCAGCCACAAGTTTCTCCCAGTCTATTAGGCCTGCATAAATCCCTCTGTCATCCTTCCACTACTTGTAGCAAATCTGAGGCGCTCCTTTAAACTGGTAAGCAGCTAAGTATGCACTCTCCACTAGGATGACCCCCATAATCTATGTAGAATTCTGAACACCATCGATTTTGAACTCCTTTGGGTCCTCCTCCACCTTTGAAATATAAAACTCAAGAGGATTCATCCTAGTAATATCCCGGACCCTAGCCATTTTCGTGTTCCCATTCTGATTAGCTTAGCCTATTGATTAACCAGAGTGATCATGGCCTGAGCTAACACTTGGATAGCATCCCTAAACTTGGCATGAGAGACTTCCTCATTCAAAGGATCTGCTCAAGCTAGTGGTGCTTGCTGACCTTCATTCCTATTCGTTCTAACATAAATTGTTCCTTCTAACATAAGCTCTTCCGGAAGGCATAATTCTGTTAAACACAAAGAGCACGAATTAAAGCAAAAGGAGGTTAAATAGAGTCAAACTCTATTGCACGACTTAGAGTATGAAAGAATTGAACTATTTCCTAAAACATTTCATACTCTCATTCATAAGTTTGACACGCTTTACGCCCACGAACAAGACTCTACTTAACATGACTTTTAGAAACTCTAGGACACTTGAACTTAAGGTTATCTCTAGTAAGATGAGTTACTAGTGCCCACAACTAACTCTAACTGTCTAAAAACTAAAAGATTTAATAATTGAAAGAAATATGAAGTTGTCCTCGAAAGATGAGGACTCACCATACATGTTGTTGAGCTGATCAAAAGTCGTACTAACCGCAAGTTGGACGTTAAACGTCTGAACCTATATTATAGGACAATAGAGTGCGAAGAGTATGCGCTCAGTACTTTGAATCTACTAAGAATGTGAAATATGCATGATAAGACTATAAACTAAACATGATAAATCTGAAGTGCTGAGCTGAATAACTTTGACTAATGCAACGACTGAGTAGTAAAATGTGTAATTAATAAATGCTGAAACCTCAGATAACTGACTACAAGGTCATGCAACATCTAAGATTGGACTATGGGAGATACTAATAACTGACATATAACTTTAGAACTTTTGGGGTGTTACACCATCTCTGCTCCAACTGTTTAGTAATTCTCTTGTGCTACCTGGAATCTCCCACCTGATTCACCTTAGGTTGATGAAGATTTTCCTTATCTAATCTGTCACTTATAATGTAAAAAGATATGGTTGGTTTTCTTTGCCTGTTCTTCACTAGAGTAACATGTGGAGCATAGATGGTACCCCATTCTTTTCAAATTATCTCATGTCAATACTGCTTCTTGGCCACCAGCGATTTAAATCACGCTACTTTGAAACAGAATCTTGGACTCTCCCGATAAGCTTCCATGGCAGCAGCACACTTGATTCTTGGACAATTTATGTTCCCTGTATGCATCTCTCACATAGAAATTGTTTCTTCCTTTGCCATTCCAGACTTATATCACAGAAAAAAGTTGAGATAAGGTACTATATAATTGAGTTATTCCCAATCATTTAGAAACCGCCTGAAGGTATGCTCCATCCTTGCTCAGACCATAATTCAGCCACTGTTACATCATGTTGTTGGCATAAGTTGTAATGTCTTGATATATTTGTTTTAAAAGTCCATGACCAATCCAATTCTCCTCCCAAAAAGATACTTAAGTTCCAAAAAAAACGTTTCAAGCTTCTGATAAAAGGAAAGGAGCTTGGCTAATGGAATTTTTGTGGTTATTTAAACCATGTTTTCAGCTTTTGATGTTTAATTTATCTATTGTTAAGCTCAGGTCATACAATCTTCAAGTTGTCTAAAATGAGCTAATTTAGTTTTAGAAACTAGGTCAACCAAAATAAACAAAATTGTTGAGACTTTGTAGCTTTTACTTCCCTCCACACACTTTCATCCCTTGTCTGCAATTTCTCATACCTATTGGAACTCCCTGTAATCTGTTGATCATTCATGAGGGGGCTTGGGCACAGCAGGATATTGGTTAGGTTACAGGGAGTTCAGTAGCTGGACCAGTTGAAGAAGGTGACAGTGGGCACAATAAGCTGGTGGAACTTTTATATTTGTGCTCAATAATATTGACCTTTTAACCAGAGAACTATGTTGGTTTTTTCCTTTTCTAATGAGATGATGGTAAAGTTTGTTGAGTGAAAGTAGGAAAGGAAGGGAGGTAAACTTTCTTTGACATTGTACTACTTATAGCCATGAATGGTGATAAGACCTCGATGCGATTGTAGCATAATCTCTTGTTGGTTTTAACCCATCGATTGTACTTCCTGAAGGGAGGAGGAGAACACGTTATACACATGATATTTGATGGGATTTATCTTTACAAAGCTTTATAAACTTTACTGCATTAGTGCTTCCTAATGAAATGTCTTAACCCCCACCCCTTTTGGTTCAAAAGCCCAACTATAGAAATTCCTCTTCCTATTGAATCATATTCGCAAGAGTCTTACCTTTCAAATCTAAAAAATCATTACGCGTTATAGGGAAGCTCCTAGGTTTTATGAATTGTAACGAGCTCAGATTTTGACTGTTAAATTCTATTATAAATTGATATGCAATAATTGTTTTGGTTCAGTTACTATTCGCAGTTATTATCTACCCTATGGTTAGGTCATAGGTGATAGCCTCCTTTGTTACTGTCTTACTGATAACAACATAACTTATAACAGGATGATCGGAATGTTAAAACAATGGCTACACTGGTTTTCATTTCTCTTTCTCTATGTAGCCTCCATGAAGACACTGCTATCTACTTTGTATAGTAGATGCATAACTCTGGGATGAGCTCTGTTGGGTTGATATTTTACTCTTTCAATTCTTTTCACTGTATATTGGAAAAAGATAAAACTTTATCTTCTTGTAAGGATTTGATATTTCAAACTGACCGGACTCTCATTTTTACAGCTTCCGGCTTCTGTCGATATAGTTATCTTTAAACTAACAAACACAGTAAATGTTTTCAAGTGAGATTAGATAAATTGTTGTTAATTGAATGAATGTTTAATCCGTTCATATTGAATATAAAATTTTTGAAATGAAAAGTTCATCACTATATGGAATCACAACCTGAGTAGTAATCATCTTCTCTGTTTTATACATTAAACTAACTCAATTCCATTAATCATCTATAATTCCATTGATCAAAGAGCAGTGAATGAAACAATTTACGTTTGGCATAATACATAAATATGCCATTTAACTTGGCTTCGAATCACATTTATGCCCTTCAACTTTGTTGTGCACAAGTAGACACTTAAACTTGTATAAAGTTGAACAAATAGACACACATGTCATCCTACATGTCATTTTTTATCCTACGTGTATTTTGCCATGTAGGACTCATGTGTTTATTTATTTAAAAGTTGGATAGTGAAAGTGTCTGTTTGCGCATTATGAAAGTTGGAGGTCAAAGTTAAAATTTGAATCCAAGTTTAGGGTCCAATTTATGTATTATGCCTTTACGTTTTGTTGACTGCAAATTAGTTTCAACAGTGTTGCTGAAATCAAGAGTTGATCACTTTGTCATGTTAGTACTTTTGCTAAATATCTAACATTCTGCTATGAAGAAACAAAGGTTATGTTTAAGAGGTGATGCGGTCAGTAACAGAATCAAAATGTCACATAAGGTACGGATTTATGCATGTGATCTAAAAGCTATTTTGTGAGTGCTAGCATGAGCCGTATTGCCTATTATGAAGCTGCATTACTGACAGAGAAGATGACTTTTTAGTATCAAATGCTCTTCACAAAGAAGTTATTTTTCCGACCCCACCCGAGGAGGATCAATATTCAATAGTAATGTCACCTACCTTTCAACATGACTTGAACCGTGAACCTTCAGACCTATTATTACATAGATGGCTTATAAATGTCATATGGATATAACAAGTTTACCTAAGGTTCATTACTCAAAAATAAGATAGAAAACAAGAAATGTAAATTTAAATTTGTTGACGTAATATTTTTTCCACCGCAACATACCAATCTTGGTCCAAAAATGTTAAAGGTTAATAATAACTTCACCAAAATCCTAAGTTCTAATATCTTTGTCTTGGATCTCGAAGAAACTCCTTCAACAAACAATTGAAAGAAAGGTTTACAATTAGAATTGGTGGGGTGCACCCAGCCAAGGCAGTAGTGCAACACCTAGATGATGTTTAAAGATCCTACTAGCAAGCTACAATGATTGACCTTCCCCTCATATTCCTCTGTTGTGAACAAATATTGAGACCTAATAAGAAACACAAATTATTTTCATGAATCTTTCAATGTTTGTTGATTAATAACACAAATTGAATCTTTTGATCCTCTAGAGATTTGAGAAAGTTGAGAATGAGCTTTTATAGTTCCCAAAAAATTGACAAGTGAGAATGTAAAGTAAGCTTTACAACTAAACTAAGTGGGTGCATCCAGCCAAGACTGAAGTGCAATGCCAAAGGATGCTTTAAAGTCCTGAATCGCAATAGCAAGCAACCATATGGACATCCCCTCAAAAAAGAGTTGAGTACATTAGAGGTGATACTTTGCGAGTATGTAGCTAAAATGGTATTATTAAAACATTAAGCGCCAGTGATCTAGTGGTAGAATAGTCCCCTACGACGTGCATAGAAACGGGTTCGAAACCTGGCTAGTGCATTATTTGAGTGACATGAAGGCCCCAATAGCAAGCTACTTGGTGGGCCTTCCCCCTAAAAAATAGAGTTAACATCGTGTGAGTCAAGCTACCATGATGGACCTTCCCCCTCGAAATATAGAGTTAATATAGTGTGAGTCGATGACTCACATATCATATATTAAATTGATAAGAACAAATACTACACATAATCTTAGCTAAAAGGTCGAGAAAGGTATGATTTTCCATTTGTTATGTCGGGCTATTTATACGTCACTTGTTAAATTAAAGAAAAAAATACTTATATACACATCTCTATTTTTCATAATTTTCATCATTCCCTATCATCTGAAATATTTTCAAAATCCTTTTTTTTTCAATTTTCAAGTCAACCGAATATATAAGTATTCCAACCTTAACACATGATTTCCTTTCTTTTCTTACTCCTTTATTCTCTCCTTAATTTCACTCTACAATCTTATCAGTTACAATTTTCACATCAATTTGATTTTCAAAAGGATTCTCTACAATCTTATCAGTTAGAATTTTCATATCAATTTTATTTTCAAAAGGACTCTCTCTCCGATCAATCAAATTCAAACTACTCAGTTGATATATTGTGTCTCCTAAGAAAATTAAATGAAAGGTGTCAAATAAGTCTTGGTTTGATTTTTGGTGATAGATTGACCAAGAGCTGGGCAAATCCTCTTTAAAATGTAATTAAGTAAATTTTGGACTAAATTAATATTTTCAAAACTTTCTAATCTTTTATAAAATATAAAAAAGCACTTCTTTTTCAGCTTTTATAATTCTATCAAAAAAAAAAAATTTTAAAAAAAAGTAAATGAAAATAAGATTTTCTCTTCTTCTTCTCTCAATGTTCTCTCTTCTATTCTTCCTCCTCCTTAGAAAATCCAAAAATCCGACTATCAAAACAAATATTCTCCCCCAGTATCTAATCTTACTCCTCATCTTCGGTCGTGACTCTATCCTCTTTCTAAACTGAAGCTTGTGTCGACTTAAAATGGGTAAGTCATTTTTTTAGAGGTTTTACAATTTTGGAACAATACTAAGGTTTTTTTCTTGGGTTAATGAAGAATATATTATTCTGCAGATGTGAAAAATAAATAATAGTGTAATGGTACCTATTATTTATTGTTTTAGAAAGAAAATTAACAAACCCAAAAAGCCCTAATTTTGAGAAAATGTATATGTATTGTTAACATTTAGTGAAAATTTATTTTTTGTTGCTTTGTTGTTCTTTTTATACAATTTTGTTCATATGATTTAAGAAATATAATCTTGTTCAGTTTTCTAAAAACATATTTGAACTGTAGGAGGTTGAAAAAATATATTTCTCAATCACTGAAACCCAAAAAGAAAGGAGAATAAGAAGGACACGGGAAAGAACCTAGAGAAGGAGAATGAGATGGAAAAGGAGAAAGTGAAAAAGAAAAAGAAAAAAGTCGAAGTCATCAATTGTGATGTGAAGCAACAGTATCTACCATTGATTAGATTGATGGTTATGTATACCATTGTAAATTACCTTTTCTGTTGATAAGTTGTATAAAACAATTTGTGAGTGTTTATTTTTGCTGATAATATCGATGATTTTTTTTTGTTGGAACAAATGTCAATTATGATGGAAAAGAAGAAACGTGGTGTATGTGGCAACATATATAGCCTATGTTAAGAAAAAAACCCACAGAATTATCTGCATGTGCCCCAACAGAAATGATATATGTGGCAACTTATGTCACAGAAAGAAAATATGTTGTAATATATGTCACATATATGTGACAATCTTATATTATCACCAATTGTTCATTTTTGCGGAAAATATTATCACTTAATACTATTGTTATTATTATTGTTATTGTTATTGTTGTTGTTATTGTTATTGTTATTGTTGTTGTTCTTGTTCTTGTTCTTGTTGTTCTTGTTCTTGTTCTTGTTGTTGTTCTTGTTCTTCTTGTTATTGTTATTGTTATTGTTATTGTTATTGTTATTGTTGTTATTCTTGTTGTTGTTATTGGTTATTGATTATTGATTATTGGTTATTATTATTGTTATTATTTTGTTGGTAAATGTCAATTATGATGGAAAAGTACAAAATATACAAAAACACCACAAAATTATCCATATATGTCCCAACAAAAAGGATATATGTAGCAACATATGTCACAGAAAGAAGATATGTGGTAACATATGTCACATAAAGAAAATATGTGATAACATATGTCACAAAAAGGAAATATGTGGCAACATTTCATTGTTACCAATGTAGTGTCTGTGGCGACATATATAACCTTTGTTGTAAAAAACTATAGAATTATTTGCATGTACCCCAGCAGAAAGGATATATGTGGCAACAGATGTCACACTATGAATTGTCAAAAAGAGATTTAAAAAAAGTAAAATAAAAATATCTAAAACAATTGTTTCTTCATTTTTCCTCTCTCCTCTTCTCTTTAAAAGGTTGTTTCGTTTCATATTTCAAATTTAATTTTTTTTTTTACTAATTTTGATTTTCTTCTCTTCTTTCCTTTCTCGTTCCATTATTTTTTTACGGTTCCAATTGTTGCGATGTTTTCTACAACATCAGTGGTAATGTGTTGCGATTTTCTTCTACAACAAAGCGTCGTTACCCTCATCATTTCTAGTTTATTGTTGATATCATCCAAGGTAAAATTTAATTAGGATTTTCAAAATACTTACTAGTATTAAATCAAGACTTTTTAGTGGTTTTATCACTTATTTGTTTGTAGGATGGTTGAGTTGTTATTCCTTTGAAAATATTATTTGCTTAAAAAATATATATATTAGGATGTACATGTTATCACATATTACATGTCTGTTGCAATTTTTTTAACAAAACGTGCATATGTTGTCACATATGTAGATTAAAGGTTGAATTAATCGATCAATTGAGTGATTTAGGAATAGAAAATTGTTAAAATTCGACAAAATTTTAGTACTTCGACCATAATGAAACAATAAAAATATGTTGTAACACTTAAAAAAACGATTTATATGGGTGTAATATAACAATCATATGAAGTTACTTGGTCATTGTATGATGAACTAGTGATATGATAGACTTTATAAAAATAATTGATAAAATTGATGAAAGTTGTTGTATTAGACCATATTTTTATACTTAGATTATGTTGTATGACTATATATTAGTGTTACAAATTGAATTATGTGACAATTTAATCTAATTAATCCCTAAAATATCATTTTATGATATACACATGTTGTCACATATGACATTTCAGTTGCAATTTTTCCAACAGGACGTGCGTATGTTGTCATATATGTCACTTCAAGGATGAGTTAATCGATAAATTAAACGATTTAAAATTGTGAAATGTCAAGTTGGACAAAATTTTAGTACTTTGGACCATAATTAAGCAATAAAATTATGCTATAACACTTGGAACAACGATTTACAAGGGTGTTATATAACTATCATATAAAGTTACTTGGTTATTGTATGATGAACTAGTAATATGATAATCTATGTAAAAATAATTGATAGAATTGAGGAAGGTTGTTATATTAGACTATAATTTTGTACTTAGACATGTTGTAGGATTATATATTTGTCACAACCCCAAACCGGGCCGTGACTGGCACCCACACTTACCCTCCTATGTGAGCGAACCAACCAATCTAAACCTTAACATTTCAATGTAATATCATCATAAAATAATGCGGAAGACTTAAACTCATTAATAAAACCAATTCAATAACTATTATTTCCCAAAATCTGGAAGTCATCATCACAAGAACATCTATAATCAAATTACTAAATCTAAGAGTTTCTAAGAAGCTAAAAATATATAAAAGCTAGTCCGTGCCGAAACTTCAAGGCATCAAGACATGAAGAGGAAGATCCAGTCCAAGCTAGAAGCATTAGCTCACCCTGATATTCAGAGTAATGAAGACTGGCTAGAGTTACTGTTGAGTCGAAGATGACGGCACGTTTGCTGCACTCCACAAATAAACAAGAAGAAAACATAAAAGTAGGGGTCAGTACAAAACACGGGTACTGAGTAGATATCATCGGCCAACTCAAAATAGAAATCGATATATACCAAGTAATATCATAAAATCAACTATGACACTCACCATGTAGCAACAGCAAGCACTATATCATTAACAATTACCGTTAAGTTCACACATGAGGACTCAAGCCTCAATATCATACTCATTTGGGAATTAAGTTCATTAGATTAAGTATATTAACATCTTTCAAGATTCATTATCTTTATTTCTCTTGTGTCGGTACGTGACACTCCGCTCCCTCATATTCATTAATCCTCTTGTGTCGGTACGTGACACTCCGATCCCCTAAATCTACGTGTCGGTTCGTGACACCCGATCCCCTAAATCTACGTGTCGGTTCGTGACACCCGATCCCCTAAATCTACGTGTCGGTTCGTGACACCCGATCCCCTAAATCTACGTGTCGGTTCGTGACACCCGATCCCCTTAATCTACGTGTCGGTTCGTGACACCCGATCCCCTAAATCTACGTGTCGGTTCGTGACACCCGATCCCCTAAATCTACGTGTCGGTTCGTGACACCCGATCCCCTAAAATCCTTCTATCAATTCATCAAGCCTTCTTTCTCACCAAGGCATCATCAATCTCATTATTTTAGTTCATCACACCTTCTTTTATACCAAGGCCTCATCATTAACAAAGAGATTAGGGTTTTGCAAGATTTGGGATTCAATAACTTCATCATGCTTATATAATCACAATTATATAATTACATTCATGCAAGCATACAATTAAGCACATAGCAGGGTTTACAATATTATCAATACATATCATTCGCTATTAAGAGTTTACTACGAATATCGTAAGAGAAACCATAACCTACCTCCACCGAAGACTAGTGATCAAGCAAGCAAATTCCCAAGGCTTTGTTCTTCTTTCTTCCTCGTTCGATTCTCCCTCTCTCTCTTGTTGTTTCTATTTTCTTTATTCAAACCTTCTTTCTTTTACCCTAATTAGTATATAATTAAGAAGAAAAGATGGCAATAATAACCACTAATTAACTTAAGGTCACCTCTTTTAACCCCCAAGTAATTAGACTTATTAACATTAACCCACTAACTTTATAATTAAAGTAGGAATAGTCAAAAACGTCCCTTAAAACGTATAAAAAAAATCCGACCAAGTCGGGATTTTGCGATCAGACGTGACGTCGCGCTGCGGCGGTGCGTCTCTTGCCGTCACGAGTTCGGAGACTCAATTTCTCAAGAAGAGTGCGTGACTCTGTCACCTGTGACGGTCCGTCCTGCCATTCCGTCACGAAGTTCAGAGAGTCGATTTTCAGTACCCAATTCCAGATTTTCTAAGTGTTTTGAAATGAGACCCTGCGACGGTCCGTCGTGCCCATGACGGTCCGTCGTGGGGTCCGTCGCCTCAGCCTGTTTTTCCAGAAATAAAATTTGCTGCTCAAAACAACTAAACAGGTCGTTACAATAGATACCAATTTACCCATCGTTCATCCCCGAAAGATCACAAGAAGGAAAACAAGGGCGAAAAGGAGTACCTGAATCTGTAAACAGATGTGGGTATCTTTCTCGCATATCTGCCTCCTTCTCCCAAGTGGCTTCTTCAACGGGTCGATTCTTCCATTGAACTCTTATGGATGCAATCTCCCTTGATCTCAACTTGCGAATTTCTCTATCAAGAATGGCAACAGGCTCCTCCTCATAAGTCAAATTTTCATCAAGCAAGACTGAATCCCAATGAATAATATAGTTTCCATCCCCATGGTATCTTTTCAATATCGACACATGGAATACCGGATGCACTCCGGACAGCCCTGGAGGCAAGGCTAACTCATAAGCCACCTCCCCTACTCGCTTAAGTACTTCAAAGGGACCAATGTACCTTGGGCTTAGCTTGCCTCTTTTACCAAACCGCATCGCCCCTTTCATTGGCGAAACTTTCAACAAGACTTGTTCACCCTCCATGAACTCTAAGTCTCTAACCTTTCGATCTGCATATTCTTTTTGCCTACTTTGCGCCGCTAGAAGCTTTTCTTGAATAGATTTCACTTTCTCTATCGAATCCCTCAAAAGATCAGTACCCCAAGGTCTAACCTCAAATGCATCAAACCAACCAATGGGGGACCTACATCTCCTCCCATATAGTGCCCCAAATGGGGCCATATCAATGCTTGAGTGATAGCTATTGTTGTAGGAGAACTCTGCTAAGGGTAAGAAGCTATCCCACTGACCACCAAATTCGATCACACATGCACGAAGCATATCCTCCAACACTTGAATCGTTCGCTCAGACTGACCATCGGTCTGAGGATGGAATGCGGTACTAAGGTCCAATTTAGTACCCAATTCCGCATGCAATGTTTTCCAAAACTTAGAAGTAAACTGCGTGCCTCTATCTGATATAATGGAGAGTGGAACCCCATGCAATCGCACCACTTCCGAGATGTAAAGTTTGGCTAACTTCTCTGCGTTTTAAGTGGAATGAAGTGAGCAGACTTAGTTAACCTATCAACAATTACCTAAATAGAATCAAACTTTCCCAATGTCTTTGGAAGACCAACCACGAAATCCATTGCAATCCTTTCCCACTTCCATTCAGGAATGGGCATTCTCTGAAGTGTTCCTCTGGGCCTTTGGTGTTCATACTTTACTTGTTGACAGTTTGGACATTTGGCAATAAAATCCACAATATCACGCTTCATTCTACTCCACCAAAAGTGTTGCTTTAGGTCACGGTACATCTTGGTTGCACCCCGATGTATCGAATACCTTTAACTATGAGCTTCTGTCAGAATAGTGTTGATCAAATCATCGACGCGGGGTACACATACCCTTCCCTTAATCCTCAAAACACCTTCCTCATCAATTGTCGCTTCTTTAGCCTCTCCTTGCAACACTTTATCTCGGATCCGGATCAATTTTTCATCATTAAACTGCTTTCCCTTAATCTTGTCAAGGAAGGAAGATCTTGCCTCCACACAAGCTAAAAATCCTCCCTTCTCATTTACTTCTAATCTCATAAGGTCGTTAGCCAGAATCTGAACTTCTCTAGCCAATGGGCGTCTAGAAGCTTGCAAGTGAGCTAGACTTCCCATGCTTCCCGCCTTTCTACTTAAAGCATCCGCTACAACATTCGCCTTCCCCGGATGATACAAAATAGTGATGTCATAGTCCTTCAGTAGTTCCATCCATCTCCTCTGTCTCAAGTTCAAATCTTTCTGAGTAAAGACATACTGTAGGCTACGATGATCCGTATAGACCTCACACTTAACCCCATATAAATAGTGTCTCCATTGCTTTAATGCAAACACTACCATGGTCAATTCCAAATCATGAGTTGGATAGTTACGTTCATGCACTTTTAATTGTCTTGAAGCATAAGCAATCACATTCTTCTCTTGCATTAGCACCGCACCTAAACCCGAATAGGATGCATCACAATAGACAATGAAATTCTTACCTTCCACTAGCAAGGTGAGAATTGGTGCAGTAGTCAACAGAGTCTTGAGCTTCTGAAATCTTTCTTCACACTCATCCGACCATACAAATGGAACATTTTGCTTAGTCAAGTTCGTCAGTTGGGAAGCAATAGAAGAGAATCCCTTGACAAATCGGCGGTAGTAGCTAGCTAACCCAACAAAGCTCCTTATTTCTGACACATTAGTAGGTCTTACCCAATTCTTCATTGTCTCAATCTTAGAAGGATCCACCATCACTCCATCCTTAGAAACCACGTGCCCCAAGAAGGACACTTCATCTAGCCAAAACTCACACTTAGAGAACTTGGCATAAAGCTTTTTCTCCCTCAACATTTCCAATACCATTCTCAAATGCTCCTCATGTTCCTCCTTACTTTTAGAGTATATCAGTATATCGTCAATAAATACGATCACAAAGAGATCCAAATATGGCTTAAAAATCCCGTTCATCAAACTCATGAACGCAGCAGGGGCATTTGTAAGACCAAAAGACATCACTACAAATTCGTAATGCCCATACCTGGTTCTAAAAGCGGTCTTTGGCACATCCGTTGCCCGTATTTTCAATTGATGATAGCCGGATCTCAAGTCAATCTTAGAGAAGACACAAGCACCTTGTAACTGATCGAACAAGTCATCAATGCGAGGAAGAGGATACTTGTTCTTTATGGTTACCTTGTTCAACTGCCGGTAGTCTATGCACATCCGAAAACTCCCATCCTTCTTCTTTACAAACAAAACCGGAGCACCCCAAGGAGATGCACTTGGTCTAATGAAGCCTTTGCTCAACAACTCTTGAAGCTGTGCTTTTAACTCTCTTAACTCCGCGGGAGCCATTCTATAAGGGGGTATAGAAATGGGGCGAGTACCCGGTTCAAGATCAATACAGAAGTCAATATCCCTATCTGGTGGCATACCAGGAAGATCTGCAGGGAACACATCCAGAAACTCACGGACCACCGAAACCGACTCAATCGAAGGTACTTGGGTAGTGTCATCCTTGAGATGTGCCAAGAAAGCTAAACACCCTTTACTAACCATTTTCTTAGCACGAAGAAAGGAGATGATACGCACCGGATTGGAAGTGTAGTCACCATCCCACACTAACGGATCTGTCCCAGGCTTGGCTAACGTCACCGTTTTACCATTACAATCCAAGATCGCAAATTGCGGAGAAAGCCAAGTCATACCCAGAATTACATCAAAATCATCCATTTCTAAGATAACCAAATCTACATAAGTGTTGCTCCCCACAAAGTTCACCAAACAAGACCTATATACCTTTTCAACTACCACAGACTCACCCACCGGAGTAGAAACACGAATAGGCATATCAAGTAATTCACAATGTAAATTTAGACCATTAGCAAATGAGGAAGATACATAAGAAAATGTGGATCCAGGATCAAACAATACATAAGCCATGCAATCACAAACCAAAAGATTACCTGTGATGACAGCATCAGATGCCTCCGCTTCGGACCGCCCAGGGAAAGCGTAACAATGGGCCCTATCGTTTGTCTATCCATTGCCCCTAACATGTTGTGATGTAGTGGCTCCCGTTTGCCCATCACCTCGGCCATTTTGGTGACCACCATTACCTCGACCACCACGTCCTCCAGAATAACGGCCTCTACCATGACCACCTCTACCTCTAGCCATTGGGGGTCTATAACTCTGTTTTGGACAATTCCTCCTAATATGTCCAGTCTCCCCACATCCATAACACTCTCTGGAGTCAAGCATAGGTCTCTCAGAGAAGTGTTGACCGGTCTGAGGTGGACCCCCAACTACAGTCTGTAGTGAAGGCGAATGGAGTCGGCGAGTAACCTCCGGAACCCTGTCCTCTAGAGTAAGAACCATTAAACTCACCTCCCTTTCGAAACCTCTTTGACGTCGATGCCATAGTGAATTCATCTGGCTTCACTCCTTCCACCTCTATCACGAAATCTACCACTTCTTGGAAGGATTTTGCCGTAGCCGCTACCTGTAAGGCTGAAATCCGCAACTCCGACCTCAACCCCTTCACAAAACGACGAATCCGCTCTTGTGGACTGAAACAGAGTTGGGTGGCATATCTGGATAGTCCACGAAACTTAGCCTCATATGCATTGACCGACATCCTACCTTGCTCTAGGCTCAAGAACTCATCCCTTTTCCTATCCCTCAAAGTCCGGGGGATATACTTCTCCATAAACAAACTAGAGAATGAGGCCCAAGTCATAGGTGGTGCCTCCATTGGTTTACACTCAACATGTGACCGCCACCACATTTTGGCGTTCCCTTGGAACTGATAACTCACGAACTCAACACCAAACCGTTCTACTATACCCATCTTGTGTAGTAGCTCATGAAAATCAACTAGAAAATCGTAAGCATCCTCAGATTCAGCACCCTTGAATACTGGAGGTTTCAATTTCAAGAACTTACTGAAAAGTTCATGCTGATCATTCGTCATTATAGGCCTAGTAGTCAGACGTGGAAACGTGACTATGTCCAATGAGGCATCCATACGAGGAGCCATAGTGGCTGCATGTTGTACCTCTGAAACCGGAGGTGTTGGTGCAGAAAACACTGGAGGGGCCTGACCCTGATCAGACAACCCACTAAGATAAGCTAGAACCTGATTGATCATCTCTGGGGTAGGTTGGGGTGGCAATTCCTCATTTTGCACTTGTTCATTCTCCCCTTCCTCGCCCTCTCTTACCACTTCCTCAGTCGGTGGAGGAGTCACCGCCCTATTATCAGACGGTCTAGGTGCTCGTCCTCTTCCCCTAGAGGACGTCCTCCCACGATCTCTACCACGGCCTCTCGCCGCTGCTCTTCCTCGAGCTACAGCCCCAGTGGCTGGCTCAGACGCACCCTGTCCCGCCGGTGCTGGTGTTGGTGTTGGCGTAGTCGTTGCTCTAGTTCTAACCATCTGCGAAAGAGAGTGGAGATGGTCAGATACAAATTTGTATCACCTAGATACCAATTGGATTCAAGTAGTATCACGAAAGAAAGAAAGAAAGAATGGAATTTTCCTAAAGTCTTATAGCCTCTCAAAGAAAAGTAAAGGCGTCCCCCTGCCGTTCCTTAAGACTCTACTAGACTTGTTCTTGTGTGATGAGACCAACGAACCTAATGCTCTGATACCAAGTTTGTCCGGACCCCAAACCGGGCCGTGACTGGCACCCACACTTACCCTCCTATGTGAGCGAACCAACCAATCTAAACCTTAACATTTCAATGTAATATCATCATAAAATAATGCGGAAGACTTAAACTCATTAATAAAACCAATTCAATAACTATTATTTCCTAAAATCTGGAAGTCATCATCACAAGAACATCTATAATCAAATTACTAAATCTAAGAGTTTCTAAGAAGCTAAAAATACATAAAAGCTAGTCCGTGCCGGAACTTCAAGGCATCAAGACATGAAGAGGAAGATCCAGTCCAAGCTAGAAGCATTAGCTCACCCTGATATCCGGAGTAATGAAGACTGGCTAGAGTTACTGTTGAGTCGAAGATGACGGCACGTTTGCTGCACTTCACAAATAAACAAGAAGAAAACATAAAAGTAGGGGTCAGTACAAAACACGGGTACTGAGTAGATATCATCGGCCAACTCAAAATAGAAATCTATATATACCAAGTAATATCATAAAATCAACTATGACACTCACCATGTAGCAACAGCAAGCACTATATCATTAACAATTACCGTTAAGTTCACACATGAGGACTCAAGCCTCAATACCATACTCATTTGGGAATTAAGTTCATTAGATTGAGTATATTAACATCTTTCAAGATTCATTATCTTTATTTCTCTTGTGTCGGTACGTGACACTCCGCTCCCTCATATGCATTAATCCTCTTGTGTCGGTACGTGACACTCCGATCCCCTAAATCTACGTGTCAGTTCGTGACACCCGATCCCCTAAATCTACGTGTCGGTTCGTGACACCCGATCCCCTAAATCTACGTGTCGGTTCGTGACACCCGATCCCCTAAATCTACGTGTCGGTTCGTGACACCCGATCCCCTAAATCTACGTGTCGGTTCGTGACACCCGATCCCCTAATCTCCTTCTATCAATTCATCAAGCCTTCTTTCTCACTAAGGCATCATCAATCTCATTATTTTAGTTCATCACACCTTCTTTTATACCAAGGCCTCATCATTAACAAAGAGATTAGTGTTTTGCAAGATTTGGGATTCAATAACTTCATCATGCTTATATAATCACAATTATATAATTACATTCATGCAAGCATACAATTAAGCACATAGTAGGGTTTACAATATTATCAATACATATCATTCGCTATTAAGAGTTTACTACGAATATCGTAAGAGAAACCATAACCTACCTCCACCGAAGACTAGTGATCAAGCAAGCAAATTCCCAAGGCTTTGTTCTTCTTTCTTCCCCGTTCGATTCTCCCTCTCTCTCTTGTTCTTTCTATTTTCTTTATTCAAACCTTATTTCTTTTACCCTAATTAGTATATAATTAAGAAGAAAAGATGGCAATAATAACCCACTAATTAACTTAAGGTCACCTCTTTTAACCCCCAAGTAATTAGACTTATTAACATTAACCCACTAACTTTATAATTAAAGCAGGAATAGTCAAAAACGTCCCTTAAAACGTATAAAGAAATCCGACCCGGATCGGGATTTCGCGATGCGTGACGGTCGCGCTACGCGACGGTCCGTCTTGCTGCCGTCCAGAGTTCGAGACTCAATTTCTCTGAAGAGTCTGTGACGGTCCGTCACACCTGTGATGGTCCGTCCTGTCATTCCGTCACGAAGTTCAGAGAGTCGATTTTCAGTACCCAATTCCAGATTTTCTAAGTGTTTTGAAACGAGACCCTGCGACGGTCCGTCGTGCCCATGACGGTCCGTCGTGGGGTCCGTCGCCTCAGCCTGTTTTTCCAGAAATAAAATCTGCTGCTCAAAACGACTAAACAGGTCATTACAATATTAGTGTTACATGTTGAATTAGGTGACAATTTGATTGAATTAACACCTCAAAGACCATTTTATGATACACATATGTTGTCACATATGACATTTGTGTTGCAATTTTTCCAATAGAACTTGCATATGTTGTCAGATATATCATTTCAATGACGACTTAATTGATAAACTGAGCAATTTAGAATGGAAAAATGTCGAATTGGATAAAATTTTAGTACGTTGGACCATAATTAAGCAATAAAAATATGTTATAATACTTGAAAGAACGATTTACAAGGATGTTATATAACTATCATATGAAATTACTTGGTCATTGTAAGATGAACTAGTGATATGATAATCTTTGTAAAACTAATTGATAGAATTGAGTAAGCTTGTTATATTAGACTATATTTTTGTACTTAGACATGTTGTAGGACTATATATTAGTGTTACATGTTGAATTAGGTGACAATTTGATTGAATTAACCCCTCAAAGACCATTTTATGATACACATATGTTGTCACATATGACATTTCTATTGCAATTTTTCTAATATAACGTGCTTATGTTGTCACGTATGTCATTTCAATGATGATTTAATCGATAAATTAAGAAATTTAGAATGGAAAAATAATGAATTGGACTTTGGATCATAATTAAGCAATAAAATATGTTGTAACACTCGAAACAACGATTTACAAGGGTGTTATATAACCATCATATGTAGTTACTTGGTCATTATATGATGAACTAGTGGTATGAAGTCTTTGTAAAAATAATTGATAGAATTAATGAAGGTTGTCGTATTAGACCATAATTTTGTACTTATACATGTTGTAGAATTATATATTAGTAATACATGTTAAATTAGGTGACAATTTAATTGAATTAACCCCAAAAGATCATTTTGTGATTTACATATGTTGGCACATATGACATTTCTAATGCAATTTTTTCAATAGAACGTGCATATGCTACCATATATGTCACTTCAAGAATGACTTAATCGATAAATTGAGCGATTTGGGAAAAATGTCAAATTGGATAAAATCTTAGTACTTTAAACCATAATTAAGCAATAAAAATATGTTATGCCGCTTGAAATAATTATGTACGAAGGTGTTATATAACTATCATGTCACTTGCGCCATTTAAGTCATATGTTGCTACATGTCTAGTTTATATGTTACAGCTTGTGTAAGTTATCAGTTGCAACATATATCTATTCTGTTGCTATTGAAATAACCTTTCTATTGCTACATATGGGTAATATTTGTTTCAATAGTCAATTGTTGCAGCATATATAAATTTGTCGAAAATGCCAATGCAAATTATTAAAAAAATTGCAGTTACCCAGATTATGATGAAAGATTTCAAAAAATAATTAATTTTACATATCAAAACAGTGGTATGTGACCCCAATCTTTTATGAAGTAATTTCAATTGATACAAAGCGAAATCTGGTCCACTAATTAAATTAGTTAAATCTAATTCAAGAAGAAGGAAACAAGAAAGCTTAAGGATTAGCAGCCAAGACCAATAATCCACGAAAACAAGAAGAAAAAGATAAAGAGAACAAGAAGAAAGGCAAGCAAGAATGAAGAATAAGAAGAAGAGAAAGAAGAATACGATAAGAGGTGGGGGGATATATTTTATTTCTCCTTTTGGAACATCTTGCTGCTGGCTTCCCCCCAATTTTAATTCCACCAAAATTGGTTAAATTAGGTTTTAGTCAATTTACACTTTTACCTTTCATTTAATTTAATGGACCAAACTTTCAATGTATAAACTTGAGGGCAACTCCAAATCCTTAATCATTAATCACATAATTGTCACTTACACCCGATACTTAAGACTTATGTCTGAACCCATTTATTTTGAAACCTTATTGTCACCTTTTTTTTTAAAATTCCCGTGTCTCCTTCATAGTTGTATTTTTATCATTTTTTTGTTCTTCTTTATTTCTTGATGTGTGTGAATCAGGATCATTCTTTTAGTGTTTATATTACTCAACTAGTGGAAGAAGGATGCATATTCATCTTTTAAATAAGTTATGGGAAAAACGCTCAAAAAGGCGAAAAAGTCAATCTACTAGCGGCTTTGGTAAAGACTCGGATTGATATTTATGGATGACGTGTATATTAATAGTAAAAAAAAAGATACAAGAGTGAAGACCTAAGTCATATGCAACCCCTCAAAGTTGTCCTTATATTTCACTTAGACACCTTAACTATAGGATGTCCCTATTGGACACCTTAATGGTACAAAAGTCATGCCCATTGAACACAAAATGCTGACATGTCAAAAAAATGTGTCGTTTACTCTCTTTAAGCGCGTAAAAGTACCAAAATAATTTTTTTCTTTTTTTTCTCTAACTTTTACACCTGATTTAATAATTTAAAAAAGGAATAATTAACAAAAATAAAAAAGAAAAAAAGAGTTGTCTTCTTCCCCTGCAACTATGCACAACCCACCCCACTATTTTCCTTATCTGCAACTATGCACAACCCACCCCATGCCCTGTACCTCTCTCTTTCTCTCACAATTTATGGTTCTTCTCTTGTTTTTTTACTTTTTTTTAGATCTACGTCTCAATTGATTCGGCGAATTATTTGTTACCAGAAAATGTTATAATTATAATCATTTCACGACCAAAGCCACGAAGGGAATGCACTGATTATGTCAGTGAAAGAGATAATATTGAATGAAAGAGATAAAATTGAATGAAAGAGAAGGAAGAGGTAAGACGATGATTTGCTGGCGTCGTAATTATCATCGACGGCGGTGAAGACAATAGGTCGGGCGGGAGTTAAATAAAACAATAAAAATAAAATAAGTTTTATATTTATAAAATTATTTTTGAATTATTTAAATAGAGCTTTTTAAAAAAATTGAACTCAATCCATGTGTCATCATTTTATTGGTGGGTAGTTTTTTAAGAAAATTCTTTTTAATTTTTTTTAGTTAGTAAATAGACCAAAATAGTTGTATTTTAGAATATCATTTTTTAAATAATTTTTTGGATTTAAATTCCACATGTCATCATTTAATTTACCAATTTGTCATGTCACTGTCATGTCATAGCGTGTGTAGTGCACACATCTCATATATTTGGTTGATTGTCAAAAAAATGTCAAGTAGGTATCAATTTTAAGGGGTATATGTGTTCAATAGGTACTAGCTCTAGTTGAGGTGTCTAAATGAATTATGCGGACAACTTTAAGGGGCTACAGATGACTTAAGCCTAAGAGTGAATGTTGAGAAGGAAAATGAGTAGAAGGATGTAGAAAAAAGTTGATATACATTTGTCTTCTAAAGTAATTACTGTGAAGGAGAAGTCGAAATAGAACATTTTGTTGATTCTTTTTTTCATTTTTTTCTTGTTCATCTTTTTCTGATATATATGAGTTCAAATTTTTGATGTATCAAGTTATTTTTTTCTTGAATTAATGTATAATGTAATCGTTTCAACATTATGTTATATTATGATTTCATTATGTACAATGTATCGTTTTCAAATTACTAATTATCTTACGGTTATAATTTGGGATACGTTTACTAGATTTTTAATGTATCTGGTTAATTTTATTGTTAAATTAATGTATAATGTCTTTATTTAATACTATGATATATTATAATTTTATCTTACACAGTGTATGGTGTTGAAATATTAGTTTTGATACATAAACTTAATTAGTTTTGATACTTGATGTAAAGTTTCTACAAAATGTATCATTTATCGTGTATGTAGATATTGATATGTATCTTCTATCTTATTCAAATTTAAAAAGGATATGTATCCTTACACTGTACATACATTAAAGTGTTTACACAATTATGTAACAGATTCATAAACAGTGATACACAAATGTTATTATCAAAAGTTTATTTAGTTCAAAGCAAAATATGAAGTTCTTGCAGCTATGTATCTAATACAATAAACATGAAGCACATTAATACATATATTAAATCATGTATTAGATAAACAACATAAAGAATCATGTACACAATATTAACAATGCTAATATCAAATACAATTTCTTTTATCAATCACAACTGCAAAAGTTGTATGTTAGATACACAAATTTTATGGAACACAATATTACATCTACTAAACCATATAATTGATATATGATATAATGTACCGGATGCACAACATTTTATTATTGCAAGAACAAATATACAATTTTCAAGATATGATATGTAAATTTGAATTTGTACTAATTGTATCTTAGCAACTAGCTACCACAAAGTAATGTATCCATCTCAAATCTTACATACTATGGACAACAATTACTTATTAAATGTATATGGTAGAAATGCAACACTTATAAATTTAAACGAGATACATAAATAGTAATGTACTGATAAATCTATCCATCTGAGAAAAAAAAATTCAGAAAATGATTACACAACATTATAAAAGGTATAAATGATCTATCAAAGTTATGCATCTCTTCAGCCTTTCTATGTGTTGTATCAATTCATAACGGATACATTGAAAATTCAAACTCTTGTTTTCTCACCTCAATGATGTATCAGATCACCAAATTTTCCTCAACTCATCGATCTTTAATTTAAATGCATTGGTTGACATGAGATTCACAAATCAATGTTTTGACCAACAATAATCATTCATACCTCATCTCACTTTCTGAAATTTTGAAATGTCTCAACAAGTTGGACATGTTCTTGTTGTATCAATACAATTTATTGACAAGTTTTGAGATTTTTGTAGAAAGAACGAGAAGAACAATTTTGGGATACATCAACTAATATATTTTGAAATACAAATTGAAGTGGTCAGTAACTTCTTGGGACTATCTCTTACTGTGGTGTAACGATCAAGATGAGATGAAGAGTATGCCAAGCATCAGAATTAACATTTTCTTGTGATTTCCATCTATTATATATCAGATTTTCAAGTATATCCTCATCTGATCGATCTACTGCAATGGTGTATTTGAGATCCACAAAAAAAATATTTTTCAACAATTATTCATTATGTATCTTATCAAATTTTTGATAAATTTGAATCTAATTTTAATGATTATTCGATGAACATGAGACGATGAATAAGGAGAAAAAATGAATTTTGAATTAGTTAATATCAGAAGGATTTGCGTCTGATTGAATTGTTTGAAGGTAGGAGGATTTAGAGGAGAATTGAGCGAATAAAATTTGAATTTTGAATTTATTGAAGTTGTTAGCATTTGAGAATGATTAACAACATATTGATTAGCTTAATTTGGTGAATAGGATTAACGAGTTAGAAAAAAATTATGAGCTTGTGAAGATGGAACTGGAACAGTTTGATAATTCCAACATTGAACAGTCAAAACTAGAGAAAATTCCTTTAGATGAAGGTGAAAGTCTTCGAAATCATTATGAAAATCTGAACATCAATTCAAAGGAGAAGGTTGACAACGTAAATGAAATGGGTGAATTGAAAGGCAAGAAGAAGATGAAAGGGATGAAAATGAAGAAAACAAATAAACTTTCCCTCTTTCTTTCCTTGTTCCTTTATCTACTTTTTGATAAAGTAATTTTGAAAACATAAATGGCCAGCTTTTTTGAATTTGGGAAGTGTAAAAGTTGTTGATAGTCACTTTTTAGAAAGTTGCAAAAATGGGGCCCGACGCGTGTTGAACAAACACATCAACCTTTCTGATTATTATTGTCACGTAGGTACGAAAGTCGTAATTAATTACTTAAAAAAAGTTGGAGGGGTAATAGAACCTCATCAAAGATAAGGTGTGTCTCAGAGATTTTGGGTATAGGCTAGGAGGGTAATTGAGTATTATCCCAAAAAACAATGTATTAATTTTCTTAATTACTCTTAAAAGGTTAAGAATATGAAGGATTACTTTGTATGGTTCAATTATATAGACTAGATTCAAATGTAGGTGTAATGTATTCTTTCAAAATCAATGCATTGGTTATCTTAATTAATTTGAAAGAGTGAATAACTAATTTGAGAAGTTATCTTTTATGTATAATAACAGATCAGATTTATATGTTGCAGTGTAAAATGTATTTGAATAGTCATTATATTACATTACACTAAAAATAACTTATTCAATTGTCACAATAAATAAATATTTAAAGAAATGTGAGAAGTCACTCTCGTAACTCCCAGAATCATTAAATTACAATATTTATTGAAGGATAACTAATATAGTAGTATTTATTAGGACTGCTCTTTATATTTGTTACTTTGAATTTCTTTCGGAACTATAAACATCAACAAATTAATTATAAGCAGTTTCAATTACATGTGCCTAGCTACAATTTAACTTGTATTGGAGACTCCAATAGTATTGGTTGCTAATTGATGATGTGTTGGGTTATGGGCCTTTTTTTCCCTTCCTATGTGGATAAATAAAAGCCCAATTTGGACCAAACCATTTGTGCCCATAGGCCCATTATTATGAGGCAAATATAAGCCTATTTAGGTCTTATTTTCATATACACAGAGAGTTTTTTCAGCAGCCAAAAAGAGAGAAAAAGAGCAGTTTTTCGCAGTCAAAATTCAGCCCTAATAGCCAACTTCAAGTTGCAATTCCCGCTTCGTTTCTTGTCCGATTGAGCTGATTTTTGGACAGCATATTATCTTCATCTCAATCTTTGATTAGGAACTGATAGAGTTGGATTTGGTGGCATGCAACTTCAGTTTTTCTGTCGTGAATAGTAGCTGCGAAATTGGTAATTTTGCTTCTTTAATTCTCTAGATTTGGTGCAATCTTATTTTGTTGTTGCTCGTTGTTTGGCACTTGTTTTGTGGCCAATTTTGGAGAACAATATTATAAATCTTGGTGATTATAGTGGAGCTTTTGGTCCCGTGGTTTTTTACTCTTCACATCGAAGGGTTTTCCACGTAAATCTTGGTGTCTTGTGTGATTGGTTTATTATTGTCTTGTTATATTTGTTTGATTGAATTACTTGCTGCCTTACTATCATATTTCTTGTGGTTGTTTGTATTCTCTTGGTTCAAATCGAAAAGGGAAAGTATAGACTTGGGTATTCTTCCGCTGTTATCCTGTCAGGCATTCTTTGTTAGTGTCTTGTCTTTCCCAACAAAGTGGTATCAGAGCATTGGTTATTGTTGATTGTCGTTTTGAATGATGGAGGAAAATATGAGAAAAATGGTGTGCTTAAATAGTAGTAACTATCATATTTGTAAAGGCAAGATGAAAGATCTTCTATTTGTCAAGAAGATACATTTACCTGTGTTTGCTTCTAATAAGCCTCAGCCTTTGAATGATGAAGAATGGGAATTTGAGCATCTGCAGGTTTGTGGCTATATTAGACAATCTGTTGAAGATAATGTTAGAAATCATATTGTGAATGAGACACATGCCAAAAGTTTGTGGGACAAGCTCGAGACACTTTATGCTTCGAAGACTGGCAACAACAAGTTGTTCCTATTGAAACAATTAATGAATATCAGGTATAAAGAGGGCACTCCTATTTCTGATCATATTAATGATTTTCAGGGTGTTCTTGACCAGTTGTCCGGACTGGGTGTAAAGTTTGATGATGAGATACAAGGACTTTGGCTTCTTAATACTCTGCCAGACTCTTGGGAAACTTTTGACTAATTCTGCTCCCAGTGGTGTTGTAACCATGGAATATACTAAGAGTGGTGTCTTGAATGAAGAAATGAGAAGAAGATCTCAAGCCTTATCTTCTTCAGCTTCACACTCCGATGTTTTGGTTACTGAAGATACGGGGAGAAACAAGTCCAGAGGTCAGAATGATAGAGGTAAAAGTAGAAGCAAGTCAAAGTCTAAATACAAGAATATTACATGTGACTATTGCCACAAGAATGGGCATATCATGAAATATTGTTACAAGCACAAGAGAGATATGAGACAACAAAAGAGAGAAGGCGATAATGAAAATCGTGTTGTTGTTGCTGCTAATGATGATCTTCTTGTTTCTTGTGATGCAAATGCCATTAATCTTGTTCGTGATGAGTCTAGCTGGTTTGTGGATTCTGGTGCTACTTCTCATGTCACGCCAAAGAAGGAATTATTTTCTTCTTATACTCCAGGTAATTTTGGAACGTTGAAAATGGGCAATAATCATGAAGTTGAAGTTATTGGCATTGGGACAGTTTGTTTGGAAAGTAACAATGGTTCCAAACTAGTTCTCAATAATGTCAAGCATGCTCCAGATGTTCGCTTGAATTTGATTTCTGTGGGATATCTTTATGATGAGGGTTATGTTAATACACTTGGTGTTGGCCAGTGGAAGCTTACTAGAGGTTTGATGGTTGTGGCCCGTGGTGACAAGTTGTCTAACTTGTATGTATTTCAGGGCTCCATGTCCAGAGACTCAGTAAATTTGGTGGAGAATGATACTTCATCAGAGTTATGGCATAGAAGGCTGAGTCATATGAGCGAGAAGGGGATTGATAGTTTGGCTAAGAAAAATTTGCTTTTTGGAGTGAAACAAGCAAAGTTGAAGAAATGTGTTCATTGCTTAGCCGGTAAACAGAAAAGAGTTTCTTTTCAGAGTCATCCGCCTTCAAGAAAGCTTTATTTGCTGGAGTTGGTACATTCTGATTTGTGTGGTCCTTTTAAGGTAAGATCTCATGGTGGTGCACTTTACTTTGTGACTTTTATTGATGATCATTTTCGCAAACTCTGGGTATTTCCTTTGAAGTCCAAGGATCAAGTACTTGATGTGTTCAAGAGTTTTTAGACCTTGGTTGAAAGACAAACAGTGAAGACATTGAAATGCATCCACTCAGATAATGGTGGTGAGTATATTGGTCCTTTTGATAGATATTGTAGAGAACAGGGTATTAGGCATCAGAAAACTCCTCCAAAGACTCCTCAGTTAAATGGTTTAGCAGAGAGGATGAACAGAACTCTAGTTGAGAGGGTTAGATGTATGCTTTCAGATGCTAAGCTTTCAGATTCCTTTTGGGCAGAAGCACTTAATACTGCTGCTTATGTTATCAATTTATCTCCTGCTGTTGCTTTAGATGGTGATGTCCCCGATGAGTTTGAATTTGGTAAGAATGTTTCTTATGATCATCTTAGAGTCTTTGGGTGTAAATCCTTTGTACATGTTCCTAAGGATGAAAGGTCAAAGTTGGATGTTAAAACTAGGCAGTGTATCTTCATTGGTTATGGTCAAGATGAATTTGGCTATCGTTTCTATGATCCTGTTGAGAAGAAACTTGTTAGAAGTCGTGATGTTGTGTTCTTTGAAGACCAAACAATTGAAGATTTTGACAAAGCTGACAAGGCTGATTTTCAGAGTAGTGAGAGCTTAGTTGATGTTGATCCAATTCCTTTGACTATTGCACCGGAATAAAATCTTCATAATGATGAAAATCAAGTTGATAATGAAGATGGTGATCATGTTCAGAATGACCGGCATGATGTTGTTGATACTCCAGTGCAAGATGATGTGGTTGTCCAACAACCAATTATAGATTCTCCAGAGAGTTCTCTCAGACGATCTAGTAGAGAGAGAATTCCTTCATCTCGTTATTCTCCCAATGAGTATGTACTCTTGACTGACGGGGGAGAATCTGAGAGTCTTGATGAGGCCATGGAAAGTGAAGAAAAATAAAGGTGGTTTGATGCTATGGAAGATGAGATTAAATCCTTGCATGATAATCATACCTTTGATTTGGTTAAGTTACCTAAAGACAGAAAAGCTTTGAAAAACAGGTGGAGTTTTCGGGTGAAACATGAAGATGGTAATCCAGTTCCATGGTACAAAGCTAGATTAGTTGTCAAGGGATTTAATCAGAAAAGGGGAGTTGATTTTAATGAGATATTCTCTCCAGTTGTGAAGATGTCATCCATTCGTGTGGTTCTAGGCTTGGCTGCAAGTCTAGATTTAGAGGTTGAGCAAAAGGATGTTAAAACTGCTTTCCTCCATGGTGACTTAGATGAAGAAATTTATATGGAGCAACCGGAAGGTTTTGAAGTCAAGGGTAAAGAGAATTACGTTTGCAAATTAAAGAAGAGCTTGTATGGTTTGAAACAAGCTCCCAGGCAGTGGTACAGGATGTTTGGTTCTTTTATGAGTCAGCAGGGCTTCAAGAAGACTTCTTCAGACCATTGTGTTTTTGTGCAAAAGTTCTCTGATGGTGACTTTATTATTGTGTTGCTTTATGTTGATGACATACTTGTTGTTGGTCATAATACTTGCAGGATTCAGAAGTTGAGCAAGAGTTGAGTAAGTCTTTTGCTATGAAAGACTTAGGACCAGCAAGGCAGATTCTTGGCATGCAGTTGTCCGTGATAGAAAGTCCAAGAAATTGGTATTATCACAAGAGAAGTACATTCAGAAAGTACTTCGCATATTCAGCATGGACAAAGCTAAGGTTGTCAGTACACCTTTAGCTATGCACTTCAAATTGAGCACGAAACAGTGTCCTTCTAATGATGATGAGAAGGAAGATATGAAGAAAGTTCCTTATGCTTCAGCTGTTGGTAGTTTGATGTATGTGATGGTTTGTACAAGACCGGATATTACTCACGCTGTTGGAGTTGTTAGACGTTTTCTTTCTAATCCGGGAGAGAACATTGGAATGTTGTGAAGTGGGTTATGAGATATCTTTGTGGCACTTCTAGTCTGAGTTTGTGTTTTGGTACAGGGAAGCCTATTCTTTGTGGTTATACTGATTCAGACATGGCTGGTGATGTTGATACTCGCAAGTCTACTTCAGGGTACTTGGTTACTTTTGCAGGGGGAGCTGTGTCTTGGCAATCTAGGTTGCAAAAATGTGTTGCTCTATCTACTACAGAAGCTGAGCTTATTGCTGTCGTTGAAGCTTGTAAAGAATTGCTTTGGATGAAGAGATTCTTGGGGGAACTTGGTTGTGCTCAAGAGAGGTATGTTCTTTATTGTGACAGTCAAAGTGCTATACATCTTGGCAAGAATTCTACGTTCCATGGTCGGTCTAAACACATTGATGTAAGATACCATTGGATTCGAGATGTGTTGGATTCTAAGTTGCTTGAGCTTGAAAAGATTCATACAAATGACAATGGTTCCGATATGATGACTAAAGCTTTGCCAAGAGGGGAGTTTGAAGATTGTTGCATGGTCGCCGGGATGGCGGTCTCCTCCACATAGTCGTGAGGGGGAGAATTGTTGGGTTATGGGCCTTTTTTTCCCTTCCTATGTGTATAAATAAAAGCCCAATTTGGACCAAACCATTTTTGCCCATAGGCCCATTATTATGAGGCAAATATAAGCCTATTTAGGTCTTATTTTCATATACACAGAGAGTTTTTTCAGCAGCCAAAAAGAGAGAAAAAGAGCAGTTTTTTGCAGTCAAAATTCAGCCCTAACAGCCAACTTCAAATTGCGATTCCTGCTTCGTTTCTTGTCCGATTGAGCTGATTTTTGGACAGCATATTATCTTCATCTCAATCTTTGATTAAGAACTGACAGAGTTGGATTTGGTGGCATGCAGCTTCAGTTTTTCTGTCGTGAACAGTAGCTGCGAAATTGGTGATTTTGCTCCTTTAATTCTCTAGATTTGGTGCAATCTTATTTTGTTGTTGCTCGTTGTTTGGCACTTGTTTTGTGGCCAATTTTGGAGAACAATATTATAACTCTTGGTGATTATAGTGGAGCTTTTGGTCCCGTGGTTTTTTACTCTTCACATCGAAGGGTTTTTCACGTAAATTTTGGTGTCTTGTGTGATTGGTTTATTATTGCCTTGTTATATTTGTTTGATTGAATTACTTGCTGCCTTACTATCATATTGCTTGTGGTTGTTTGTCTTCTCTTGGTTCAAATCGAAAAGGGAAAGTATAGACTTCGATATTCTTCCGCTGTTATCCTGTCAGGCATTCTTTGTTAGTGTCTTGTCTTTCCCAACATGATGAGGAGGAATTCATATCTTCTCACTAGATAAATATACAAAAATATACTTTGATAGTTGTAAATATTATTCATTATAAATTGGAAAATTTGATGAAGTGGCTAATAGGTTGAGCATAGTTAACCACGGTCTCCTCTCACACGAACAACACAGGTGGATCATATTTTTGATGCTCTTGAGCTTCTCTTTTATTCAATTATGTCTATTTCTTCAACCTACTTAAAAATATTGTCCCCATTAAAAATTTTCATACTTTATGTCATTATATTTCTCTTTATATATGGACTATAAATCTATCACCAGTCTGTGTATTTCTTTTACAGAATCTTATCAAAAATTTATATGAGATCAGGCAAGGCTAAGAGGGTTCTTTAAACCCTCTTTAACTGAAAATTTCAGTAGTCCTACATATGTTTAAATAGGTTTTTATGTATATATAGTAGAGGTTGAACCTTCGTGTATTTAGTTCTTCATATTTTGAATCCCTTTTAGTGAAAATCTTAAGTCTATCACTTTATTTAATATGTTTTTCTCTATTATTAATGTCTAAAAATCATGTTTTATGTGTTCAATTTTGTACTAAATGACTCATGGTTCATGTTGACTATTTGTTGCAATTTAGTGATTTTTTACACATAGATTTATGCTCAATATTGGAAGTGTCGGAAACTATAATATTGAAGTAGTCCTTACTTGGATACACGTGAAACGCATGTACCTAGAGACTAGTAATGAGAATAAGCACAAACCATTTCTCTCAAAACTGAAACACTAGAAATTCGAATTCGACTACATTTGCTCAGGCAGTTGTATCTCTCAGTACACCTTGGCTGAAATACTAAATGACATCACAAAACATTTTGTTAACGAACTAATATGCGAATGAAATGCCCCATGGACAAATACCAAAGAGTCGCTAGATGTAAGTGTAGGCGAACTTTAATATGATGTTTACCCGTTAATCTCCGAGAACCACTTTTCAACGCGAGAATTTCACTGCATGATTTTTCATCAATCTTAAGGATCTTATAGTCATTAGTAGTCGAGTCATATCCCAATCCCCAAGTAGAATAGTCGTTTTTGAATTTTTTTTTTTTTTTTTTTTTTTTTTTTTTTTTTTTTTGATAAGGAATCATAAATTCAACATAGTAACTATCTACCTAGTTGAATTGTTCACTTTAATTTGTAAATCGTAGGTTCTCTATGTAGATAAAAATAAAGGCATATTACATAAATATGATCCTTAACTTGGATTGAACATATAAATATGTCGTTCAATTTTGCGTATGTATAAGTAAACATTTAAACTTACATAAAATTGAATAAGTAGAAACATGTGTCCTACATGATATAATACACGTAGTACGCCACGTAGGATAAAGAAATTACCATGTAGGGTGTCATGTCGATGACTGTATCTATTTGATCAATTTTATACGAATTTTAATGTCTACTTGTTCACACACAAAGTTAAAGATTATAATTGTAAATTGAAGTCAAAGATTATAGTTATAAATTGAAGTCAAGTTAAATGTCATGTTTATGTTTATTTGCCATTTCACTTCTCTAGTAATATTCTTATTAGTATATATATGAGTTAGATGCATGCGATCAGTTTGGAATTCACCACTGGCAAAGCCTAATACTAATCTTAAATTTGAAATAGAGATTCGACCCATCAATTGGTATCAAGATTAAAATTTGATAATAGAATTTGACTATATATCACTATACAGAACTAACTTTTTCTCAGCAAACCTCATGACTAACTCCTTCTCAGTGAACCTCATGAACTAACTCCTTCTCACTATCATTAAAAGCGAGTGCCTTTAGTCTTTAGCAACCAAGCGAGGCGAGGCCTCGCTGCCTATTTCCATAAAAGCGAGGAGACCTCTAAAAGGCGTGTTGACACTCTATTTTGACTAACCTTTAACCATTTTTAAGAATGCTATTAGATTAAATACGCATTCTAAAATTTATTTTAAGCTTCAATTTTTAATCGATTTTGCATAAAAATTATATATTTTAGTAGTTTATATTATTAAAAAAAAATTAAAATTGTTAATAAATTTTGAAATAATTGGTTTACTCAAATGTTTTAAGTTTAAGTGATTTTAATTACATAAAATTTTTATAATATTTGTAGTATTTAAATTGAATAGCAATTCTTTAAATTTTCCTCAAAATTATTTAAAAAAATAGCCTATTTTATTCCAATTTATTTCAATTCTAATCACTCCAATTCAAATTTATTTCAATTATAACCACCCATCTTCTTTCAAATTTAGCCATTTTGTATTTCAGTTCAATATAATTTCAGCTTTAATCTCATCCGTCCGTTTAAATAAGTAAGTCCTAGATCAAATCCTAGCCCCACATCTCTTCTATAATCAATGGTCCAGATTTAATCTACCTATTTTCACTTAAAAAGACCCTAACCTAAAAAAAACATTATTCATTCATCGTCTTCCCCTCTCTCCAAGCCCCCACCTCTCCTCCTCTCTCTCTTTTCTTCGTTTTTATTCTCCGCGCGGACAAAGACTGGCGACCAGTGGCAGCTCCGGCGAGGTAAGTCCTTGGCCGCCTCTGCTCCTCTCTCCGCCTTCCTCTTCTCTACTCCCCTCTCTCCGCCTCACTCTTCTCTACTCCCCTCTCTCCGCCTCTCTCTTCTCCTCTCCCTCTCGCCCGTTCTTTCCTCCCCATTTCCCTCTCTGTCTGCCCCTTCTTCTTCTCCTTTTCTTTTCTTCTTTTTGCAGAGACAGTGGAACCAGCACCAGCCGCGAAATGACAACTCCGGCCAGCAGGGAGCAACCACCAGCAGGACACTACTAAAGACAGTGAATACTGACCTAAAAATATCGACCTCCAGAGGTCGATATTCCCTGTAATACCGATCAAAAACCGACTTTCCAGCTTAGGTCGGAAAAAGTTTGGTCGCTATTCAATTCCTACATATGGAAGTTGATATTTACTGACCTCTCGAGGCCAATTTCAATTCAAGTCCGTAAAATTTATTATATTATTTTCTGACATCCGAAGGTCACTTTTATATATTTATTTATTTTTTATTTTTAATATTTCCATCTTTCAAATGTCAGAGTATTTAATTCTCAAACTTTGAAATACTGACCTCCGGGGGTCGGTATTTTTTAGTTCTTACTTTTTAGATTTCGACCTCCGTAGGTCGGTATTTTTGTTTCTTATTTTTGAGATTTCAACTTCTAAAGGTCGGTATTTATATTTCTTATTTATTAGATTTCGAACTCCGGAGGTCGGTATTTTTATTTCTTATTTTTGAGATTTTGACCTCCAGATGTCAATATTTTTATTTCTTATTTTTTAGGTTCTGATCTCCGGAGGTCGGTATTTTTAGTTCTTATTTTTGAGATTCTGACCTCCGTAGATTGATATTTTTATTTCCTTTTTTTTAGATTCCAACATCCGAAGTTTTATATCTTTTTTGGGATTCCGACCTCCGGAGGTCGGTATTTCTGCTACCAAACTAGCAGCATTGAGCTGCAATTTTAGTATACCTGCATATTTATATCAAAAAAACCCAAAGAATTTCAAATAAGCTATTTCAAATAAACTTCATCCAATCCGAAGAATTCTAAATTAGCTATTTTAAAATAAACTTCATCCAACCAAAACAACACAATATTTTCAATATATACATTGAACTATTTCAAAATAAACTTCATTCAACTTCAATATAAAATGAAATACGATTAAACAATTCATAAAACATAAAAATCTAAAATGTCAAACTGATATAACTACTCCTCATCAGCATCACTCTCCTAATCAGACTTATCATTCTCATAGCCCTCCTGATCATATCCATCACTGGTGCCGGACATGGAGGAAGAATATTGTTTTATTCGGAAAAGGAAAAGTTATATTTTTTTTAAGTTTTTCGACTTTTTAGAGTCGCCACTTAATTTTTGAGAAAAATTAAGAAAACCTTTGTTTTCAAAAGACTTAAACAGAAAAATCATTTTGAAAACTTTAAAGAGGTTCGGGGATTCCTATTTATATTTTATGAATGTTTTAAGCACCTAAAATATCCGTTAACACGATTTTCCGACAACTAACTTAGTTTGTCTAAGACTTAAAATTGTGATAAAAAAATTTTTTTTAGAGTTGTTTGAAAATTAATGTCTAACTTTTACCTAAGTGAAATACCTTACTTGACGAAATTATTTTGAAAACTACTTAAACTTAATTACTTTTTAAGTTGTTAAAACAAAACGGCGTTTGCAGGAATTTGGAAGTTTCTTAACTTAAAACTAACTAACAGATAAAGCAAGTAATGAACAAGAAATACGAAAGATGGAAAGAAATTTGAGTCCAAATCTGGATTTTGTTCGCCTTGATCGGTTTTCGGGCCCACCTGTTTTGTGTTTTTTGACCCATTTTTCTTTGTACTTGTCCTAACTAGATAAAATAATAAATGATAATACAAAAATGACGAGGGCTTAGACCCAAAAGAACAAAATACAAAACTTAGTAAAAAATAAATTTGAGCTTTTAGCTCAAGTCTTCAACTCCTTGGATTTTTGGATCTTTCTGACTTTGGGGTCTTTCATTCGTTTGGCGACTGCTTAGACTCGATGGAAGAAAGCATGAGTCTTTATGACTCCTCCAGAATGCAAGGGGAAGTGTGAGTTCGTGATGAAACTCGGATGGATTTGACATGTGACAAAAGAAAAAAAAATTATTATTCAGTAAATAAATCTTTGAAACATAGATGAATGAAAATTGACCAATCACCAAATAGTAAGATACATCAAAGGAATGTAATTTACCAATGATGAACGGAGTTTTAAGTAACATGAGTTTAGAAAATTCAAAATAAATAAGAAGAGAAGCTAACAGTAGGCCACAATTATCAGAGGCTCGTGCCATTCAACTTTACTTTAAAATGATAAATGAATGAAATGAACAACTTGAGAGGATGCACAAAACCTTAACCGAGCTTCAAGTCATAAGCGAAGAATATAAGATAAATAATAAGTTAATAAGGTCATATATAGCGATAACAACGGGAAAGGTCATATTTACAGTTAAGACAATTTGTTGCTTACTACTCTAGATAACACGGAAATTAGCCAAGAGATACAACTCTAGATGATGAGAATTACTAGAATTTTAAATATGAAATGCCCAAATTGGAACCTTAGCCCACGTATACGACTCAAAAGCCCCTTTTAAAGAATCATAGCATGCATACTCAGAATCATAGCATGCATACTCATCCAAACGCAAGACACTAATCGAGCATAAGTTATAATACACCAACATGGAATTTGCACATTAGAGAAACGTACAGTTAACAAAAGATGTAAGCTTTAGGTAATAAGGGAAGAGGTCAATATATAACTACATACATCCCAAGATAAATTGTTCCAAAAAAAAAAAACACAAAGTCTCAGAACAAGTTACTGCATTCCATCAAAATTAGTTGCGCTCTTAAGGTGACCAAGTCGAATTTTCTACTCTCATCGCAACACGAAATAAGAGAAGCGACATAGTTGGCTACGGAGGCATCACAAGAGAAAGGCGAGATGCAAACTCCCTATCAGTCACAAATATAACAGTAAAAAATGTCGTCGTCATCTCGGTTCACTCCTTCAACAGGAGGTGAAAGAGCAAAGCCCATGACATCAAGTATTTATCCATAACGCAGATTTAACCGTGTTTAAGAAATTAGAGACCAGAAAAGAAACATAATCAGATAATGCTTGACAAATCTTCATAATCGCTCCATATAAGGATTAACCCAAAAAATAACCAAGATTTTAAACATCATATCAGAAGATACCAAATTGATGGTAGCTTAAACAAACAGACAGCCATGGAACACATGCTTCTTAGCACATCAAAAACATTGCTTTGAAATGGAAAAAGAGACGAGGAAAATATTGTAAGGAGGGGGCATCACCTTTCGGGACGCAGCGAACTAGACTGATAGTGAGCTGAGGAGACTTCACCAGTATGTCGAATATGAATTCAAACGTCGAATTATGACTTCGAGTGACAGTCAAGATAGTCAGAATGAAACAACAAAACTCAATGTTCAAAAGAGGAAAGGAGTAAAGAAAAATCCTTCCCCTGTTTTCTTTGCCTATATCTTACATTTTCCTATATAATCTCATCAAAATTTCACTCAATATGTGTTTTCTACAGAAAATTTCAAAAAGAACTCCTCTCTAAGGATCCCTTTCAACTTCCAGAATTTCTTCCTTTTACTATAAACTCTCTTTTTAGAGAAAGAAAAGAAAGAAAAACTTCCACTTCAAAAGAAAAAACTCCACCACACCAATCCAAAAAAAAAAAACCCCAAAAGACAGCGAAAACGCCCTTATATACTAGAAGATTAGGGTTACTTTTCAAAGGGAAATCGGGTCTGTATTGGATAAGGCCCAATCCTGATTTTTTTGAATTTCAAAATCTCTCCCACAAATGGAAGAACATCCTTTTCGTCCAAAATTTGTCCGATTCCGAAAAGAGAAAGGGAGAATCGACATCCCCAATCGCTCCAATCGTCCTTTTAGTACTATATCGAGCGATCTCGAGCCAAGAGGATGAAACTCGTGCCTCTGCTCTGCTGCAAATCGTACCAGCTGAAAGATGTTAGAAACTAGCATATACAGCGGAAGCATTCCAGAATCATACATCTTGCATAAATATAAATAACAATCACAAATAGTTATCACATACAAAGTGTGCTGAAAATTAACTCAGGATTACCTCTTGAAGCGTGTGCAGATATCTTGAAGTAAATTCAACTCCAGTTCTATAGTCTTCTACAGTGATCCCAATCAACAATTGAACTCTCTCAATACTTGGGTGGGCAAGTATTGAAGATCCCTATTTACAAAGATGTCTTCCTAGTCCAAAGAGGAGAAGAAAAGCAAATCCTTTTTCTTCAAGAACTTGAAACACACGTTTCTTCCTTTAAAAGAAAACACACGCTACTTTTTCATCTTCTACTAGAAAATAGGATTCTGAGTTCTAGTTAAATTGGGAACTGGAGGGACCACAAAATTTATTACTGAGACTTCCTATTATGGAAATAATTCTAAATAATTAATTTGAATTATTCTTACCATAATAATTACAAATCATTCCACTAAAAATTCGTAATTGAACTCCTCTATTTAATTCGAAATTCACCACTAAACACTTATTTGATTCCCCATGTTAAGATTACCGATACTAATCAATAAATTAAATTACTGACGAATTTAATTCAATGATTAACTTCTTTTAGAGCAATACTTAACTTATTTCATGTGCCAGATTCATAAATCTACCGGCCGGATTTACGCATGAAAACTTACAAGCTTCTCATAAAAGGTGTATCATCAATCTCTATACTGAGACATGGATTCCATCAACTAACTAATTATTTCACCAATATATATTATTATCATCCAATCTACCAGGCATATTGACTCATCTCAGAATCTCACCTTTTAATAAATCAAAATGATAAATAATATATACAGATCATAATCGTTATATCAAGATTAAGAATATAAGTACATTTAATAGTTTAGAGAATATGTTTTTATCAGTCAGTCTAAAACAACTATCTCTGCTTGGTCCCGTTCAATACATACCAAATGCACTAGCATGAGAAGTTAGAACTATGTCATTCTCATAATCAAGATAAATTACATTTAATCTCGTGCTACAATCTTTCTGATGATTTTGTCCAAATTTTCATCTATGATTGTGAACTATAAATTTTAACTTATAAGAACTGATGATTTAATCTTCTGTGTATAAGCTTAAACTCTATACACCAAATCATCTACTATATAAGTTAAGGACACATATATGACAATTGATCTATTTAATGTAACACTTTATTGAATTGAATAAACAAATAAACAGTTGTTCAATATTAATACTATATCAAAACGCATGGTTAATAGTATATCCTAACAAAAAGACGTTAGAGAAGGGGAGAAGGCGACAAGAAAATCGCAGAAGAACCGATTCACGCGTTCAAAGCGTGAACTTGCGATGCACTCGCTGCTACTGCGAAGCGCGTCGCCTCGAGACGCTGCTGGTGCCCGCGACGATGAAGAAGAAAAGCGTGTGGAGTGGATTTTTGGCGTTGTATGCATTTCATCGCTGTTCTTAGCTACGGGAAGTGGCGGACGGGCTGGGTTAAAGGGAAAAGGTGGGTCGATAAAGTTGTTGGGCCAAAGAAATTGGGTTTGGGAAAATCAAACGGAGGAGTGGGCTGTTAGATGCAAACAAAAAGGGCCAACATTACCTTAAGGAATTGCTTAGAGTATTTGCCTTAACGAGATGAAATAACGTAAATTAATTTAAGGGAAAATTTCATATATGGCAACTTTTTTGATTAAATAACATTATATGGGTATAGTTTACCTAATTACATTCTATGGGTATAGTTTAGTTATTTTAGGTATCTTTAATTTTGTATATAAGGTTTCTTTTGTTTTTTATTTATACAATTCTATTTTAAAAAGTGATTTGTAACTGAAGCGTTAAATATGCTAACAATAAATATAGATAATGCCATAATTTAAGGTAAACGTCCCTTTTTTAAGGTAAACGTTCAAATTCAAAAAAAATTAAAAAAATAAGAATTATACAACAATTGAAACAAAAGATAAACTTGTTTTTGCTGTTTATGAAACAACAGTTCATCAAATTTTTTTTTCTTTGTAATCGAATTTAGGTAAGTGTTCATTGGGCGAAAATTCATGTTTAATATTGCAATAATTATACAATGTTCTATTGGATCTACAAATTTTGATTTATGTGCGTTCGTTATTGTGGTGTCATAATTTATTTTATTTTTTTTGAAAAACTAATTTCAAAATATGATTATTTTAAGCAGAAATTTCGTACTATACAATTATATACTTTTTGTTAATGTAGTATTTTTATATTATAAAGAAGATCATGTGTTTAAGCGAATCTGTAATCGTTGGTGATAATTGTATATAGCCATAAAGTAAGTGTTTTGCTTTTGATACAATTATATACTTTTTTTTGATGTAGTATTTGTATATTAAAAGAATATCACTGTAAAATCAATTCAGTAATTTGATTGTATAATATATACAAAAACAGTCAATTTTAAAAGAAGTCATGTATAGATTGATTTTTTGTATATGTCTACAAACTTACCTTTTTTGTATATTAATATATGTACATGAATATAGTAGTTAAACATGGCAATATATACAACTGTCTAAATGACTTTGTATATACTCCAATAATATATAAATTTAATATATACTAACTTCAATAATTTGTATATAACTACTAAAATATACAAATTACAATTTTTGTATATGTATATAAACTTAATATATACTAACTTCAATAATTTGTATATAACTAATAAAATATACAAATTATAATCATATATGAAATTTTTTCATCTGTATAACTAAGTCCAATTACTTTTTGTATATATATACAAAAACAAAAATAATAATGAGCCTTTAATATACAATCTGCTACTACCACTATTAAGACTTAGTATATTATTCATTATACATAACTTAAAGTATGTATAAAGTAATCAAATCTACAGACACATATACAAATATATAACTAAAACATGTGTGTACTAAACATGCAATATACTATATACACTTACGTGAATACAAAATTTACTTAAACAATAATTTTTTGTATATTAACATCTAAGTAACCAAAAAATTGTATCTAAATTTGTGTTTTAAGCCACAACCTCATGATTATGATGTTCTTCAGATCCTTCAACTTCACATGCATTTTCCTCTGAATCAATGTTTACTGCTTTCCTCTTTCTTCCTCCTTGTACAATTTTAATGCCTCTAGCTTTAGCATTGTTAATAACTTTTTGAACTGCCGTAGGGTCATATTTTTTCTTTGATCTCAATTTTTCCATTGTTTGTTCATGTTGAACTTGTTTTGATTTTACCATAGACCCTACATCAACCCCAAAATCTTGAGTTAAACTCATTGAAAACGATGGTAAATTGTCAACAAAATTGACATGCAATGGAATACCTCTGGTAATCCTCATAGAAGAAGATGATTCATTCATTTTGTGACTAATTTGAGATCTAATAAGAACAAACAATCGATTATTTCATAAAAAAAATATGAAAAAACATAAGAAACACAATACATATATAATTGTTGAATAAGAAAAAAAAAAGGAAGACGACTAAAATTTAGGAGTACCTACAAAAATTGAATTCAACTTCGGGAGGGAGTAATTGAATTTTGGACAATTTGAAATTCAAATCGAATAGAGGTATTAATTGTAGGAGAAAAAGGTGGAATATGAAAGAGAGAGATAATATTGTTTTGTGTAAAATTATATACAAAATTTTTAAAAAAAAGGTTTTTATACTATTGGTTATATAATAGGTGGTGGACCCCATTAATTATAGCAAAAAAAAAAACTATAATTATAAAAAGTAAATAAATTAAACTATACCCCTATTATATAATTACTTAGGAATGTTTGCCATTCCATATAATTTTCCCTTAATTTAAACGAGTTTCTCAAACTTGAAGAAATAAAATAAATGGTTCAAATATAAATTAAATAACTTCAATAGCTAAAAATCAATCTAGACCAAATTAACAAAATAATCACTAAAATCAACGTCTTTTGAGACGATTTCGAGTTTTTTTAAAAAATTTACTGATTAAATACAAAATTATATAAGACATATGTATCATTTAAAAAATTATAAGATGACTAAAATTACCTCAAAACAAGCTTACATAATATTTTGAATTTTATAGAACTAAATATAGTAAACCGTTTGAGAAAAAGAAGCTCGTTAATTAATTATTCCGGAGGGAGTCAAAATTGGGGTGTCAACAAATATCTCCTGATACAAAAAGATAAGATAGTTTTAACTTAATTTCAACACTTTCTTCACCAACTAAATCATATTACATATTTAAACTTACTTGACTAATTTAACAACTTACTTCCTCCGTTTGAAATTGTTTGTCATGGTTTCTATTTTTAGAGTTAAACTATAAATTTTGGCTAACATTTTAAGATGTAATTTTTCATCATCTTAATATGCAAAAAATTATAGTTTATAGTACTTTTCATGTAGTTTTAGAATATCTATTTTTTTTTGTTTAAAATATCGAATTAATGTGATCCAATTTACCTTTAAAAATTAGTCAAATTGACTTTCAATAAGCAACATGACAAACAATTATGGACGGAGGGAGTGTAATTCTAATTAGTTTAGTTTTAACTTAATTCCAACACTATATTCACCAATTTAACTGATTGAACCACTTAACAACTTACTAAGTCTAATTAATTTAGTTTTAACATAATTCTAACACTTTATTAACCAATTTAACTTATTAAACAACTTAACAACTTTCTAAGTCTAATTAGATTAGCTAAACTCAAGTTCCACACTTTATTTACCAATTAAATCACAATACATATTTTGACTTATTTAAAGAATTTAACAACTTATAAATCTAATTAGTTTAGTTTTAAATTCCAACATTATATTTACCAATTTAACTTATTAAACAACTTAACAACTTTCTAAGTCTAATTAGTTTAGCTTTAACTTAATTCCAACACTTTATTCACCAATTTAACTTATTAAATAACTGAAGAACTTTCTAAGTCTAATTAGTTTAGTTTAACTTAATTCTAACACTATATTCACCAATTTAACTTATTAAACAACTTAACAACTTTCTAAGTTCTAATTAGTTTAGTTTTAACTTAATTCCAACACTTTATTCACCAACTAAATCACAATACATCTTTTAACTTATTTGAAAAATTTAACAACTTATAAGTCTAAGTAATTTAGTTTTAACTTGATTCCAAACTATATTCAACAATTTAACTTACTCATCAACTTAACAACTTTCTAAGCCAAATTAGTTTAGTTTTAACTTAATTCCAATACTTTGTTCCCAAATTTAAGTTATTAAACAACTTAACAACTTTCTAACTCTAATTAGTTTAGTTTTGACATAATTTCAATACTTTATTCACCAACTAAATCGCAATACATATTTTAACTTATTTGATGAATTTAACTACTTATAAGTCTAAATAGTTTAATTTTAACTTGATTCCAACACTATATTCACCAATCTAACTTAATAAACAACTTTATAAGTTTAATTAGTTTAGTTTTAACTTATTTCCAACACTTTATTCACCAACAAAATCACATTGCATATCTTAACTTATTTGAAGAATTTAACAAGTTATAAGTCTCATTAGTTTAGTTTTAGCTTAAATTCAACACGTTGTTCACAAACTAAATCACATCACATATTTTAAGTTATTTGAAGAATTTAACAACTTATAAGTCTAATTAGTATCGTTTTAACTTAATTTCAACACTATATTCACCAATTTAACTTATTAAATAACTGAACAACTTTCTAAGTCTAATTAGTTTAGTTTTGACTTAATTCCAACACTTCATTGACCAACTAAATCACAATACATATTTTAACTAATTTGAAGAATTTTACAACTTATAAGTCTAAATTAGTTTAGTTTTAATTAATTCCAACACTATTCCTAAATTGAAGCCAAGTGTCAACACTAAATGGACACAAATCAATCTTGCAAGAAAATCAATTTTGTCATCAATAGGATCAACTAGTGTTGGTACTTATGCTTAAAAAATATATTATTTATAAATATAAAGCTAAGTGTCAACAATAGATAGACACAAATCGATCTTGAAAAAAAATCAATTTTGTCATCAATAGAATCAACTAATATTGGTACTTATGCTTAACGAATATATTATTTCTAAATTTAAAGTTAAGTATCAACATTAGATGGACACAAATCGATCTTACAGGAAAATCGATTTTGTCATCAATAGAATCAACTAATGTTAATATTTAATGCATCAAACCACCCATTTTACACAAATAATATTATAAAAAAGATCTGCAAATAAATTCGAAATGAGGTAACTTTTCCCGTGTAAAGAATGACTGGTCTTTCTGCAGTTCTATTAGTTCTCTTGTTTACATTTTCCCTTGAATTCTTGCCTGTGTTTACAGTTAGATGTTAGAGATGATTTTTCATCCCAGATTGGACCCAAAGGAGATATCCTAGGTGTAGACAGTTCTAAGCGTATCAGTTACGATGGTTGCATAAAAAAAAAAAGCAACAGCAAAAGAATGTCACAATGTTACCTGATGGCACTTTGATGCTAGAAGACAAGAGAGCAAAGGAGGTTGACTGACTGGATCACTTGCTGCTGCACGACCAACTGCTGCACGCCTATATGATGGAGGCATCGCGACCTCCAACTGCTGAGGCGCGAACGACTTCTGCGCATCTGCTGCGCGCGACCAACAGATGGGTTGGGTTCGATCATCGCCGCAGGTAAGTGAAGATGGCGTGGCCAAGACTGGTCAACGGACCGGAACCGGGTCACCGGACCGGAATGAACCGGTACCGGACCGGATCGGAATCCGTTGACCGGAATGTTGACCGGTACCGGGATGAACCGGACCGAAATTACCGGGATGATTCATCGGTTCCGTCCCGTTCCACTATGTACCGGAATGGAACCGGAATGAACCGGAACGGACCGGGATGGAACGGGACGGGATTAACAGGATGATATTTTTTGAAATTACGAAAATATAATTATTTTTTTTATTTTTTAAGTATAAATTAATAGTATTTAAATTTATACTATAATTTTTTACTTAAGTTTATTTTAAAGATATTTTATTAATTTTTTTGTTATTGTTAAGTTTGCAAGTAATCTAATAAAGTTTTCAAAATTTAAATCTTTTGAAGTTTATACTTTATAAGTTATTACTTATATTCATTAATATTCATTTTATAAGTTATATTTATAACTTGTTTCTTGTAAATATTAAATAAATAAAATTTGTAATTTTAAAAAAATTAAATTAAAATAAGGATAAAACAATTATAAAAATTAAAAAATATCAATTTAATTTATTTAAATTTGTAACAAATTACAATTTCAATTTACAGCTATTAGTAGAGTACATAGCTTACGAAGCCACCTTCTACGAAGGGTTCTGTTTCAACTATGTCTCGAATGTAATACTAATAGTTGTATAGTCCCGTAAATCCTCTTTTTAACTCGGCTATGGATTGATTGTGATCAACTTCTGGTCTTGGTAAAGCTCGTTGACGATCTTGAATTTCGTTGCCATCATCACTACCACATCCAATAGCTGAATCTATGAAAAGTTCAAATTGACTATCTAACTTTGGAAGTCCTTGATTTCTACGCTCAACATTTATCCAGTCTCTAAATAACACTGATATCTCTAGGCTGTCTTCTGCTAACGAATATCTGTGGTCTCCAATTTGAAATCTTGCCGCGCTGAAAGCTGCCTCCGAAGCTACTGATGATCCTTGAATTGCAAGCACACCCTTCACCATCCTACTAAGTTTTGGAAATTGAGCTCCACGATTCCTCCACCAGTTCAATAGTTCCGGTATACCATTATCGTTTGTAATATCATCTGTACCCTGTTCAAGATATTTAACAAATTCACATTTATTAGAAGAGTCAAGACCAAGTTTATGTTTCACTCGTCCATGAGCACCTACTTGATTCATAGACGTTTGAGGATTTTCAACATTATCTAAGAATGAATATTTATCATACATTTCTTTTGCAAAGTATTTTATACTATTTTGACATGTTACCAAATCAGGTTCTTCTTCAGGTTGAATATCTAAATTCTGATAAATGCATTCAACTAAAGCTTTTGTACCATATTTTTTATATTCGGGGTTGAAAAGAAGTGCAGTTAAGTAAATTTGAGGAATAAGAAAAAACTATTTTTTAAATTTTGTAATCATAACTTCAATAGCAGAGGTGAATAAAGTATTTGTTTTATATTCAGAAAAAATAGATGAAATCTCACATATGTGTATTAAAATTTCAGAAATAGTAGGATAATATATTCCAGAAAATTTTTTAGTAGCATCATAAAATGATTTCAAAAATATTCTAAGTTCATTTACTTCATCCCAATCACTATCATTAATTTTTAATTCAGGATAAGCATTATGATTATTAAATAGCGTAGTAATAGGTTGCCTATATGCATAAGCAACTTCAAGCATATCATAAAAGGAATTCCATCTAGTTTTTACATGCTTCGGAACTTTTCTAAACGGAAGTTTAAATGCATTACAAAGTTCTTTAAATTGATTAATTCTACTACTACTATTCATATGAAAAATGTAAAAACAAGCATTATCAATTTTATCACAACTATTTTCAAATAATTTCACACCGTCACTAACAACAAAATTTTGATATATGCGCGGCACATCTAACATGAGAAGCATATTTACTAATAGGACAAAGTCTAGGTTCTAGCATATCAATAGCATTTAAATTAGCAGAGACATTATCTAAAGTAATACTAACGACTTTATCACAAAGACAAAAAAAATCTAAAATTTTCAACACAGTAGTAGCAATATAAATTCCGGTTTTTTTCTTTTGACAAATTTTATAACCAATAATTCTTTTTTGTAAATTCCAATTATAATCGATTCAATGCGCAGTAACAGTTAAATAATCAAAACCATTAGGACTACGACCCATATCAGTAGTAATAGCAACTCTACAATCCATTAGTTCAAAATAGGCACGTAAATATTGACAATGTTTTTCTTGAAATTCGATAATATCTCTTTTTACCATGCTTCTTGATAAACCTTTAAAACTAGGATTATATGTTTCACGAATATAAGCAATAAAACCTGGATGTTCTCCAAAACTAAAAGGTAAACCACAAACAACAACCATTTTAGCAAAGTTTTCACGATCACGATCCTTGTTATAGGTTCGATGTGTAAGAGGACCACTTGGGTTCGAAGTATTTAATTCACTTTGAACCATATTTGATCCTCTAACCGATTCTTCAACATTACAATTTTCAACAACTTCAAGAGAAGACATATATGCAAACCACTCTTTACTATGCTTGTTAATCAAATGTTTTTTTCAATCCCCCCGTTGAACCTCCCGTCCCACCAGATGTATATTTAAAATGTTGTTTACAAAGGTTACATATACTAAAAGTTTTTTCTTCATTCAAATAACAAAATTTCCACACATGTGATTTTAAAGAACGTTGTACCTTGGTCTTACCTCTAGTTGGAATAATAGGGGGACGAGTAGTTCCAACCGGAGGTGGAGCTTCAATACCTATACTATTGATTGTACTGAGGTCGGCGGCGGGGCTAGTCGGTGTATCAACTAAATCTACTTCTTCATCTAAATTTAATTGTTCATCTATTTCCACTTCTTCATTTTCTTGATTAATACCATAATGTCTTTCATAGAGTTCATAGGGAATCATTGGACTATCTGAATTAATATTTATAGGATCGGGACGGGAAAAACTAGTTTCATTCACATGCGTAAATTCATCTGTATTTATTCTAACAAGAGGAATTTTAGGTTTAGAAGAACTAGCACCTTTATTAGTTTTTTTAACTAATTTTTTTACTGATTCTACTAGACCTTTTTTACTTCCACTTTTTTTTTTAGAAGACTCCATGATATAAAATTATAAATTACAAAATACGAAACTTAAAAAGAACAATAATATAACAAGAACAAGTTACAAGTTAAATAATAAATAAAAAAATAAATATAAGATTAGAGAGTGGAATAAATACAAAAAATAAATATAAGATTAGAGAGTGGAACGAAGTTACCAAACGTTTGTGTAAGAACAAACGATTATAACGAAAATTAAAATATTGATGTCGAAACTTGAATTTTGAAGAAGATTCCTCCTCCGAAATACACCAAATGCACAAATGATATAAAGAATTTAGAACTGAATTGAATATTGAAAATTTGAAATTTTAGAATTTATAATCTGTAATTGCTAAATCTTATAAGTTATAAATATGAATGTAATTTGGAAATATATATTCTCTCAAATACTCAGACTTATATTTGTAAGTTGTAATTTGTATATAAAATTTTTACAAATCAACTCTAATTTATAAAACAAAAAAACTAGCCGTTTTAAATTTTTCCGTTTAAAGCCGTTGGTCAGGGTCTCGGGAAAAGGGTAGAAGCGGGGTGCAGTGCATTTGCAGTCTGCTATGACTTTATGCAGAGTGCATCGCAGGGGCGCAGAAGCGAGGCGGGCAGGGGCGGTTAATTTGAAATTTGAATTATAAAATATAATTTATAAAAAATATAAATATAAATTATATAAAATATAAAATATAAAATATAAAAAAATTAATATTAATATTAAATATACCGGACCAGAACCGGACCGAACCGGATCGGAACCGGAATGAACCGGGATGAACTGGTATCGGTACACCGATATTAAATGACGGTTCCATCCCGTTCCGTGTATCGGTCTAGACTATCCCGGCCCGTCCCGTAGGCAACTGAAACGGGACGAACCGGAACGAATCAAAACGGTACCGAAATGGTACCGGTATGTCCCGTTCCGTTGCCCAGTCTTAGGCGTGGGTGGGAGGCCCCAGTTGGAGAAGATGGTGTGGGTGGCGCTAGGCGGGGCAGGGTTGGTGGGTTTAATGAGTCAGGAGTGAGAGAGAGATATTTCACTTAGTATTTTGATATTATCCTTCTTTTTATTAATAGAACTATTTAATTTATCGATAACGTATGTCAGTATTTTTAAAAATAATTAATTTACCGATCACGAAATATTGATATTTTAAAAAACAATTATCTATAATTAACAATATTTAATAAATATCTACATTGTGAGGTTGATATTTGTAACGACTTGTTTGTGGTTTTGAGCAGCAGATTTTATTTCTGAAAAACTGGCTGAGACGACGGACCCGACGACGGACCGTCATGGTAACGACGGACCGTTGCAGGGTCTCGTTTCAAAACACTTAGAAAAATTTTGAAATTGGGTACTGAAAATCGACTCTCTAAACTTCGTGACAGAATGGCAGGACGGACCGTCACAGGCGTGACGGACCGTCACAGACTCTTTGGTGGAAATTGAGTCTCTGAACCTTGCGACGACCTGCAGGACGGACCGTCGAAGGCACGACGGGCCGTCACAGTTTGCGTAATCCCAGTCTGGGTCGGACTTCTTTACACGTTTCAAGGGATGTTTTGGACTATTCCTACTTTAATTATAAAGTTAGAGGGTTAAGGTTAATAAGTCTAATTACTTGGGGGTTAAAAAAGGTAACCTTAAGTTAATTAGTGGGTTATTATTGCCATCTTTCATTCTTAATTATATACTAATTAGGGTAAAAGAAAGAGGGTTGGAATAAGAAAATAGAAAGAACAAAGAGAAAGAGGGAGAATCAAACGAGAAGAGGAAAACACAAGGCTTTGGGAAATTCTTGCTTGATCACTAGTCTTCGGTGGAGGTAGGTTATGGTTTCTCTTACGATATTCATAGTAAACTCTTAATAGCGAAGGATATGTATTGATAATATTGTAAACCCTGCTATGTGCTTAATTGTATGCTTGCATGAATGTAATTATATAATTGTGATTATATAAGCATGATGAAGTTATTGAATCCCAAATCTTGCAAAACCCTAATCTCTTCGTTAATGATGAGGCCTTGGTATAAAAGAAGGCGTAATGAACTAAAATAATGAGATTGATGATGCCTTGGTAAGAAAGAAGGCTTGATGAATTGATAGCAGGAGATTAGGGGATCGGGTGTCACGAACCGACACGTAGATTTAGGGGATCGGGTGTCACGAACCGACACGTAGATTTAGGGGATCGGGTGTCGCGAACCGACACGTAGATTTAGGGGATCGGGTGTCACGAACCGACACGTAGATTTAGGGGATCGGAGTGTCACGTTTCGACACATAGTAATAGGGGATCGGAGTGTCACGTACCGACACAAGAGAAATAAAGATAATGAATCTTGAAAGATGTTAATATACTCAATCTAATAAACATAATTCCCAAATGAGTATGGTATTGAGGCTTGAGTCCTCATGTGTGAACTTGACGGTAATTGTTAATGATATAGTACTTGCTGTTGCTACATGTTGAGTATCATAGTTGATTTTATGATATTACTTGGGATATATTGATTTCTATTTTGAGTTGGCCGATGATATCTACTCAGTAACCGTGTTTTGTACTGACCCCTACTTTTTTTTTCCTCTTGTTTATTTGTGGAGTGCAGCAAACGTGCCGTCATCTTCAACTCAACAGTAACTCTAGCCAGTCTTCATTACTCCGGATATCAGGGTGAGCTAATGCTTCTAGCTTGGACTGGATCTTCCTCTTCATGTCTTGATGCCTTGAAGTTCCGGCATGGACTAGCTTTTATGTATTTTTAGCTTCTTAGAAACTCTTAGATTTAGTAATTTGAAGTAGATGTTCTTGTGATGATGACTTCCAGATTTTGGGAAATAATAGTTATTGAAATGGTTTTTATTAATGAGTTAAGTCTTCCGTATTACTTTATGTTGATATTACATTGAAATGTTAAGGTTTAGATTGGTTGGTTCGCTCACATAGGAGGGTAAGTGTGGGTGCCAGTCGCGGCTCGGTTTTGGGTCGTGACAAACTTGGTATCAGAGCATTAGGTTCGTTGGTCTCATCACACAAGAACGAGTCTAGTAGAGTCTTAAGGAACGGTAAGGGGACGCCTTTACTTTTCTTTGAGAGGCTATAAGACTTTAGGAAAATTCCATTCTTTCTTTCTTTCTTTCTTTCGTGCTATTACTTGGGTCCAATTGGTATCTAGGTGATACAAATTGGTATCTGACCATCTTCACTCTATTTCGCAGATGGTTAGAACTAGAGCAACAACCGCGCTAACACCAGCACCGGCGGAACAGGGTGCGTCTGAGCCAGCCACTGGGGCTGTAGCTAGAGGAAGAGCAACGACAAGAGGCCGTGGTAGAGGTCGTGGGAGGACGTCCTCTAGAGGAAGAGGACAAGCACCTAGTCCATCTGATGCTAGGGCGGTGACTCCTCCACCGACTGAGGAAGTAGTAAGAGAGGGTGAGGAAGGGGAGAATGAACAAGTGCAAAATGAGGAATTGCCACCCCAACCTACCCCAGAGATGATCAATCAGGTTCTCGCTTATCTTAGTGGGTTGTCTGATCAGGGTCAGGCACCTCCAGTGTTTTCTGCACCAACACCTCCAGTTTCATAGGTACAACATGCAGCCACTATGGCTCCT